>JAZDUA010000467.1:750000-1229660 GCA_038098605.1 Gryllus longicercus | reverse complement strand
CTTGATCCGGTTTTTCGTCGCTTCATTCGAATCAGTGAGCAACAACTCAGAGGGTGCCTTGATTTGCTTCTGAACATAAATGTAGCTTCACTATTCGCAGTGTTTTGGAGCCCTCCTTTTACTAATTATGGTAGACGTTGAGTCGGGACTGTGAATTGTAATGTTGTTAATCCACACCTACTTTTAATGTTTAATATAATTTATTTAATATAACTTGGCTTATCCATATCTACTTTTATTATTTTCTGTTGTGTTTGCTGTATCTTTTGAACATGAACACTTGGGCAAGTAACTAACACAGCTTTTAGACGCGTGAATACATGGCAATTGCATTAGCTTCATAATTAAGAACAAATTTGGAAACAAGTAGAGGTCTGCAGTATTAAAAATGCTCTTAGTGATAGGTATTTACCCCAACGGTCCCAAATTTACCGGTCCTACAAACCGTTTTTTTTTGGGGGGGGTGTCGAAAAATCGCCTTTTTTGCAGCAGCGACAGCATTAAGAATTCTTTATCTATTCCACGTAAATAGTATGCCGGAAAGTAAAAATTGGTAATCGTGAACTGGATCGACGAATACACAACGAATAATTTTGTTTTGAATTATCGATGTTTCTGAGAACGAGCAATGCCGCCCGAAATGAGGTTACGGCCCCTCCAAGCGCATGCAGTGCAGTCATGTGATCATTAATGTTATCAGCGACAAGTTCCTCATTTAATTATAAATTTTACGTACAATAAAATAATTCAAAAAACATTCTATTAAAAAGTAGTAATAATGCATATACTCCAAGCATTATCGCTTCATTTTTCCTCTTCTCGGAAATATTTAATGAAAATCGTCCATCCAATGCCTCTTTATTTCTTAGTGCGTTCGCTGACAAAAGCGCCCCATCATTACAGATAAGCACAGCCATCCTTCATCTCGCCCTGCTCAGTGAAGATGTGTACCGGGTCGGAAACGATAACAATAAATCATTGTTGTCACAAAATTAAGAAACGCTCGTTTTTCCCACCACCCCGAAATGCGTCAGATTGAAACGGGATCAGCCCGTCCTATTTAGTGGTCCGCTAAACCGTTCGCTAAACCCATCCAGCCATCCATCAATCATCGGCCAATCCGAGTCGGGTAATTAATCGACGAAGCAATTAACGACGGGGACGCCCTCGCCGCAGTGGCGGGAGAGAGAGGTGAGCGTGGTGGGGCGGGCGGAGCACTTGAAAGTACCTCCTATAGGGGAGGTTGCGGGTCCACAGACCGTACTCGAAACTTAACGTTACTTCGCCAACATACTTGTACTTAAACAGGTATCAATAATTTTGTTTCCCTGATTGTGCAGTAACAAACTTACACATGCAACGTTATTTCGGAACTTAACAGATAGTCGAAACAGATATTGTCCTATTACTATGCTTTTACTTTCGCGCATATGTAGTGTAGGGAAATCTTGGTTTTGGGGGTTCCTGATACCGAAAAAATGTTTTTTCAGAGTCATCTGTCAATTTGGCAGAAAACAACAATAGCATCTAAACTGTACATATGATTTTTCATTAAACTGATATTAATTTAAGGGAAAATCCTGTGCGTAAATATGCAATCCCAGATCGATATGGACAACTCGAAGCTCTGCTGATTTTACACGAATCTTTTAATTTTGGGGGTACTTCATAGCTTGACGTACATATTTCACATTTGTTCAAAAATAACTTCAAATGTTTAGCTTAAATAGAGGAAGCGCGCTTATAATTATGATGAAAGTCAGATTTTCATTCAAATTACTCAAATTTCCAAAATTGCAATATTTTGTATCACAAAATTGCCTTGCTTTAGCTAAACAAGATTTTCTCAAAGCAGAGCCCAATGCACTGAATTCTATGGCACAAGAACAATTTTCATTGTAATTTATCAATTTTCAGAAATTGAAAATATACATTTTTTCTGATATTTTTGGTCACAAGTTGTAATATTACAGTATACGTCAAAAAAAGTACCCTAACCCGGGTCCCCATTTTGTTTTCGACTATTTTTTAATTCAATATTCTGCACAATTAAATCAAAATATTTGTAATGTGTACCTTACTTAGTTACACAAATGTTACATTCTACTTAAAATTATTGGACAACTACTTTAAGGAAAAAAAATTCCTATATGTTGATTTCTAAAAAGGGTTTCCAGTGCGACAAATATAAAAGCATCTTTTTTTGCCACCGCACATTCTACAGGAGCCCAAAGCGAACACATTATCCATATAACTCATAGTTCTACTACAGCTCTCTGAAAATTGTACACTGGAAAATATGCAATCTGCATCTTCTTCACCTGGGAGGGAAGATATCCTAGTAGAACTTCCAATTCGGAAGAACCAGAGGACTTGCTCAATTCCCCGCCGGCCGCCGGAAGTGGAATCTTCCTCTCACTTTTTGTTTAACTTCAGAATTTTCTTACATCTCTCTTTCTGACTTCTCCTGGATTAAATTCTGATATTGTCTCTTGACCTCTGTCTTATTCCTGACATCTCGAACTGATAGACTTCCGAGTAGGCTCTTACTTTTTTTATTGGGCTCCTAAGGTGTAAGGAGTGCCCAAAACCTTATTTTTATTTTGCACGAAACATGGGGAGCCCGCGTTAGGAATCTTTGGGGGCTAGGGTTAGACACCAGCGTGTTCGTATTCCAAAAGCTAATAATGTCTTTACAAGGTAAGTAAAATAATTTACAGTACCCTCTATCAATAGCTTGTAACGTCCCTTTCCAAATAATGTAATGGTTAGAAGACTTACCACTGAAGTAGCGACATCAGGCAACTGAAATTAAGCACTTGAAAAAACTTTGCTTTTCACTGTTCGCACTAGTGGCCGACTGTTCGGCAACAAGTGAAGATAAAGACACTACCACTTGACTGGGCTGCAGTCGTACCAAGAACTACTATTTTAGTACTTTTCTAAGAGGCAACATATCTCTACAGAGTTTACATCAAGGGTCTCGCATTAGTACCCGGATTTGGGTACTTTCCTCTATGTGTTACAAATAACGCAAGAAAGATACGTGCTGTTTAAACAACTAGTTTTTCTATTTATTCGAACCCTGATCCGATAATGTTTCTTCGTAACTAATGAACCACGAAATATTGTGCACCATAAATATAAGTACAACGTACAATAACTCATGAAATATGCCACACGTATTTAACCTAGTTCGTGTTTAAACTAGCATTTGGTTACAAGGCACAGGCGGCAAACAATGCCCAAGCAAAATGTCACTCAACAGAAACAACGTTCGTCAACCCGACAGCTCAATCTAAATGTGTCACAAATGGAAAATATATTTTGAAGTTATTTTGCGTCCCAAAACAAAACAAAAATCGTTTTTACATCTCTTCCAAGTTATTTATAACGTAGTTTCGAAAAACAACAAACAAATAAAATTCCTTTTACGCACCACGGTCAGTTTTCGAAAGTAAAACATTTTTAAGCTAATAACATGCAATTCAATTATTATTCAAATTTCAACTAAGTATCAGTTGAACAGTGTAATCTCTTTATGCGAGGAAATGGTTAATGTCGTATCAGTTTAATGTCGTAGTTTCCTCCGAGATTTTCTTTCTCCTAGTGACAGGTCTGAATCCCGGTTACTCCACGCGGTTTGTGGTGCACAATTCAATACATTTTCACGATGTACACGTTTCCCCGTAAATGCTACCTAATCTTATCACCACTTATACTCGCCGGGCTATAATGCATAATAATTGGTCACTGGGTGCGATAGCTCAGTGAAACCACGCGCCTGCACTCTAGAAAGGTGCTCAAACACTTCTCTGGCTTCACAAATTAGCGCAAAAACTTTTTTTTTTTAAAGACAACACAACTCGGCCAGATTTCGGAAAGTGAATTTTGCACAGAGATTATCATGGACTTTTTTTTGGGGGGGGGGTATTGTTTGTCGCAATTCAATTGCGTAATTTGAGGGTAGACTAAAGAATGGTGGTGGTGGTTATCATCAACTACTTCGCAGCTTCATCGCGGAGCCTCGAACTATAGATGATCGAACTACGCATAAGGATGATTTTCAAATTAAACCGAAAAAGGAGATACACAGCGCTACATATCATTTTAGAAAATCAAATGAGCATTCATTAATCGAAGGATTTGCGGCAGTACGAAAAGAAGAAAGACAAGTTGAGACCCTTCGACCACAATGCAGATTTTAAAATTTTCGAACAGTGGGACGTTTGCTGTATCTGGTCGCTCCGCCCCATCAGGGACATCGCAGACTGTTGGGCGATTTGGCTCCGACGAGTTGAGTAGATCAACGACTTATTGATTGATGTTTTCGGGAACGTCGACTGCTAGGGTCATTAGTCCATTTAGTGTAGTGAATGTTGCATTGCGAGTGATTGCGGTATTCGTCTCCCGCAGGATTGTGAGATCCGACCTTAACACATCGGCTTGCGGTGTTTTTCCCCTTCAGGTATCTGCCCTAAGCAGGGACAAGCTCTCGGCTCCCGACCGGACTTCGGACATGTGTGGTAGTGTAATGCATGAACGTGTGTATGCATGTGAGGGGTGGGGGTCAGGAATGGCGAAGGGAGGATATCGTGCGTTCTGTGACCTGATTATTAGGGTACTGCTCGGGCATTCGCCTTCTATTGATCGGAGAATTATGAGCGCTAGTGTAAAAAATCCGCCACCGTCGGGACTCGAACCCTAGGACCTCCCGGTCAGAGTCGCTGCAGCGACAGTGGCAATGCTGGCTGCGAGCTATACGAGTGTGAGCAGAGGGTCGGGGGGGGGGGGGCGCTCACCTGAACGTGTCTCCGATGAGCTGCAGCTGCTGTTCGTCGATGCGCCACTGCAGCTGCAGCACGCGGCTCGCGCCGCCGCCCGCTCCGCCGCCGCCCAGGTCGAGCGCCGCGCCGCCGGCTCCCGTCAGCTCCGCGGCGCAAGGCAGCAGCACGTGCTGGCCCGGCGCCGCCACGGCGTCCTGCGGCTCCTGCACGAAGCGCAGAGCCGCGCCTGCGCCCGCGCCTGCAACACACAACACACCGCGCCGTTAGCACAGCCGTCTTCTGTACAGAACATCGCATCAGGGGACTCTGCGCCACGACTAATGTCCGACTCAGGCTAATTCGCCAACTAGTCGTTTACGGATCACATTACTCAAAAAGGGTGGATGAAGTACGAAGTGGAACAGCTTTGCAGCATACTTAGGAATTAAGCTGTTTAAAGTTGATTTTTTCTCACATGAGGTGGCTATGGTATTGCGAACACTCAAGACGCCTTACACTTTATCACGTAACATCATTTTTGAGAAAATTACTAATAGGAAAAATTATTTAATTATACATAGCACGATTTACAAAACGTACATACCTACCTTGCGCTGGCAATATTACCTGTCAGAGTGCAGAACTAGAAAATAAAGAACACTGTAATACATATATTGCTTCAGAAAACAATATGAAATTAGTTTTCGATGATATGGATAATAACTGATCGTAAATATTTAATGCCCACGGTAAATTTATAGATTAGGAAGGAGGATCCCAAGATGTTCAATTAAAATGTATCTTGAAACTGATAAAATGTCCTAACTGATATGCAGTTTTCATCAATGAAAACGGGATTTAGCAAGCTATAGTATTTAATTGTAGCACTTTTTAATGCTTAGACATTGGTGTTAAAATATTTCTTAAAAGGAATTACACCATTTTCACAGAAACAAAGTGAATTAACGAAGAAATTCATTAGTTCATGTCATGTCTATACAAAATTAGAATTTTCAAAAACCGTGGTATCTGCCCCATACTGCCCCGTACTTCGGCCCTCCCGAAATGCTGCACTTGCGGCGGGCAGCACACAGATTTTTATACGAAATGCGGAAGATGCAAGCCGTTGCAGCGCTCATCGAGCACTCAGCGGCAATCTTCCAAGAGGCCTACAAGCCTCGACGCCCCGTCGGGCGAGGCTCCTCACCAGAGAGTACGCGGCGAGGCGACCAGGTCAGAGATAGCCGGCCCGGACGCCGCTCAGGCCCCCACTGCGCCGTGAAATAAAGCGGCGCAAGAAACGCGGTCTCCGTTACTCAAAAGGGTGCAGTCTCCGAAGAGCAGATTCGGAGAATCAGCCATCTTCTGATCTTATTTCTGCTCAACAATGGCGCAGAATAATCTAAATTCTCCGTCACACTGCAAAGCGCCGTTGCAAACATGCATTTGGAATGTTCAAAGCGCGTGCAAAAAGACCCAGGTAATACAGAACTTTGCTATCGAGGGACAAATCGACATTTTGGCGCTGTAGGAAACGTAGTTCCATAGCATCACACTGCCCGTATTCACGGATACGCAGTGTAGCGCCGAAACCGCGACGTCAAATGGGGAGGGGGGAGTGCGGTGTTGCGCTCCTGGTCCGACGCGACATCCCCCAGCTGGAAGTAACGACCCCACCTGGCGCCTTGCATTCTCTAGAGGCGATCGGGATGAGAATTTGGACGGTTGGTGGCCGACTTATAGTCGCGTCTGTCTACTGCCCGAATAAGCAACTCGACACTGCCTGAGCGTTAGATACTAAAGTCCTCATTTTAGGGAACTTCAATTCATGGAACATTCAATCAGTAGAGTTGCCTCAGAGCAAACCGAAACGGCACCCGTTTAGCCATTTACATTGCGACGAGACGTGGCGTATACGTATGAGCCCCGAAAGAACCCACGATCGCCGACTGGAAATCCGGGAATTATCGATCTTGCGATCGCGAAAGTAAGCGATTGCGCAGCCCCGCTTTCGATCTTCTATCTGGTTTCCGATCACAGATCAATAACATTCGTGGTTTCGTCTTTCGCTGCAGCCCGCTCAAACAAATTCAAAATATCCCACAATACAAACTGAGTCGGTTTCACTGCTCACATAAGCACTGTGCTTGAGCGATAACTGCTAAATTCACGGGACGAAATCGATAGCGCGGTGACTCACATCACCCCCGCAATTCGAACATCCTCCAAATTAAACATCATAATTACTCGCGAACCGGAATCACGTCCTAAGCTTACGGATGAGCAGAGAAGGACGCTGTGGCAGCTCCGAAGATATTCTAAACTACAGCAGCTGGACGGAGGGCGGGCGCGAGCTGTCAACAGAGAATTCCGTAAATCTCTGCGAGACGAGAGAACCGCAAAATGGTCGCGCACGATCGAAGACTGCAATTTCGTGAAAGAAATCTCTGGGGATTATCTAAGGCGCTGGGCCGCAAGGCGGGAATAACCGCCCCCTCCGCACCACAGCCGCCCTGCAGCCGGAATACGCGTGGGACCTCTGCGACACCTCTGCGCAACGTATGACGGGAAGGGAGCTCCGCGAGCTCAACACGCAAGGCATGCGGGCTAGACGGTATAACAGACGCCCAGCTCCGCGCGCTCATCGCCGACGGGGTGGAGTTCCTGCGGGAACTTCTAATCGCGGACCTAGCGCTAAGATACTTCCCCAGAGCGGGGAAAATCTCGACAGTATCCATGATATCAAAGTCTAACACGGACCAACTTCTTCCGAGCCGTTACAGACCAATTGGTCTCCTCTCGCTTGTAGCGAAAACTTTCGAGCGCCTGATCCTGGAGCGCTTGCAACGGGAAATACGGCGCCATAAGCTTCTTAGAGATGATCAATTCGGGTTTCGAATTGGTCTCAAATTCCGCGCAATAACTGACGCGGCTGTGTACCGACATCGGTGTCTCTCTCGAAGGACGGCAGAATCTGCCGGTGGTTTTTCTAGACGTGCAGCCGGCATTCGATTCTGTATGGCACGATGGGCGCTCGCGTGTCATGCAGACATTGGAATCAGCGACTGCTACGACAGACTAATTGCTAGCTTCTTGGCAGATAGACGATTCAAGGCTCGCGTCAATGGCGTGCCACAGGGAAGCGTGCTCTCCTCGACCCTATTCGGCCTGTTGGTCAACGACGCGCCGCTATCAGTTGAAAGAAACGCATTCAACATTACGGGGTCCTAATGTTCGGATGGCTTCGCTTACAACGCGAAGACGGCGGACAAAAGGAAATCAGCGAGTTATCTGAACGATTGCCTCGCTGAGCTGCCCGAATGGCTGAGCCATAAAAAGCTCGCCCCAACCTAGACAAGTGCGTAGCCGTCAACTTCACTCGACGAAGGGCCAACCCCAATGCAGTCGTGAGCTTGGCCGGCGCTCACCTTCCCTGGCTAAAGACGGCGAAGTATCTTGATGTGATGCGCGATAGCGACTTCCGCTGGCACGCCCACGCCAAATACATTAGCCAGAAAATAACTGGCCGATCGACTCTCCTACGCCCATCCTGCCCTGACGCGCCGCCTATTCACCGCCTGCGAGCGCTCTATTTGGACGTACGCCTACGACGTTTTCGCGGCGGCACCTCCCTCCACCCTCCGTCCGAATCGTTCGTCGGGAAACAGTGCGGCGCGCCTCGTGGCGCTCCCGCCCCTCCCTCTCCCCACTCAAAGGATACCCTAGAAACACCGACGTGTTGAGAGTTCTGGGTGCATAAAACAAATCCTTGCCGGAGCTTGAAAGGAACTCAACAACGGTGTTTGCAAGGGCACTGGGTCCAAAGGGGCCGCGCATCCTGCGTGACACCAGCCGAAAAGCGAACAGCGACACACCTCGGTCCTCTCTACGGAAAGGACCGAAACACGTCGCCTTTACCTTCCGCGTGCTGCCTCACGAGACGTTTGCTTCTGTGTGAGCAAGAAAAGGCATCCGAACGCGGAGGGGAGGGCTTGCCATCGGCCGAGGAACGCGCGGGAAATGCGACGCCGGCCCCACCTACCACGCCTCCCAATGGGCCTGAGCGCCACGGAGTCAAGTCAGTGCCGTGGCCAATAGAAGACTAATGTAAGACTTGGTGTGAATGAGTAGAATGAATGGTTATAGATATAATGAAACAAGAATGAATGATGTGTGAAAGAAAAATAAATAAAAAGAAAAATATACCAAAACTGAGTAAAACAAAACATTTAGGATTAAGAAAAAATATTTAAAAAATTGTTAAAGTTAGGTATGCCAAAATGCTACGTTAATAAGTAATAAATTAGATTTAAGCTAAAATTAAGTTAGATATAGACAATTTCACTTAATTATTAAGAAAAATCCCTTCCTCTCAGCTGCTTAAGCCGCAAGGCAGCAGTTTACTTGTAAACCAGTTTAGCAAATAAATTCCCGCCTCCTCAGAGGGTACTGTGGGGGGGGAGGATATTTAAAAAACGATACGCTTATCAAAGTAGAAGAACGGAAAACGCAGATTCGAAAATTTTGTAAGTGAAATCAATAATCTTGAATTGATGAACGAGTATATTATTAAAATTACGCATACAATTTTGCGTGTTGCGAGTTTACGAAAAACAAGAAACAACAATAAACAACTGTGGTGTGACATATATTTTATTTTTCCATTTCTTTCCTACAACGAAGAGATACATTTTTTTTATCAATTGAAACGATCACAATATCAAAAACATTTACGTCTGTGGTAATGATGTGAACAATTATGCGCTCACAGAGCTCTACCACTTTTTTATAGTAACCACCTTCGGGGGAAAAATAGTGACAAATGTTGTAGGGTTTGTAGACGAAATACGTATTTGCACATTAGCCATATAGTAACAAAAATGTCTGTTAACCCTTATGGACTTATTACAGGCCCTTATTTGGCTAGTAATGTTAGGAAACGTTACAAGTTTAACTCCCAAATTATTCACGGATTGAGTTGACCAAGAACAGAATTAACAGTTGAACGAGAACAGAATTAACAGTTGAACGAGAACAGAATTAACAGATTTCACTATTGCATTCAATCTGTTTACTTGAAACAAGAAGAAAATGTGTTTCCCGTGCTCAATTTTGTAAGTATAATTACAAGCTGACACTGATATAAATAAAAAATAAATAAATATACAATTCCGTATAATTTTGACTCCTCATTTTATTTAAAATGTTCTTTATAATTTTATCTCCTCCACGTGTCCGATGATACGTAAACATGGTTAATCGACTAAAAAGAGCTCAACAAAACGGAAGAATTGACCAACATTATAAATTTGCCATGAAGTCGATTTCGGAGCTTGCTGCAAAACGCGGTATATTATCTTGAAAGTACTAATTCCATTACAGTGTACAGTCAAATGGTAATTTTCATTACATGCGCTTGACACATCGGAAACTTAGGGGTGTTATACACGCCGTAAAAGGACACGCCTGACGTAAACATTAGACTAACCGAATAAAACGTTAACAAACAAACAAACAAAGCGAACAGAACGAAACGAAGGGCGAGCAACCAAAGCAAGAAGCAGAAAGGCTACCTCTCTACCATCCCATTCCTTCCCTGACACCATGTCTTTCCAAACAAACCAACAAAACAGCAAAACAAATAACAAAAGGGCCCCGCCCGCCCCCGCCCGCCCAAAGAATGAAATCCTTTGGCTCCACTCAGGTAGCTCCGAAGACGCAACGCGAGCGCTGCCTTGGGCGGCGGCGACGCGGCGTCCGGGCCGCTCGGCCGCCCGCTCCCCCACAGGAAACTCATAACGAAGGGAAGAAGCGGCAAACAGCGAAAATTCCTGGACGTCTGGCGCAGGGCCGCGTTATTGGCAGAATAACGGCCGTGGAAAGGGCGAAGGCGAGGGAGAGGGGAGGACAGGGCAAGGGCAGGGCAATGCCAGTGGCGAGAGCTGCGGAGGGCAAAAAGGCAGGAGAATAAACCGACAGGGCTGGTAGAAGTGGCGGGGTGACAGGGGCAGGGGCGGGGGAGAGGGCACGGGTGAGGGCCGAAGCGAGGGAGGGAGCGGAGGGGGGGCGAGGGCGGGAGCGAGAGCAAGTTCGGGAGCGAGGCGAGAGTGGAGGCGAGGGCGGAGGCGAGGACGGAGGCAAGGTTTGTGGTGAGTGCGGGGGCGAGGTTTGAGGCGAGGGCGGGCGCGAGGGCGGGCGCGAGGGCGGGCGACAGGGGTGGGCGACAGGGGGGGCGCGAGGACGGGAGCGGGGCGTTCGAAAGGGGCTGCGAGAGGAAAGGGCGTTGCGCGGCGAGTTGACAGAAGAACATCGTGATCGAATTCTCCATCCGGGAAAGTAGGGATTTTTTTTTGTCGGTTCCCGCACAACGGAGAGCGGACCGGGATGAGAGTGGATTCGAGATTAGAGGTCTCCTTATTCCGGGGAGGAGACAGTGCGGGCCGCTGTTGTGGTGAACGTGGCGTGGGCGCCCGCATAAGCTGCGGAGAAGCAGCGCTGCAGGACGAAGTCGGGCAACAATGCGGTTGTGGATTACTCTTTTGCGTTTACCGAGCCTTTCATTAGAGTGGCCGGTGAAGGTGGCGTTTGCGCTATTTCCAAAGCTGATTTCTATTAAACTGATGTATAGACGTTCTTGTTAAAGCCTCCTAAAGGGATGGAGGCTTTGATGAAATTTCCGGCCTTCTTTAGAAGAGGCTAACAATACAAGTTCACATAACTTTGGCCAAGTATGCCCATGCTTTAGGTCCTTTTTGGGAGAAATGAGATGCACGGAATGTGTTCGAAGGGGAAGGATTCGAAAATTAGTTAAATCATTTTCTTATTAATGTCTCTTATTTCTGACACGAGGAATTCTATTACTCGAGGCTTTAGTTGACTTCTTCCAATTGTTCATCAAGCGATTCAAACTCCGCTGAACGGATAAAACTTTTGTCAAAAAACTTAATAAGTAAAATACCATTAGAGGGAAGAAATCACGAGATAGGTTGATAACATACAGGTAATGAGTCTAATGACATATTTGAAGAACACATATGAGCAGTACTTCTCAAGAAATTTGCTCTAGAATGCTTTAAACATATTCAAACATCCAACTTATGTATACGAATAAATACAGCAGTTGCAAGCACATAAATGTACCAATATTAAAGCATTAAACACTGACATTTTACACTAAGTAATAACAGCCCAAATTATCAACATGTATTATATAATTCGGATACTACCAAACTAATTACTTTGAGGCAAGTCGAAAGAAATAGACTGAAGTTTCAAAATAATTCCATGCCGGTGGCCACGAAAAGACCGATCCAAAATCTCAGTTCAATTTACCCACAATAATGTGTACACTGTGTTAACTGTTACAGAATTTTAACACAGTGTGCTTATTTGAAATAACATCTAGGATTTAAGACGGGTAAAAGAAACAAAGTATTTATTTGAAGAAGATTAATAGAGCAGATAATCTGGTTCTAAAAATACACGTCTAAGAGAAAAATCATCAAAGTTAACGTAGTGTTTTAACACTACTAAGGCCTGCAAGGGTTGCATCCCCAACTTGAAGCACCGTAAAGAAAACAGTTGCCGTAAACACCGACAGGCGTCTTTCTTAATAGAGGATCATAAATCACTGATAATGTTAATACCGACTTTGTGATTGACGACGTGCTGTTACGTAACAAAAACATTATTGATAATGATTTTGCGCTTTACACAGGATAGCAGTCTTCATGAAGTCAAAAGTATGACACAGCTGATTAACGGAGATCGTGAGTATGCACTATACTTACATCACAATAAAGGGGAAAATATATTCAACCGATGAGCGGACGATCATTCGTCAGAGAACATTAAATATCATAATAAGGAAAAATAAAACTCGTAAATCGTGCAATGGATTTTCAATCTCTTTCAAACAGCGAGAAAGAGCAACGCAGTGCAAAAAACCGAGCGCATAAATGAAGCAAACGCGCGTTTTGCAGTCTTGCATGAGATTTCAGTACTTTTGTACGAATGTTATTGCCCCCTCGAGAGTGGAGAAGAGCTGTAGCTCTTGAGGGGTACACATTCGCGTAAAAATAGTGGGTAAAAAAGTTTGCTCTTGAGAATGTATACGTACAAATGAGAGAGTGGCTAGAGTATACACAAGTTTTACGCAACTATCTCATGCTATCTTTCAATGTGTGTGATAAATCGACTTCCATTTACACGTCAGCATCTTGCACTGATTCTGCAAAGACTTATCTGCATTCAGTAAATGAAAGGATGATTTTTCATTCTCTTTGAACTGATTGTCACAACCTAGGGATTCGTAAACCAATTTTTCACAAACACAAATAACGTGGCTTAGAACAATTACAGTGAAGATTATGTACGTAGTAGGCAGTCATTAAATGTAATTATTTTAAAATGTATTAAATTACAGTTCATTTTATAAATTAAAATACGAATAAAAATATCCAATTTTATATTTCTATTATAAATATTAATAACTTGCAAACTATCACAAGTTTCTTAGTTCAAGTGTTTGAAATACGTGAGGTCAATCATTTCCCTTCCCCTTTTCTCTCCCTCTCCCTCATGATAAATGCGAGAGAATTTGTACAACAATTTAATTAAATTTAATTACCGCCAAGGAGTAGATTTTAATGAATGATCAGACGCAAAATTGGATCTTAAGTGTAATTCTTCCAAATCACAGAATTCCTGCTTATTTCTCATAACTTCTCATCTCATCAGATGATAACCTCTCATCGTCATCAGATGAAACTTGGTCGTCATTATTTTCGGGGCCGTGAAAGGACTGAAATCTTTGTTCTGTCCGTCAATACATCAAAAATCTTGATGTCTAATGGCGATACTGTGGAAATGCCTACATTGGCCCGCTCCATCATCATATCAGATATTTACCATACGAACTCGCATATTCTTAGCAATCAACCGACACAACAATGCCGTTTCCGAAAATTAACAGTTCTCGCAGTTCCCTCCCCTGTGAGCATTCTTCTACCGCCGCCCTTGCAGTTCGATAGCGAGTCGGCCCGTCGACGCGGGGTCATCATCATCCCCAGACGAACGCTACCGCGCAGCCGCCACCGCGAAGGCAACCGCCGAGCTGAGCTGCTCCTGAGTCTGACAGCACGAAAAAAATCGATGCGACGTGTTCGGCTTGCAAAGCCATAACGGAGAGCAAGCGACCGCCTATTCGTGATCGGCGTGCCGAGGCGCCTTTAGTGAACTGGCAGGTGCAACCTCCCGTGAAGACGTCCGCGGCTGCGGGCGAGGTCCTGGTCGCGAGCGTGGCGCGCATCGCGATACGAGTACTGCCGCATTCTGCCGCGCGCATTTGCCGGACGCGTTTGCCCGGCCGTCGCCCGCGGCACGCACACCGCCCCTCGGTCCCAAACGCCGCCTTCCGCCCTCTCTAACGCTCATCCAGACAGGCAACGGCTCTCGATACGGTTGTCCCGGCTGCCGCCCTTCCTTCTTGAAGAAGAAGAAGAAGAAGAAGAAGATGAAGAAGAAGAAGAAGAAAAAGAAGAAGAATTAGAAGCAGTGAAGCTACAACAGTATATCTCGCATTATGTTTATCTTTTGCAATTTTCGAAAATTCAGAGTATTAAACGAAAATAAGATGTGCGTCATTTTAAGCGTCCTTTGCTCAATAAGTGAAAAAAAATTGGAGAAAGTGTTGGAGAAAATAATTGTTTAAAAATTGCCTGTATTTCACGCCAAATTACGCGAAAAAGACTAATATTCTCGAAAATTTGTTCATGTAAAATTTGTAGTTGTGGGAAGTCGCCAAAAAAATGCAGCTGCCAGTTCTATGTGCTTCCCGAGGACAATGTTTAATCAAAAATTTTGGAACTATTTTTGAGACAATGTTAAAAACTTTATTTATTGAAGTTTCATGTAAAGTTCTCCCAAAAATCAAAATATTCGTTTCACAATCGCAAGACCTTCAGTGGGTTCATAGAGCGATGGAGTAACATCGATTTCGGCGAAAAACGTCTGAAAAATTTGGGGGTTAGCGATGGCAGCAGACAGGACGAGGGAGGGCGGTCGTACGAACGAACGAACGAACAAACAAACAAACAAACGAACGAACGAACGAACGAAAGAACGGACGGACGGACGGTTAGACCACACCGATGACAGACGTTTTACAGTCAATCGATTTTTCGGTGACAAAAACCTACAATGCATAAATTCTGACTGCACAATGTGTTAGAGGAAGTAATGTATATATTATTTCGTTACCAGGACCCGACAATAAGATTTTTTTGTCGAAAAATCGCCGAATTCCGGCGCTCGATTTCAATATTACTCTCTTCTTTCAAAGAATTCGAGAAAGTAAAAAACATGGTAAATTTGGAACCCACATCGCACCCAGTTCTGTAAACTTAAAAACCTTATACTAATACTATTACTTTTACTATTGCAAAATACTTTTATGAAAAACGCGAGTCGAGGCTGAAGATGGCTCTGCAAGGCGTTTGACCTCCTTTCGGCGCGGCTTCAAAATCTGCTGTCCTTGCTGAATTCACTGATTGATTGGTGTTTCCGGGCGTATCAATTGCTAAAGTCATTAGGACCGCAAGTGCATTGCATGTTTTATCGCCGGAAGTGGCGGTGATCTTCCCACGCTGGATGGAGAGATTCGAGACCTACACGTCGGGTTGCTTCCCTGGCCAGGTGTATCCCACAAGTGCGGGTACTGCCCCAGCCGAGAGAAGCTCTAAGCTGCAGACCGGTGTCCGGACATGCGCGGTAGTATAGTGGATGTAAGTGGAAGTGTATGTAAAAACGGAGTGAGGAAAGGACAAAGAAGACGCAGGAAATCTCGTGCGCGGTCCGTGGCCCGGTTGTTGGGGATCTGCTTCGGCATTCACCCGGTATTAATGGGATAAACCACGGAACACTACCGATCAGAGCAGCCGGCCGTTAGAACTCTCATCTAGATATTCTACCTATATGTATTCACTCACCCACAGAGCATACCACAAATACTCACCGTCTAAATTAAAAGAATTTATTATTACTACAACCGTCGACCTACATCGAAAAATATGAAACTGTAGGAATGTTGTTCTATTCAAATACATTACATATTTTGTAAAACAATATTTTTCGAGCTTATTCAACTAATTTCCAGTATATTAGTAATGATTAAAACAAAGCATAGTATTTTCTGCGGCAGATCTGCATTTATATCATGGAAACCATTCTAAGAGAAAAGGAAATAGTGAACTTTGTTATTGCATTGAAATATGTACTTGTGAACAGTATGTTTATTATTTCTTATTGCACAACCTCGACGTGTATTTATACAGTATATTATTTCATTATAATCAAACAAGTAATAGGCATTGGTCTGCATCATACGTTGCGCCTAGCGATATTCCGAACACAGGCGTTGCCGGCTCCTGCACGCTTCAGGCACGCTATCACACAGATGAGAAACGATAAAAATTCTTATACAGGTCCTAGCTGGACATTCCATCGTTCGCGACAGTCGGCAGTCTCGTGCCGCCTACACGACATCATTCAAAAGTGTGTAAAAATAAATGTCAATCCTCTGAAGTTTTCATGACTATGTGAAACAATACATTTCAAATATACTACGTGCTATGTGAATACTATTTCCAGTATTTAGTATTTAATACTACTCGCAATACACTCACCAGAAAAAAAAATGTTATACTTGAATTCAGCGACAAGAACAATGCCACACAAGAAATATGACTTAATTTTCCATTGTGAGTTTTACAGAAGGTAAAAGGATTTACACATTATTAAGTCTTAAATCCCTAATGCAACAAAGCCAATCCCTAATACAACAGACACGTAACAAAATCGGCAACAAAACGTCGCAATGAAAATAACAAAACCGGCACGAGTTTCGAATACGTTTGAACTCCTGGCTTTCGTTAGTGTTTATCACTGGCACTTTTCTAAACTTAAAATAGCATTATCCCACATAGGGCAAAGATAACCGCTACGAAACTCTCCTGATCAACGTGGCTCTTTCCTTCTAACGAATCAAATCCCATTCTTATAGGGAGAACCTCCAGCAAGACGGCTGGATAATGCTGAACTCTTCTTCCCAGATTACCCCACTATTGCTTGAAAGTATTAAAATTACCTATTTTAGCAAGTTAATTAAATTGCTGAATTAAAGGTGTTGAATTTTTCGTCGGTTACTGTATAAAGAAAAATGCTGTCTGCCTCCTATCTACACCCCTTCTTCTTTGGTCCTATCTTCCATATACGTAAGTTAGGTGACCCATAACGGGTTTTCTTGGGATAAATTATTCAGGGTGGTTTCCCGTTGCCTTCCCTGATATGATGATGATGATGATGATGATAGGGGGTGAAAGGATGAACACAATACAACCATGCCCGAGGCGGGACTCGAACCCGCGATCTTTCGGTACGAGATCGCTACGGCACTACTGCCTTAGCGATCTCGGCCACCGGATCGGCTATCTACACCCCACTTCTAATATATGTAGTATATATATATGTTTCATAGTTTGTCATTTGAGTTCAGAAAAAAAGTGTTCCTAAGGTCCATTACTTCTATCCAATTCCGTACTGTTAGGTCCTTAAACACAATCGTGGTTCCCTTACTCTTTGCATACTCCGAAAATGTGCATGTTTCTCCAAACGAGCAGTGACACTCGAATGGAACGTCTGTGCCCCCGGTTTCTCTCGAAAGCGTAAACAGAGCATAATGTGATAAATAGTAAAAGTAACTTTTCGGCGAACACGCGTGATAGGGCAGAGTTGGCACCGCCGGAGCAAAAGCCACTTTTGCACTCGAAATATTCCAACACGCGAATGCGCTTTTCGAGATTCTGACATACGATTTTACGCTGCTCCACAAATCCCCTTCTGTTTAAACTCGCGCGAGATGAGAAAAGAAGGCCAAAACAGCGAACAAATACATGAAAAAGCCCGTACAGAATATGAGAGAAATGAAATTACGACCCAACCTTGGGTAAATAGGCCCTGCTCTCGGGAACAAGGTCCAAAGCCAGAGGAAAAATGTGCCTATAAAAGAACTCTTTCTGTTTAGGTTTCTGTCATCGGCTTTCGTGGAACAAAACTCCTTCACAAAGGAAAGTCTTGCTCCAAGGTTTATTTATGCTCGGCGCTCCTCACGGTACTTCAACGGCCGGCGCCCAAATGTTTTTTATCGTAAGCAACACAAGTCATGCCTTTTGTGTGCCTTCTTGCACTTAGAACACGACCCAGGAAAGGAAAACTTTGAAAACACCAAATTGGTATTGGTACAAGAACGGAGATCTGACGTTCGTTAGTACAGTCCCTATTACAATGTGAATAAATGAAGGAAAAAACTTCATACGATACAGAATTGCCAAATATACCAAGCGCAATACCGAATTGGTTGCATCTGGACACCGGATTTCGAAATACGATCACACTTTGTGGCATTTGTTCCAGAAAAAAGATAATGAAACAATTCTACACGAGATAGACATTACACAGACATATATTTCTCTATTTTTAAGAACATTGATTTATATTACGATTCATTTACGCATTGTTCTATCCGCAACAGAAGCTCAACGGATTGGACAGTCAACGTCATCACTCAATTTACATCTGTTTCAATTTACATCTCTGCTTCAATTTGCATCTCTGCTTCTAGATCAAACTTAATAAAGAACATTGTTGTGTACATTGTTGAAAATTACTATATTCGCGAGGAGAGATGGGACACACGCAGAAAGGAGGGAGAAAAGAAACAATGATTATAACTCGCATATTTGAAGTTGAGTAAATTCAACATTCAGCTGAGCAATTCTAAAAAAGAAAGAGATTTTCGATATCAATACTTCAGTTTTATGTACTTTATTACTGGAATTAGAAACCTTTTTCCAAATCATAGATCCATTCTCAAAGAAACACTGGACAGAGAATTGGAATCAACGCACGTAGCTTCATCCCGGAATAATTACACTAACATTACAATACGCCATCAATGCAGCAACCAACCACAATTCATTATGAACAATTTGTCTACCTCATATATACCAACGAGGAACAAAGATCCGCCCGAAAACACACATGGTATATAGAATCATATTAAAAATTCTGTCGTTCAACCTTTGCAAAGCCGAACCAGGAAAATGATGGGCATTCTTAATAGACCTTGGTCAACACATCCAAACTGATCATTGCAAAGAACTTACACGCCCAAATTTCACTATTAACTAAGACTGTCAAGAAAACCGCCCAAAACACAAACCAGGACCACGTGCAGTAGCGTTAGCGGACGAGCTACGCAAGAGTTCACAGGTCCGTGTTCCAATTTTTTTTTATATATTCGCGAGGATCAGTACGTCAACATACGTCGCGTTCGCTTGCCTCCTTTTATCGTAACCTCCGTTTGTCACGCTCGAATGGGTCCTGTGCGTCGCGGTGAATGCGAACGGTTGGATATGATACAGGAGGGGAGATGCGTTTGTCAAAAAATGGCGCGATACAGCAGCGGCCGACGAACGAAAAAAAAGAGTCGTCTGCGGCTGCAGTATTTAGATTTGTGTGACGGAGGGGAAGAGCCGGCAGAGCGCGTCGATAGAGAAGCGCGTGCAAAGTTAACGCGCGCCCGCGCAGCGACCCCGGCTCTCGCGACGGCCGGGAGCTGTACCTGTCGATGCACGAGACACGCCCAACTACGAAGCTCACACCAAGTGCAAATTGCATTTTCCGTAGTGACAGCAGCGTCTCTAAACGATGTCATTCTGGGGGACAGAGTGATTATTTAGTGTTTCGGTGCGCCTCATCCACTGTGGTCATTAATACCGGAAGTGTAGGGCTGCTTATATTCCGGAATATGCCGGGGGTCCTTCATCTCTAGCACGTAAGATCCGGCGCCGACATACACGTCGGCTTGCGAAGATTTGCCCCATTGGTGTGTGGAGGGGGGCGCAGGAGGAACTAGCACCTAATTTTATTTCTCCCTGTTCTCCTCCGGCAACCAACATTTTTCTGAACAATAAATGATCGCTAAGATTCCCTGCGGCTCACATTACAAGATGGAAAATTATTTTAAACCTTCCGTAAACATCACGCAAATACGTTGCTATTTGTCTGGTTAACAAAGAATTGTTCCAATTTACTGCCGTCTTAAGAAGTGCTGTATCTTCGGTCACTTCACATGAAACTGCAATTCAAGTGACAGCTGTATTTTGTTAAAAAAATATTATCTTGCCATATACACTTCCAACTATCGACACCTCTTTCCTTTTCAGACAAAATAATGCTGAGTAGTTACATTAGACGAAATATCTTCCATTCTTGCCTGAAATACCAGACGCATTGTTTGTGAAGCAGCGCGGCTCCTTCGTAGGGAGAGGGAAAACTGAATTTAGAGTTGTAACCAACGTGTGCCCCGTACAAAAACGTAACGTAATAAAATAAACGCGCCAATTAAAACTTACAGAAACATCTCAGAGGTTGTGTGATATTCGAGGCCAACCAAAATTTTCCTCGCGAGGCTGGGATTCTGCTCAAACGCTTTCAGAAACATCCTTCGCTCTCAACGTTGTTGAATGAGCGAAAAGGTCGTCATAAATACCATACCGTTTCTGAATACTATAAATATTTCGTTAAAAAGTACGTGCTGCGAAAAAGTCTGCATAACCGGAAAGTCGGAAAAGGGTCGGAATATATCAATGCAGAGTGGTAGCGTGTTATATCCGAAATTATGGTAGTGTTAGATACTGTTCCGCCATTCAAAGAAAACTGCTATGTAGCTAGTGTCGAAATTTCTCCACCGTCAGGTCACTACCCTAAGACATCCCAGTCAAGGATGCTGCAGAAACCACGATGTTGCCGCGGTGCAATCGCAGCGCACCCAGCGAGTGCGAGAGAGAACAAAGGCAGGGGTTACACACCCCTGGGAGCAGGTGTGTTTTCGGGAATTTCTGACGCCGTGGCCAAGTTGGTGGTCTCACAAAGCCCCTTTTGCTTAGGCCGCTGTGATCCGCTTTCCGGTAACTAAACTCTTCCTCGCATATATATTTAAGGTTTAAGATTTATTTTACCCATTATGCACAAGTTTGACGGTAAGTAAAAGAAACAGTAACCCGGTACGAAGCAACGGTACGTGATTAACTTTGGGAAGTGTTATGTCCAAACAAAGTAAAGTCGAATCTTGATAAAGAATCAATAAATTTAGAATTAAAAAACACAAATATATACACACTACAGCATTCATGTCTGTGTAAAATGTCTACTAATCTGTATTTGATTAAAGATTTGCGGCTTAAAATTCCAAAAATTCTCTATTCTTACAATAATTGAATTATAAATCGTTTCTAAAAACACTGACGAATAGGAAAATTGAAGTAAACCTTATTAAAATACAATGGGTAAAATGCTATATACCTACGCTAAATGTAGTACATATGACTACACAGTGCTAATTTCGAACGAATATTTTACTTACTAAAGTGATTTTTAAAACACGTAAATTTTCGCGTGTATTAACTATCTAAAAGATTATCTTTCTTGCGTGCTTGAAAATAATTAGAAAAGAAATTTAATTCGAATTAAAAACTTTCAGAATTATCAAAAAGCACGAAACGCATTGGGCATATTTGCTGTAGTCGATTCCAGGAGTCGACCCGGAAACCTCGCTATCCCACCGAATGCGGGGCGGTCACGCTAGCTGCACCGCCAGTCCGCCCTGCGGAATCCGCTGTTTACATCCATAATCAAAAATGCTGCATATGGCAGATGTTGTTTACGAAACAAAAAAAGCGCGCTCCGCAGCGGCGCGCCGCAAAGCGAGCGCCTGCCGTATATGCAACCCGCGTTGCTCCTATGTTCTGCGGGCGCGCGGGGGTGCGAGGGCGGCGGGGCCTCGGGCCCATGGCAAGGGAGGGGGAGTGGAGGCAGCGGAGGCAGGGAGGACGAGCGAGCAACAGAGTGAGCGCGCTCCAGCATCTCGCACAAAGCGACCACAGGACCACAGGCGGGGCGAGGTGGGGCGGGCGGAATGGTCCTGCGGCGTTGCCGGTGGTACACGGGCGAGCGGGCGAGCGGGCGAGCGGGCGAGCGGGCGAGCGGGCGAGCGGGCGAGCGGGCGAGCGGGCGAGCGGGCGAGCGGGCGAGCGGGCGAGCGGGCGAGCGGGCGAGCGGGCGAGCGGGCGAGCGGGCGACATGTCGATGCCGCCGCCGCCGCAGGCCCCTTTTCGAGGAACTTGCCGCTTTCGCGCCAATAGGTTTCTTCGAAAATTGCGTGTGCCTACAGATCGGCGAGGAATGTGTTTCAAGAGAGGATCTTTCAATCTGGGGAGATGCAGTTGAGCCCCTTTTTAAAAACTCCAACTACTTCAAAAGAAGAACTCTGTGATGTTTACTGAAAGCAGTTTTGTAAGGCTTGTGAAGCTCAAAATTACAGATAAGCAAGCGTGTAGCACGTCCTGAATGTATCTCTAGTAGGTACAAAAGTGGAATCTAATTGCTTTTAATGCTGACTGCATGTAAACTTACACTAACCATTCAAAGAATCTTTCAATGAGAGAGCGTTATGTATTTTGTGATCAAAGAAAGAGAAGCTGTAGGCGGACAGTGAATAGAAGATATTTGTTGTACAAAACTTTCAAGATTAATTTTGTCAAAACTGACACTTTTCAGTTTTCTTAATATTCTCACTTTCAGGTAATTAACATATTACCCAGGATCATCCCCGAGATAAACCTGCCAATTGAAGAGTAATAGATAAAAAAAACACAAGAACCAGGTCAATTAAATAATGCAGTAATTTTAACAGGATTAAAATGTTGAGAAACGAAAATGCAACAAAATCGATAACAATGAATTATTTAAAATGCATATTTTCTATTACATTACTTGTACAAGCTTATTGGAGATAAGTCCGTCATATTCTTCATAGTACTATAATGTTAATAGATGGACGCTAATTACGCTTTTCTATAATGCTTTGTTTCGTCATTAATTGCTAATTCAACACAATTAGGAAGGTAATTCTCGTCATGAAAATGTGAAAAAGAAAATAAGTGGTTGAACTTGTTTATAGTACTTCTACTACGTCATCTTACGAAGAAATAATAAATAATTCAACTTAACAATCACAACGAATAGGAGGGGGATCTATAATTACCTGAGATATTTCCTACCTTTCAACATTATTCGCAGAGATTTCCACAGAGCACAGAATTTCATAAACATTTTTTTCATTAGATGTCCAGAATAATGGGCAAAACCTGTTGTTGCTTTTTAATTTCAATATAAGAAAACGAAGTAACGTTGATATTCCTTTCCTAGAAACAGTAACAGTAGATTCTGACAAACAAATTAAAAAATAATTATTACGAAAATTATAATCAGTATATCTCGTTACCAAAGGATTTCTCGAAAGGTCACATAATAGACGATGCCTCAGAGTGAGAATTCCTAGGAAGATGATTCGCAACCTGTCGAAGATTACTGCGTATTTGGTTACATTTTGCGTTTAATGGGCAAACCAAAATTTTGTCTTTAGGGAATAATGCCCTAGTGTTCATGAGATTAGACATATCAACAAAGAAATGACTTCTCCTTCCGAACATAATACGAGTAGTAAGAACGCCTTTCGCACCGAGATACAAACAAAATGTACGGTAGAATTTTGGGTAAAAATCCAAACCTGGAGCAACTTCTATATTCAATAGTTCTCAATACTACCGTATCACAATGCACATTCATTACAAAGGACCGGTCACACATTTATTTCAACACTGCGTGAGCTCCTCACTCCTGAGTTATCTCATCGAATCATTTGAAAGGACAAAAGGACATCATTTCAATTTCCTGAAATTATTTTTCTCTACGTTTTTAATACTATCGCTGATTTACGCATTAGAGAACAATACCCTAACAAAGAAAACACAATAAAAATAATTAGAGAAAATGACACATACCACATAATTGTGAAAGGATTCATGAGTTTGTAAGTAATGAAGAACAACAAAGGGTGCATTCATTTTAATTATGAAAGTATGATAATTGTACCGTTATATTGCCTTCTATATATATTTGTTTTCAATGAGTATTCATAAAAAAATTGATGACATATACAGTCGGTTGACAATGGCACACAGATTATGCTGTTTGTATTAACAAAGTCAAAAGCTGTGCTTTAGGCAAGTTCAAACAGCCTACTGGGATTAGCAAACGTACCGTAACGTAATTAGAATAAAAGTGAGCCTTGACAGATAAATGTATTCAGCAATTTCGTTATCAGTATTAATTTTCAGGTATTCTAGGAGGAAACTATTCTTAGTGTATGTGGGTTAGGTGTCAAGTACTATTTTTTGTAAGAATCACAAGAAAAATAATTTAGACGAACTTCGTGCATTAAATAGTCGGGAAATATGGAACACTAAGGACTCTCATGGGTCAAGGCCTGCTTCCAAACGGCTATATCGTAAATTTCAGAATGGTCTCAAGAGCGGTCCACAAAACGAAGTATTTGTCTGCCAGCATCGGGGCGAATTGTGTAAATTCAGGTACGTTTTTTGCGTTTAAAACATTTCAAGAGGTAAGTATTCAATATTCCTTATACATTATTAGATGTAGTCTCTTTACAATTAAGTTAAGCATACTGCACATCCAAATGGTATCACTTTATCATATAATGGTTGTTTATAAGTTCGCAAATCATCATAATAATGGTTAGATTTTTCCAAAGGGGGGGGGGGTTGGTAATATCCAACACAAATACTAGTACTTCATGTTATCTTTTTCTGCTGGAGCGGACAGATCGTTGTATTTGTGATTTGAACAAATGAACTGAAGAATATTGACCGACCACCTAAATACCTACTATATTTATATTTTTGTGAATAAATTTACTTGTTGCAAAATTTCGTTCGTTTCCTTCATTTTTAATCCCCTATTGGGACAATCTCGTAATACCCTCCAAAAGAGTTTAAAAAAATATTGTGCAAGTTGATGGAGTTTCCAAAATATATTTTTGATTATAAATAACTAACCACCGGTAGTTGGAAATCTGCGAATGTTTTAAGTTTTGAGTATTAAATACTATCATGCTGTGGTATTGACGACACCGCAAACGGAATTCCATAATATCCGAAATTCCTTTACTTATTTACGTTATTTTCTTTTTAAGAATGTAATTCGTACTACAAATATGAAAATATTTAATAGAAGCAAGAGAGATAAACAAAACTTGTATCAGTAAGTACAATAAAATTTCATAATTTCAATACAGAAAACTGCTACGCACAGCTCTAATTTAACAGCACAGACTACCCAAGTTTCTTCAGAAGTTAGAAGTACTCCCATTCATCAACTTTTTTCGTTTAATTCGTCACAAACCCGTTATTTCGAAAGTAAACGAGACGGGAAGTGACTATAACCCCTGAATTTAGAGTGTTCGATGGATATTTTACAACCAAATTCGAACAGAATTAAGTTGACAATTTTCAATGAAAAATAAGTTAATATTACAAAAAACTCGAAAATATCACACCACAACCTATTGTCAAAATGCACTTAGATTCAAGAAATATCCAAACTTCTCGTAAAAACACGAAATACCCAATCTTAGGGTTACGATGAATTACAAACTTGCGCACTAAACTCTTGTTCTGACGGTCAAATTCTCAAATAAAATTGACTAAAGAATTCAAATGGCTCATCCAGAGCGAAACACAACGAGGGAACATCTAAGAGAGTGTGAGGCGTCGCTTGCTGCGCCAACCGGGCACAACGCCGCGCATGCGCAGGCTGCGCGTGGCTTGTCGTCCGAATGCTAATTGTTCCCACTCGCGAAGTTAATTGATTCGTCCAGAGGTTTTGTTGATTGACTGGCTTCCCACGCGTGCGCCGTCAATGCTCCACGCCGCGGGGAATCCTCGCAGCGCACATGCACTGCAATCGGATTGACTGGCCCCGGAGCGCGACGCGGTACAAAAGCCCTTCTATGACAATATAATTCCTGGTTCAACAGAGCACGCCCGCCTTCCAGCCGAGCTCAAACCCCTTTTGCTGCAGGTAGGATTTGGAGAGGGGAAATCAGTCAAGTGTGCGGATATACGTATAGCCCGAAGCAAAATACTTAATCCTCATACAGCCTCCAAGCGGCTAAAACAAATAAGTACGCAAAAATTAATAGCAATGCTTATACAAATTGAAAGTAAACTCAACGGTTAAAGTTTTATTTATTTGTTTAACGTAAAAAATAATGTGTGTGACGTACTACGGGGAAAAGGGTATTCTGTGCACATTTTCTTAAATGTTTATTCTTATCCTAACCCGTATACAAGTTGAATAATAAATACAGGTGGAAACGAGCGTTTTTAGCAACAATTGATAAAAATATCTTCGCTCGCTTACAAAACTATGCGCTACAGATTTTTCGTATTCTCCCTTATCGTGCCCTTCGTGAAGGAATCGACTGCCGCGATAACATGGAGAACGATAATTTGGATAACTATTTCCCCCACTGAACTCTAGAAAAAGTGCATTTAGTGAAGTCACAGTTTTGCCCAGATGCAAGACAAAGGGTCATCTCAGCACCCACCATACACGATGCTCGAAATACACCCACCAATTGTCATGGACATAATCATGAATTTTTGGGCTCATATTAAACACACTTTTATCTTCTCTCTTCTTGAAGAATTTATTCCTGAAATTTTGACTTAGGATTTTGATACACGTGTGTAGTTCATACAGGTGGCGACCTATAAAATTGCAATGCATATGAAATTTTAAGAAGATATAATTTCATCTGAAACATTTATACAGTGTTTTAGAAGAAATGTCACACAGTTGTAGGATATGAAGACGGGTGGAAAAGCTCATTTTTTGTCAGCAAATATACAATGGCAAATGTATACAGCGGAAATATTTGCATTTATATTTGTGGTATTTCCCCCGGAATTTTAGGCAACCTCCTTGGCCAGGTACATGAAATTTCCTTGACTGCGTCAGAACATTGTCTAACAATCAGGGGGCAAATGCCATCACTACATGTTCATTAGAAAGAAGTGATCATTTTCGATTCCTCTACATGTCCTAGACATTCGTAACGTTTATTCTATGACACTGTATAATGCAAATATCGTTGTAGCTATAGTTGAAAATACATTCTCACATCAATTCCGAAGGCAGTGATCACTGTAGCGTAGTAGGACAATATAAGAACAGAAATGTAATTATTTCTAGAGACGGGCCAACAAACGTGTACGAAAATCATTAATTAATTTATTATCAATTTAATTTATTCTTTCTTTTACATTTCTATAGAGAGCACTGTGTTCTGCATTCCATGGAGTAATTAAAATTCCATTATAGTGATTGTATCCGAGAAATGCCAAAAACCTTTCCGCAACTCCATCTAATAACTATTGCTTCCAGTTACGTACATCGAAACGTTCTTTTTTCCAGGCACTTGGGCGAAACCAGTTCCCATGACTTTTCCGACAACCCTTATCGATAAGTGGTCCATAGGCGGGTAGGGACTCCGTCCACCAAAGCTTAAGGGCCTTGTCGCGAGCAGGCGCGGAGAGCGGGCTCGCGCCGCCACCCGCAGCCGCCCCGCCCCACTCGCCCTGCCACGTCCGCCCCCGTTCGGCCACCAGCACCCCCACGCCCCCGCCGCTGGCACCGCCCGAATACGCCGTCGCCGCCACCCGCGGTTCCACGAACGACCGCAACGATCACTTGCCTCCCTCCCGCTCCACTGCTTCCACCTCCCCATTCCTTCTCCACCTCTTTTTTTCTCTTCTTCCTCCTCCGCCGTGTCCGTCCCCGCTTACGTAGCCCCACCGTCGGTAACGGTCGACCCCACCTCCGCTCCCGCCCTCGCGGGCCCACCGCGCCCCCCGGCGACGGGCAGCCGGCGCAGGGCTGCTGTCGGCCCTCGCCGTCCGGCACGACAGCCGCCGCCGCCGCCGTGGACCGAAGGTCGCAGGATCCATTCCGACCGAGCGCGATGGATTTTCCCTGAGGTTAAAAATTCCTAACTCGAACTCTCCTCCGCCCCTGATTTCTCTCCACTCAGATAGGCAGATCTGCCTCTTGAATCTAATGGCGCACACACCAATTTGAGTACACACACTCCGTTTTAATAAAAAAATGACGCGTAATAAATCTACTAAAAATTGCAGCTCGCGTTCATGTAATAAAATTTATATCTGAGCAGAGCACGAAAATAATACCACAGGATGTTTTACTGACGACGGAGAAAGTAATAAATGCTACTTCTCTTATTTTCCTAGAAAACAATTTCAAATCCCCCATCGGAGAAGAATATCGCTCATTCAGCGCCTTTACCTACTATACGAGTCTACGATCAGCGCGCAGTCAATTTCCTTTTTCAGGCTCTCTTCCGATTCCTTCTTCAAGTTCTAAATTATATTCCCGGAGCGCAGAACGAAAACCAAATGAAGGCATCGAGAACGCCTCTTTTGTGAAAAGGGAGGCAAGGAAAATATCATGTCGATTGAAGCTCAGGGCGAGAACGGTGGAAAGCCACAGTGCTTGAGTCCTTAGAAAAGTGCCCGTGAAATGAAGGTATTTTTGAAACCGTGTCAGCCTAACCGACAGAGGAAGCGACGACCAGAGCGCCCGATCGGTCGGTATCCCGTCCCTTTGTGTACTTGAGTAAAAGGTATTGAGCTGCTCATTCACCCAAAACATCGTCCATCCAAGTGTGCGAGAGATACGCAGTCTGAGTATGACTTTTTTTCACGGATTCCGAAACAACTCAGCATCTCGGCGTACGAGAACCGGTGGCGCAGCGAAATATAATTTAGATCGTGTGAATGGAAATGCACCCAATTCCTGTATGTAGGAATTTCAAAACAGGACATGTATAAGAAATACATACTTGTACATACAAAACTATTAAATTTTAAGATTGTTAACACTCGGGGGGGGGGCTACTTTGATGAGATATATCTTATCGTTTTTTTGGGGGGGGTTCGTATCTAAGTTCTCGGCGGTGGGCCGCTAAATTACAATACAAGGGAAAAGGGATTATAATACTTATTGGTAGACGCAAAGACAATATTTTGTTTATATAAAGCAATAGCACATAGGTGTTTCAAAAAATAATTATAATTCATTTGTTGATGTCTACCAATAAGTCCGAAAGTGGAAGAATAGTGTCTTTGGTACCTTACATTCGAAAGAATATACTATGCGGAAAGAGGACACTGTGATTCAATATTCTCCGTTATAATATGAACGCCCCCGGCTCCTAAGTTACCGTTTCCCAGACACATAAACTCAAATATTACAGCACAGAACGAAAACTAATTGCCTTTTCTCTCCACAAACTACGTCAAGAACAACCACAGGGTTGCTGGTGGGTTTTTTTTCACAATACACTAGTGAATCTCAAAAAATAAACAAATATTATATTAAATTACATTGAATTGCTATTATTTCCTTTTTCTTTTTGCCGTTAACACTTTTTTGGAAGAAATGAAATAATCCTTCATACATATTGTGAGATTGTATTCGTCCTTGGACACCGTGCTGTTCGAAACAATACAGTCATACTGAAACTAGCCCCTTTGACAGTCCGCCGTTTGCTTGTACTGCGAGCGCCATGTTTCGCTCAAACCTTTCTTTTTCATCACGAGAACTTACACCAAACATTTCGAGTGTGTTAAGTGGGAAAATTGTCCATAAAGTTGCTGAACAAAATCTGAACGGCCTAAAGCTCATCCATCGTGCGTCCATCCGCAAAACGATCGAATACCGTTCCGTGGATCGCGGCCTTTAGACGACCTGGCAAGCTACGAGTGCCTGTGCCCTTTCAGCACGGCACAGTTGACCTGTCGACCTCAGCCATTGGCGAGACGGCACGACACAGGCAGCCAGGCGTCTCATGGTGAATGCACGACGCCAGGGCTCGAACCCCGAACGTCGAGCGACGCGCGTGGAGTCCAACTCGACCTCGCAGTGACCCGCTCCGCCCGGCTCCCCGTCCACTCCCCCGGCGTCCCGTCCCCGCTCGCCAGGCACCATCCCGTCCCCGCTCCGCAGTCCCGCCCCGCCCCGCCCCGAGACGGCCTCGGCGCGATCGACGAGCGGCAGTAAAATTTATTTTATTAGGGCTGTCGCAGGCTTTCGCCATTCGAAGCCAGGCTTCCTCCGTGCGCCGCAGTATACGTTTGTTGCGGTGGAAGAGCAGACCGCTTGTTCGTCCCGATAACACGCGCGTGGCGAATTCTCGAGGTGGCAGGTCCGAGTCCCAGCGGGAGATTTTCACACACATGATGCACGTACATTTGATTTTTTTTTTGTTACAAGCATAATCCATATTCTAGAATTCGAATCCTAAGCCGCTCTATGAAAACACACCTCATCAAGCTATACATCTTGATGCTTTCATGTACTAATTTTAATGATTACCCAATATTTAATTGATTGATTTAATGCCTCAATTTTCATGCGCTGCAGACACAGGTGATCAACGCATAGATGCCATTATTTGATGTGTTGTCAGTGCACTAAAGGGACGAATGAGCTAACGCATCGGATAAGTGATCAAAACACATTTCCAATTCGTGATGCTTCACCTACAGTCCGATCGGGGGCAGATTGCCATGCGTTTCCCCGCAGATAGACTTGTGGTGCATCCTCACAAACAAATGTGTAAAACTCTATTTAAGCATTTTGTGCTTGATCGAACCCTTTAGTTTCTTTCAACGATTGTACGATTTCAAATTTATGGTTACGAAACGAAAATATCCCTATGAATGCGCCATTCATTTATTCTAATATGGTCGGTCGTCTGGATACCGTCAATGGTCTTTCGTTTCGTATATTTCCAACGTGCACGCCATCCAAACCTCCATCATTTCCTAATCCATCAATTAGTGTACCCAAGCAAGAGAAAAATGTATTTCATTTCCAATATAGATTTCCCTGAGTAATTCAATATTTCTGTGTATTCTAAACGTCTCAGTTCTTTTCAATCGAATGAGACAAATTCAAAAGTCGCTGAGCACAATTCAAAACACGCTGAGCCCCACAAAATGAGGTATCTACCACCTTACCTTAATCGTGAAATTTCAGAGTTTACGTCCCACGTAAAGTTCACTGTCTCGATTTATGATTTTGACAGAACTACGAAAAAGACGATAGTGGGGAAGTACCTAAGGCTCATATGTTAAATACAACCTTCAAGGGGCAAGGTTTGGGATCATCTAAATGTAGGAAATGTGATTTTGTAAATTCTTTATTTTCTAGTACGTTTTCAAAAGCCCAAATACTGCTATAAAGAATACAGAAAATGAATAGATGTGATATAACACACACTTTCTCCTGTTATTTGTAACGATCTCTAATATCGTACTAAACGTGGTGCCCAAAATTTCACACATATGAACTCCATTGCATATATTTTCGCGGTTAGCGACGGTTTTCTACGTATGATACAGGCGCAAGAGGGATGGACGTACGGATAGACTAACGGACAAAAGTTTGAAAAACAACTTTCCGGAACCCACAAAAATGTATTTCCATCAAAAGATTTGCATCGACTTTTTGCAGCAATACTCAACTTCCTCTCATCTACGTCTACCACGGCAAGTAACAAAATATTAGAATGTCACCCTCTACACCTCTTTGACTCTTCTGCGAGACGAATACGATCGAAAATCAATGAACGGAGAAAAAAATCCCAACAATATTATAAACGATTGAATAGAAAACTAAGCAAGTCATTTGAATTAGAATTGACTGAGGGAAAATTACGTTGGATGTGTCATGGTTTCAAAAACTCTGCAGGGACCTTCCTTCAAAAAATACACGTATATCATAAAATGAAGAAGTTAAATAAGTTTCGAGAATCAGGCATAAAATTATCATTTATACTTTCATCTAACTCAATCATTATTCAATCACACTCGGTACCGAACAGTACGCTATTTCTATCTGGCCCCAAACTTCAAGTGAGGCGGCGTCGAATACCACATTCTCCAACCACCCTTCGTTGCCGCCCATGGGTCGCCCGTGATTATTACACCGAAGGATTAGTTGCGGCAAACTTTAGCTAACAGGCTTCGGGGGGAAACAGCGAATCGAAACTGCCTTCATTTTAATGGCGCGGCTGGGGCCATTAGGCCTGCTCTTCATCCGACCATTTTTGCGAAATTCGGAGGCGATGAAAATAGCGGCTGAATTTTGCTGATAACAGTTTGGTCGTTGTAGGGCTCTTCACGTACCGTAAAAATACCGTAGCTACGCCGAGAAAATTCCGCAGCATCTAAAAATCTGTATTTGCTCGGGATCAAACACGCCCCCTGATATTTATTGTGAAACTACGGAACTGCAGGCAACAGAGATAGCTATTGTGGCAGCTCGAATTTTGTAATAGTCTTCTTCGCCGCAGAGGCCTAGTTGCTGCTATTTCCGACTCACGATATCTCATTTCATGTAATTTACATTTCTTCTTGTTAGGAAATACGAGGAATGTTGCTTTGGTGATTCACTTTTTTCAATTGTTTCGACGAGGTCTTCCTGACTGTTCGATATACATTCGTGCTATTTAACACCAATTCTAATTTGAATTACTTCCCGATAAGTGTTACAGTAATATAAATTTATAAACCTGACTCTACGTTTGAAAAAAAAAAAGCATTTTATAATGTCCAGAAGCATTTAAGGGCACGTGATTTAATATCATAATTCAATTCTTGTTAAAATACCTATCTTAAGAACTAGTCATTGTATTCCCGTTTTGTTTTAAAATGCCTTTCTTTACACCATTCTTCAATTCGCCGTCAACGAATCGTACTAGATATATTCCAGTGTTTACGAATATAGCAATAATACATTATTTTGTGCTTCTTAGCTGTAAATTAAAAACAATCTAATATAAAAATTTAATAAGTGTTTTGAGAAAAGTGTACGATATTAAATATTTGTTTGAAGACAGACTCTACTAAGACGAAAAATCACTAGCAAATAATGTATTTGTAGGATGGCGTAGGAAGAATTGAAGAATTGCAATTTTCGAAAAATCAAAGGTTTTAATAAAAATTGTACCTAGTATATCTTATTTATAAACCCACTTTATTCTCATCGAACAAAAAGAAATTGGTGTGACAACAGCACATACTTGGCACAATTAGTTGTAACAGCGACGCAATACTATATTACGTAATATTATAAAACTACACCAATCTGCAAAAAAAGTGATCCAAATCAGCAAAACTTATTCTGCGCGCAGGAATTCAAACTCAGGTTCTTAGAGTTAGCACGCCATTTTGGTTACCCCTGCACCACCAACTTCACAGAAAAAATCACCTTCCCGACGCTTTAGAAAATGTGCATTTTCATTGGCATTATTTCAAAATCTAGTTTTAAAGAACAGGTTTCATGAAGGAAAAAATCTCTGTCTTCAATATGTTGTTTTGAAATATTAATGGGACCTGTGTGATTCATATAATCGTACTTATCTCTTCTGAAAGAAAAAAGAGCCGTTTTCCAGAAAATCTTGTACGTTTCTTTTTTGCTTTTTTTTAAAAAAAAACCTGTGAGTTTAAATGAGTTTTCTGACGAAATGTCGCCACTTTCTGAAGGAGCTTTATAATACTTTCTCCTCACTAGTTAAGTAAGTATTGGTACTATTTTTGAGAAATGTTATAGGTCCGTCATGCAAAGTATTCCCAAAAATTAACAGAACCGCTTCATATTTATAGAACATCTGACTTGACTTATTGACTGAGGAATATTCATTCTGGGGAAAATCCTTTATCTGTTTTACAGACGGACGTTTTTAAGAGTGTTCTCAGTTCAGGGAACCCAGAAACGTATTTTCGTCGAAATCACATTTTTTGCAGTACATTACCTTCTCTATATCTCGTATGTACTTCCTATACACTAATACACGAAAAAGCAATGGACATTTAGTGGTAGACAAAAATAATATACTGAACAGCGTTTTCTGACAGTCATGAGAAAAATTGAAATTACTCATATTGACTAAAGATGACTGGTGCTGTAACCAAATCATACATGGGATTGAGTAATTCCAATAAGGATCTTCGCGAATTTAATACATATTTAAACTTCATTTAATTATATTTTATAGAACGTATGTATGGATATTATCTTATAGTTAGAGATGACGTAGAGAGAGCAAACGGATCAAGTAATCCCAAAATATATCCATTGAAGACAGAATTGCTCTGCACGTGAACCATACATTTCTGTGACGCGAACATTGACTAGCATTAAAAACCTACACTGAAGATACCAACAATTCGACAATACAACTCGTGGCTGTGGAATACTCTATCGCGCGCTGTTTATTCGAAGCGCTAAGCGTTCTCGATTATTCGCCATAAACCGTGGAGAGCAGGCAGTGTTTGTCCGCGGCGTTTGTTTTGAACGGCACCGGCTCGTGACGAAGGTGAATGCATGCAAGCAGCGTGTTATCGCTCGCTGCCCTCTCGCAGACAAGGCCAAATTAGCGGGCGCTCCCGCCGGCGGTGGGGGGCGTCGGCGGCGGCAGATCGCGCTCGTGGGCACTCGAGCATAAAAAGCGTAGCTGAATGGGGTGAGCGCGCGCTTCTAAACCCTGGCCGCGCGGCAGCGGTGGCGGCGGCGGCAGGGGCGGGGCGTGGCGTGGCGGTGAGGGTGGCGGCAAGATCCTCGCGCGCGGGGCAGCGGGACAGCGCTATCGCTGCGTCCGTGCGCGCGTCCAGCTCGCCGCCGGGGGAGGGGGTGGAGGAGACGGCGTAAAACCATGCGGCCAAGACGGAAGCGAAGGCGGTGCTGCTGAGGAGGCGGCGTCAACGAGGGCGGCGGGGGACAAATCGAATCGGCAAAGGAAGAAGTGGGGAGGAACATGGAGAGGGAGGCACTGGACCCCGAAACGAGGCGGGGGCCGGTAGAGGAGATGGTGGTGGAGGCAGCCGGGGGATGGGTCATGAAAGGGTGCGGAGAGAGCGAGAACGAGAGCGAGAACGAGAGCGAGAGCGAGAGCGAAGCTAGTTAAGGCGGGAATGCGCAGTGGATGGCGGAAATGAAGCGGTGGAAGGGAAGTGAGCTTGAACTGGACGGCGGCGGTGGGAACGAAAGCGGGAACGGCGGTGCTTGAGTGGGACTGGTTGGACGAAGAAGCGCGGCAGCGGGAGGCGGTGACGTGGGAGGGAGGGCAGTCGGGCCGGAGAGGAGGCGGCGATGCGCGTGGGAGGACCGGAGCGGGGGCTGTGAGTAATAGAGGAGTAAACGGCGGCGACGGTGGTGACAGTGGCGACGTCGGTGGGGGCGGAGGCGCGGGCGGATGTGCGGGCGGCGGCGCTCATTCCTCCGCGCAAGCAGCAATTATCATCGCAGCCGCCGCCGTTGCCGTCGCTGCCTGCGAGTGGCCGAGCGCTAAATGCGCGCGCGCTCCGTGCGGACGCGTCTGCAAGACAGAGCGACAGCCCCGAATAGGAAATCGATTGGGCGTTCACCACCCAATCATTACACACCTTTTCTCGTAAACTGGCAAATAAAACATACTATGTTCGCCATGTTCTGAAATGACCGAGAACCGGAAGTAGCTGTGACGATATATTTTGTATCATACAACCATAAATACAAAGTTATGCAAGTTTCTGTATATATTGCTAACAATTATTGATACATATCTTATAATGCGCACAAAGTTGATTATTAAGCATAATAATAATAATAATAATAATAATAATTCTATAAATAACCACAATATGTAAAATAACACTTTCTCGCTAGTATACTTCTGAGAAAGAAGGGAAAAACATTCCATCAACAAATGAAATCATAATACATATTTTTTTGCTATTTTTTTATATTTATTTTATTATTGTGTCAATTGAAAAGCAAGTACAGGAGTAAGTTTTCTTGAGAAACTCCTCGCCCCAATTTAAAAAATAACGTAATGTGTGTTTGAGCATTAATATTCTTTTTTTTACACATCTGAATATATTGGTCTCCAACATTGAAGGTACGTATAGTTACGTTCGTATTCGTCAATAGAGCCCGTGCAAATCGATGAAACACTAAATAATGTGACTAACAGTGTGAATGAAGATTGAGTAAATGTCGGAACGAGAGGGGAAAATAGATAGTACAACCCGCCGCGTTGCCCTTTTGATCACCACAAATTCAAGCCAATCGCATGGAATTTCAACTCTTGCACGCACGGAGATTGAAAGGGAAATCGCTGACCACTCCACCACACGTCGACGCGTACCGGCTCTCCACATTCGCAGAGGGCAAAATAATTAAAATAAATAAATAAACATTGGAGAAAATTAGCGGAAATTCCGGTTCTTCGGGTTCCAGGGATTTGCATACTGCGCACTGCGGGCGACGGGCGACGGGCGCTCGGCGGCTGCGTGGCGGCGACCCGGCCTCAGCGCAGCGTGTGCTCACCGACTCCCCGCCGGGCGCCAGTCCTTCGCAGGAGGGGCAATTATTATTTCCACAGTCGCGCTCCGCCGTGCCCATGCCCCTCCGCGCCCCGCCGTGCCCGTCCGCCGGGCCTGTGAGTGGCTGGGCGCTAAAGAGGCGAGCAGACGCGCGGGAAGACGCTCCGGGAGCAACGCACGCCCCCGCCCCGCCCCGCCCCGCCCCCGCCGACCTCAGCTTCACCCCCATCCCCGCGCTCGACGTGACGCTCGCGGATATCCGCTTCCCGTCACGACTCCATATTTCATCGAGATCTCGTGTCTCGGCGCAGGAGGGGGGAGGGAAGAAGTTGCGATGCTTATCGACAGAAGATACTATTATTTGTTTCCTCTTTCTTATAGCTTTGTTAATCCCGCAAAAAGTCCCCTTATGGGAGTGATATGTCCAGACGTTCAGGCGAGGCTGCTGCCGGCCGGCCGGGGTGAGGCGTCTTTTTCGATCGGAAGATAAATGAATGATGATTTGGTAAATGGTGCTACGTGAGTAGTGTACAGACGAGAGGCAAAAGAAGAATAGAAGAGAAAGAAACTACTGCGAACCCACTTCACCTTCACAACGACGTACGGATTGAGTGGACATCACTCCCAGTCTCGTAACTGAACTGCCACGCAGTCTGTGAGAGAGCCAGAATTACACTCTTCAGTGTATTTTTTTTATTTCTACATTTGAAACAATGACAATATCTAATCACATACTGCTCAATAACACCGATAACTCCAATGTTGCTTCTACTTACTATGGATGTCATATCTGGCCAAGTTTCATGTGAAAAAAGCAATTGCGGCTGAAGCAGAGGTGGAAAACTCAAGTTACTTTTTCGGTCCGGATGACTATAAAGAAATCTTGTACGTGATACTTCTACAACTCTTGTATGTGTTACTTTTATAAATCTTCTAAGTGTGAATACATACGTTAAGTGTATAAATTTTACGACTAGTAACACTTTTTAAAAGCAAATTTCCAAAAAGCAAAGCGAATCATTGCTTTTTTGACGAAATAAACGAAAATATTAAATTAACAATCAGTCAAAAACCTGTCGTTTTGAATTTGTATTATTAGGACAGACATTTTTCGATGACAAATAGTTTTCTTAAGCTATACTTTCTGGAAATTAAGTTATTCATTCCAAAGTGTAAACATGTTACATACAATATTTAAAATGCTTATTTACTAAAATTAAATGAAAAAGATTCTACGCGGCGAAGAGCACGTCAATTCCCCTAAAAATACACAAATTCTGTTTTCACTTAGAAACACGTCCTTTGGCAATGCAGTGAATATCCCAGGAATATAAAACAATTATAACAATAATAATATTAACACAATTATTGCCTTTGTCATTGTTACTATTATTGTTAGCAATATTTGGGGAGTGAACTTAGCGAAGAAGCAACCCGCTCCCTACGATACGAATGCCACGAATTCCCCTGAGCGCTTCGCCCTCACTTGGGTCGGGGCCCTGGTCCTGGCGCTCGCTGTCGCCCTCCTGCCCAGGGCGGCTCGTTCCGCGCCGCGGGGGCAATTATCGGCGGCGGCGGCGCCGCCTGCGAGTGGCCTCCGAGCGCCAGCAGGAGAAGACGCCCCCAGGCGCGGCGGGGCAGGGCGGGGCAGGGCGGGGCAGGGCAGGGCAAGGCAGGGCACGGCATGCGAGCGGCCAGGACGGGCGGCCAAGGGCCACGGCGCGGCACGGCGCAACGCGGCACGGCACGGCAAGGCGCATTGGCTCCGGGGGCAACGGACGCCCCCGCGGGCGCGGAGTGGCGCGGAGCCAAAGCTTCAAAGATTTTCTCCTTTGTTCCCGAGGCACGGCCCCGCCCCCTCCCTTCCCCTCCCTGCCCCCCGCGCGCGGCGCCCCGACTGCGCGCCCGCGCCACCCGCTCCGCTCCGGGAGACTCTCTCGTTACGCAAAGCGCCCGGGTAAACATCTTACACGCAAAGGAGCTCAGAGCTCTCCAAAACGCGCTCTACAACATTAGAACAAAATAACGTTTTCGCCAGGTTTTCATTTTTCTTATATAAATAGCGTAACACTTTTCTTCTCAGTTACCTTCGGCGGGAAAACGGTTTTTTTACGAGCATTTTTTGTTCGTGTTTTCTAGGCAAAAAGACGAGTAAAGTATAAGAGATTAAAAAGAATACCTCGGAAGGTTTACAGAAAGAATTGTGCTCTCAATTACGGGGAAATAAGAGAGCGGCGGACAATGTAATAGCTTGGCAGCAGCGACAAGCCTTTAGACGACGAAGATGATGAAGCTTAATAAACTAAAGCTTTTCTCAAACACTGAAGAATTTTTTTTTTTCAGAGAATTATGTGCATTAATATATGTACGGAAGCCAAATTTCAGAAATTTATTATTCTTTTGTTTGATGGATAATTAAAAATACTATAAAACGCACATTAACAAATTTTCCAAATTTTAACGTGTTTTTAATTTTTCATAATTTTTTATCAATTTTAACATTTTTCATAATTTTAATATGTGACTGTAAATTACAGGTTACGAAATAATTTCTCCAAAGGAGAAAACAGATTATTTCAACCGCTCGCCCCTGAATTACTTATAGGATTCAAATTATTCATATGTCCTGAGGAAGTGAATTTATTAATGTCCATACGTAGCGTCCATTTTTTTAAACGTATTGGCTGTGTGTGCGGACAAAATGAAGGTACAGAAAACGAGTACAGTCAATGACAAACGAGGAAAGCGAATCAACATTTAGAAGCGTATTGATTAGTCATTTCAATGTCGGTGGATCGTTTTCAATGAACCATATGGAATCAGATGATATTTCGAATGAAGGCCACAGGTCGCGTTCCCCACACAAGGTGCTCCTGATTCGCTCTGAGGTAAATTATGCGCATTGAATTATCAAGTGTAATTAAATTAACTGGATTAGCATTCGTGGGGGAATCAGCACTGATATGGCTTCAAAAAGATTTCTGTGAATGTTCATTCAATTCCCGTCATGAAACCCTACACGTAGAATAAACACATACCACACATTAAAATTACCACAACCAGCATGAAACGCACATATCCTGCCTACAGTAAACCTAATCAATGGCTATTCTTTAATTAGTTAAACTCGTTTCATAAAGTTATTTCAAGACCCTTTTTTCACATAATTGCACATTTCCTGTAATTAAAATTACTTATTCATGAGCATGGTTATTAATAACTTCACAGTCCCCATCGCAGAATTCATTGGATTAAGTCGGTAATTCAAGCCTCAGGAGATCTGCCGCATCAACTGATTGCGGTAACGAGCTCTCAGACCCTACTTCCGCCGTCTTGGCCGTCCTTCCATCCGATTATTAGCAGAGTACTTGAGCTAACATATCGTGTCATTTTTACTGTCCACTTTACGATCGTTTTAATTAACAATTTTAAAGCGCCTTTATAAAGCGATTAAGAGCCCTAATTGAAACGGAAGGTGGAAGAAAGTAAACGGAAGAAAAAAATTATTACCCAATGGCATCCCAGGCATTCATAAATTGTCATCCGACTTTTATACGGGTTATCCGCTGTAAGAAGAGCTATCTTGACAAGTCGCGTGTTTTTTGACAGGTCGGCATCGTTTGGCACGTCGCATTGGAACTCTGACGTATCATTGTCTTGAGTGGATGAATTCTGTAATTTTCTGATCGAAATGAAATTACGATTTCAAATTTAATTTATTGATACCAATAATACTTCCATTACACATAATATTTTCCAAAGAAAAACGAAAATTTGACACGTTTTCCAAGAACTTCCACTATGTTCTAGACACTTATCAACACAATTTTAATGAAAAGATATGAATAGTTCTAAATGAATCCTCAATTTAGAGGGGGGCTCCCCATAAGTTGGTAGCGAAAGCTGTGGATCTCTCTCATCTTGTGTATTTACCTCGTTCTCTTCGTGGATTGCCACCAAAAGCGATCAAAAACCCTTCTCTTACAAAGACCGCTCTATATGTATATACCACTTTCTCTCTCTTTAGCCCTCCCCCTCTAGGTCCGCTTGCCCTCCCTGTTATTACGATCAAACGTTCTCCGCCCTAAAAATTACGTCACGTTAGCTTTTACCCTTCACTCGATAAGAAATTTAATACTAGCTTGTTGACCCACTGAAATATTATTCTCTTTAACGGGGCTTCATTTTGTTAAATGGTGTTTTCGTTCCATGACATAGTTTACTAAATTAATTGAAACAATTCGTTTTTAAGTTAATTTATTTCACAAGAAGATGTCGGCATGAAAAGTAATCTCCTTGCTAGGTGGTTTTGTTCCACATAAAAAGAACAAAGCAAAAGCTGTTTTTATTTTAAGTTACGGAACAAAAATAAATAGCGTTTCGCCATTTAAGAAAATAATTAATTTACATTGTATAAAGAATGATTTATTTACAATTTTATTTATGTAATAAATCCAATACTCATATTGATTTTCAATGGGCATCATTTCACTACACACACCACACAAAATGAAATGACTTACAGTATTTTCTCGATTTAGATCCCCCTCGCGTAAAGATCCCTCAGTTATTGGAAGAAAAAATCGAAAAACTTCGGTGTATACTTCGTATTCGTTGCTACAATATTATTTAAAAACTGCTAATTCCCTGCAGTTTTCATTGTCAGTAGGTCCTAAGAAAATTGCAGGCGGAAAGTATCTATCCTTTTCTACAATTGTTTGAAACGTAAGTGACCATTTAAAAAAAATATTTCGCTTTATTACAAGATTCTCGCGTATCAGCCCCTTTTCATTTTAATTGCTTTTCCCTCTTCACAACCGTAGATACATCGAAACAATAAACGACGGAGCTCTGTCTTCTCATGAATTCCTTTCTTTCACGACGGTCTTGTCACGAAGAAGCAACAAATTCATCAAAATGGTTATTTCAAGCTGCTCAAGATAGTCTCAAATTGTTTAAAATATTTAGGATAAATATTAGTAATTTATGTTATGATGTCAATCCAAATAAAGTTTAAATTACACATAACTTCCCGAAAAGAATGGTTACATCATCGTCTTCACGGCAATGCAACGTATGTAATGTCACCCACTAATTCCTGACACGTTACACACTCATAACTAACAAAACTCGCCCAGTTATTTGTCATGCAAATGTTATTTGAAATGCAAATAGGTGGTTAACATGTTCCATAAAATTGATTTTGTCCACATCTCTTAAAATTAATATCTTTCGTAATATCTTCTAGTGCACTGATTTGCAGGTCTTGTTACTGAAATTTCGCACAACTAGTGTATGAAGTTATTATGCTACGATACTGAAAATATTGTATCAAAAAATGTAGTTCATTTTTCCTTCACATTCAGGACGTTCACTCACATTCAACCCCCTAAAATGCAATGGGAAAAAGCTTATCAGATGTGTGATTTAATACTAATCACGAAATGAAGTCAATAATTTCAGTGATATACAGAAAAAAATAAGATTAAGATAAAAATATGTAAACTATTCTGTGTTTATGAATCTTTTCAAGCAATATATTTTCAAATCAAAATTTAAGAGAGGAGAATACTAAGCATGTATTCGTAAACACATACACTGTTTTGTATTCCATAACGACTATCATTATTATTATTTATTATTATTATTATTATTATTATTATTATTATTATTATTATTATTATTATTATTATTATTATTATTATTATTATCTGCTGTTAACAGAAGACCCTCATGTAGTTCACCGTGTTCGATTGCAGTGACATGACGCCCGTGTATTCTAGAACCATTTTTGGCGCTGTGGGGCGTGCGGCCAGTCGCAAGCGAAATGCCAGCGGGCGCCCGGGACACGCGACAGTGAGTCAGTCCACGTGGCACCGCATTTGGCAGATTACTCGGATCACTACACATTGTCCGAGCGTAGTTCCGAGCCAGCGCGTTCAAATGTCGCCGCCGGCGCCCCATCGCCGCAACAGGCGCCCGTTCGGGGGAGGCGCGAAGCGGGCGGGGTGGGGCGGGCGGGGCGGCGCGAAGGCCTAGGGAGCGGCCAGATGTAGAGGCGGGGCGGGATCCAGAGGTAGGTGGTGGAGCGGGATGGGCGGAGAGTGATGCGGAAGGGGCTACGTCGCGTGGGTGGGGTCGGTGGCGGGACAGAGATGGGGCGGTTACGGGGCAAGGACAGGACGGGGCTGAGACGGAGTGGGGGCAGAGCGGAGTCAGAGAGGATTTACAGGAAGGTCAGAGCGGTGACAGAGGGGGGCAAAGCGGGCGGTGTGGAACCGGTCGCGACGCAGCGGGTGGCGGGGGCGATGCGGTTCGGGCCAGTCCGGAGCTGGGGTTGTGAGGATCTGAATCTGGGGGTGGTTAGTGCGGAACGGGGCCCAGTGTGGTCGGGGCGGCGCAGTGCTGCAGGAGAGCAGGGCCGTTTGTAGAGGCGCGTGATGGTGCGAAACGAAAGAGGAGACAATAAAGCTGCGAAGAGAACGACTGGCCAGGATGAGCGTGAGCCACAAAAAGGACGAGCTAACTTTCATGGGAGTACAGGGCTGGGGGAAAGGAACTTTGAGTGCAACAAAGAGCTGCGGCGAAAGTTGCCTGGACTAGTGGTCGCGCTAGAACCAACGCTAGGGAAAGGGAATCCCAGATAAAATATTGGACCGATTTACATCTTCAGTACTGATTGACAATGCAGAAGGCATAGCGCATTTTAAATATAACAACACCCGTACAACGGTATATACACTAGGGTATCCTTAATACGACTATCTGATAATTTAAAAGATGTCTGCAAAGACAAACAGAGAAATGTTTAAGCATGTAATGAACCGTTTCATGTGATCAAAACAATTATTTTTCGATTTCACACGATTCTTTAAAATGTTTTTTAATATTTTAAATATTAAAAAATCTAGAACTCTAATCAGATGAGATGTTTTGTATTCTGGTTTCCTGAACCACGTTTCCAATGTTTGCGAATGGAGCGCCGCGTTGCCTTGTTGCCCGGTGGAGAACTTCGTAGGCGAAGTACTATGTAACTCTTTTTACAGCGTCATCGTCAGATCTAGCCTGTTCATCGTGACCAGATTCCTGTTTAGGGCTGACAGCAGATAATGCGACTCCTTCAAAAACCGGAAAGACGTCCGTCCTAATTAGTCCAGATTAGCAAGATTTTTGTGTACAGTTGTGAACAGCAACGTGGGCAAAGCCCGGATTAATATCGGGCAGGAGACGCATGACCCCTACAACGCCGCTGGATTGCGACGAGAGGGGTTGACTAGTTCGTGGCGCCATTTGATAACTTGTACACGTAGAATAGAAATTACCTTCTATTTTATAAATAAATATCTGCTGCCAAGTGTTGCTGTGGCAAGTATCACAACTTCCAATAATTCAAAATACATTTTAACAACCTCATACAACTGAACAGATAGAATATGAATTACTATCCCGAGAGACACTAAGCGCAGTGACCAGCATCCTATCTCTCAGGCGCAGTAAATGAAATATCACTAGGAAGGCGAGTGGCACAAATGCCTGGAGTAATTCAAACTTTCATTTCATTAATTTCTTGAGGGCTCTTTGTTGCTATGCGCCCATGACGATGAGTAATAAATATATATCCCCAAAATTGCTTGTTACTAATGAGAATTCAATGGGTGGGGTGAACTGGGTAAGAAATCCCTAGAAGAGGGAGCGTTGCCCATCCCTTGATGTGCGAGAGGGAGCGCGTCGATTACGCTGAGTCCGAGGGCCAGGGTGAATGAAATTGACTGCGTGTAGAGGTGGCGGCGCAGCGTCGAAGGTTTAGGCACTCGCTCGGGGGGACGTGGCGTACATTTTCGAACTCATGCTTAACTGTATCCCCAAGACACCCACAGATACGTCAGTTTCCACATTAAATGTGTCTCGCGTTACCGCCTCCTAGGCAGTGCGTCTGCACCATCTCTCGACTCATCCGTTGCTCGCCCTTCCACATTGTGATATAATGTACTCGGAAAACGGTTGCGCGCACCTAAGTTTAGAAGACGGTCAACCACGAACAGGTGTTTGAAAAAGTCAGGAACAGACGAGTTTCGTTCGCCACAGTTTCACCAGCGGGGTTGTGGCCGTAGCCTCTCACATTTGCGCGGACGTGTAAAACGGAACGGGTGAAACAACCAGCATCGCGAACGTGTATGGACGCTTCGGAGCGACGGTTGGTCAGGGCCCACGCGTATGAGGCAATAGGAAGTGAGGTGGAAAAGGTGAAAGCAGCGAGAAGGACCTACGGCAAGGGGGAGGGGGCTTAGGGCTGGAACGGCGGGTCGGAGAGGGCTCATTGCAGCGGATCGATGGTAACGCCCAATTAATAACGCTGAGAAGTGGAACCGAAGGGCAGCGACGCGCGAGGGAACGCCGGGCGGTAGGAGTGGTCTCGACAGAGTAAAGGAAAACCAGATCGAGCGAAGAAATCGGAATCAACAGAGCACGCGTGAACGACCATATGAGTGGAAAGACAGAGGGAGAGCAGAGAATAATGATGAGAAGAATTGCAAGAAAGAACATTGACGTGATAGGAGAGAAGGAAGATGAGAAATGTTGGAAAATGTACGGGGATACGGAAGTAATAATACGGAAGTAATCGCTTGTAAACAGGGAAGGACACTGTTGTGCCCGGCTGAACGAGAATACACCAGTTCGACAGAAATTACGAAATGAAAACGGGGGGGGGGGAGACATGGGCTACGACAAGGAACGCTTCATATTCGTCAAAGGTGGATAAGAAACGGGCCAAGTGAATAAAGAACCAAAATAGAGGTTATGTGAGTGCGGTAAGGGGACAGGAGGAGATAGACATTGCGTGATTTCGGTAGACTAACAGGAGTATGGATGCCATGCCAAGGTGAACTGCAATTGAAGAACAGGTAGAGAATGAGTCGGATGTAATCGAAGGACAGATTGTACGGGCGACAAAGACGTAGAGAACGAAAAAAGTTGCCAAATCACGAATTGAGTATGAGAAAGATGTGGATAAGGAAAAAGCGAAATGCAGTGCCTCGCATCAAGAGTGTTATAGAAGTTGGAGAATGGTTGGGAAGTGGTACGTTGGTGGCTCGCGAGCGACTGCAGATGTGAAATATTTAAGCAAACTAGCGGTCTAAGCAAATAAAGGTTACAGCAAAGAAGACAAGTGGCTTATTTTGGAGCAGTAGAAAAGGGAGAGACATTGATGCAGAGGAATGCGAGGATTGAGGAAAAGTTCGGAGAGCCCAAGTGCTCCGTTACAAATAGGGCGGGGCAGGCTGGGCAACAGATCGGAAGAGAGGGCCCACTCACCGCGCACGCACGCGTACGTAATTGAGCGGAAAGACGAGAAACGGGTGCAGGATAAAACGGAGTAAAAGATGCGCAGCCTTCGGCATCGGAGCGGCAGGGCCACGAGCAGAAAGCGGCCGCCGCGGCGGGAGGGGTCGGGGCGGGCGGAGGAACGGCGCGCGCAAAGAGAACGGGGCGCCGCCGCGCGCGCAGGGCAGCGCAGGGCAGCGCAGGGAAACGGACCGAGTCCAGTAGGTCCAGCGCTCGCAGGAGGGCGGCGGCGGGTGGCCCGGCCAAGCGAGCGGGCGGGGGCCGCGTTGAAAGCGGAACGTGGGTGGAGGCACCCCGCGCCCAGGGCCCAGTGCCCCTTCCGCCGCCCGCTGCGCACCCGTCGCCCGCGCCCGTGCCCGCGGGCCATTGCCGCCCCGGGGGCAAAGGGCGGGGCGGCGGCGCGGCGCGTCTGAACGCGCCTCTGCGCTCGCCCTGTTAATGCGGGACGTTCGACGAGACAGGATCAAATTGCCCCGGCCGCGCGGGAGAGGCCGTGCGGACCACGGCGCAGCAGCGGGGCGCTGTCGCCCTATATTACTCCGACGGGACACAAGCCCTCTGACGGCCACCGACAGGCGACATCCGCTCGGACGGACGGACAGGCGGGCAGGGCAGGGCACGGCAGGGCGCCGCGCCGGAAAAAAAAAGCGCTCCGCGACACGCCGCCGCGCCGACAATTGAGCGTTGCCGGTCGGCTGACACTCAAACGCCGCGCCGGCCAGGTGGGGGCACGCGTCCTTCCCCTGCAGACCACTCAACTTCTCTTCCTAAGTCTAGATCGCCAAAGATTCACAACACTAATTAGTATTAAGATAAAATACTGAGATAAAAGAAGATTAACATTTCAATTAAGAAACAAAAAACACTGCTGTTCTAAAAGATTATTTACGACTATGCACAGAAGTTTACTTAGCGCACTCATGCGGATGTTCGTATTTTATTACAATATATATATATATATATATATATATATATATATATATATATATATATAATACAATATATATATATATATATATATATATATATATATATATATATATATATATATATATATGCTTTTATAAGGTCATTTATGGCACTCTTTATCATACAAAAGAAAACTTTCATTTCAACGGATTAAACAATCCCTTTCAAATGCTTCAATATCTAAATACTCTAAATAATTATTCGATGAAATTAATAACATTTCTTCAAGGTGTTGGCCCATGGGTTCTTTACCTTATTAGTGTAAAACATTGGCTGATTGATAACGTTATACATCATGTATCACTCCCACACCGCAGAGTTTCTTTTCACAAATTAATTGACTGTTTCACAGACGAAGAAGCCGAAAAATATAACAGAATCTTTTCAAATCGGTAGTATTGTTGGCAGATGTTTCTGGGGCACGTCAACTGCTATGTTAATTGCAATATGCCTTAGTGTAGAAGATGGCGGTGATTCTTTTCCAGGCGGATTGTGAGGTCCGACACCGGCCTACACGTCGGCTTGCCTCTCCCCAGCCGCGCATCGTCCCAGCGGAGGACAACCTCTTAGCTCCCGACAGGTCTCCCGACATGGGTGGTAACGCAGTCATGTGAGTGTGTGCATGAGCATATAAGGGAAGAAGACAGGACAAGGAAGAGAGAGGAAAGATCGCTAGCGGTCCGTGACCCGTGTGTTAGGGTACACGCTCACTCTTTCGAAGATAGTCATACAACTGCCATACAGTTTGTCATGGAGCATTCGTACTTCTGAATGTGACAAAGTTGTAATACAATTACGTATTTTCACATCATTTGAAGCATTTCTTTTATTGGAGACCGTCTGGAAAGTGACGGATATTTACACAGTATTCGGACAGGAAAGTTCAACATACTCTATCCAGGTAACGTACCGAAAGTACTTTCCGTTTTAGTATTGAAAGTACAATTAGTAAATGCGAAACAACAAAAAATGCGTACCAACCTCTGAACAGAAAAATATGTTGTATGTTCTCGTGATCGACAATGAAATTGATATATCACACGAATAAATTGCCATAAAAATGATTCTCGTATAAAATATTGTACATAACACGGCCAAAGTGACATTCCATGACACAAGGGGATTCCTCAACTCGGCCTGTCGACATCGAGAACACTCGCGTCTAGTCATCGAAACATCCACTTTCTTACCTTGTAATGTAAATTATTATGAAGTTTGGTTTTGGCACAGACCATCATCCATTTTCCCCAGCTACTATTAGAAAATTTAGTGATTAGGTGGTTAGGGAGGACCGACGGCCTGAATCGCTCTGCGTACTACAGACGATTTCAATCCAATCCAAAATCGGCGAGAGAGCAAATGCAACTCGATGATTCCGTGGTAAGATAACATTCGTCTGGACAGCATCGTGCTAAGGCTCACCGACTTTTATGATCATCCGGAGTACGGCGCCAACGCCACATAACGTGGCAAAGCGCTTCCCCTCCAACAATAAACGTCAATCTCTCTCTTCGTCTGGCAAAAGTGGTCTGCCGTATGAATGGTTCCACGGTTCAGCTTCGTCATGCGAACGCGGCATGCTACACAACCTCATCGCCGCTTCAGCAGAGTGTGAGCCGATGTTCGTTCGCGAACTAGTACAATGAGATGACTCACTCACGAGTTTTAAGGGGCCCATTGAGAGACCCTCTATAGTGTAAGTTGTACGTCCCCTTCAGAAATTACGTTGCATTCACTGACATAAAAAGTATTAAAATGGACGTATTTTGTTCTTGGAAGGAAAAGAAAAATTACGAGTCTCCAACGGATTGTGATTACCTTGCATCGACTAGAAAGGGCTCAGTTTTAAATATGTTTTTTTTACGATTACGAGTATTAAATACATCTGAATCTGACAAGTGTATTATTGGAATGTGAGACTGCAGACCGCGTGGTGCTTCGACTGCATTTTCAGGATAATTCATTTTTATTAATAATGCTTCAAATTTAGGATTAATTACTAAACAAAGGCTGCATCAATTCTATCTTTCCAAAATTCCGATGAAGATTAGTTAAAGCTGGTTGACATTTTCTTTCCCAATGCCTTAAAAGGTATATCACACAAGTGATAATGAAATGGATAGAACGAGAGATAGAGAGAATATGTATCTTGAGTATTATGGTGCTTAGATAGTCGAAACAAACCAATCGCCACAACTGGTTATCTGTATTTAAAAAAATAGATGTTGGTGTATATAAGAGCGGTTAACTACGACAGCATGTGACCGATCTCTATGAAAGCTTTACATCTACGAGTTTTTTTTTCAACCAGAAAGTTTATGTACTGTTAATTCTGTTGTAACTCCACTAGATGGTGCTGTAGAACAAAACTAAATATTCATGTCAAATGCTACCTGCAAGACTCGGCAGCATTGTTTGAATCTACATCGTTAAAGAACTAAACAAAGCGTTCTAGGGCATTAAAAACTAAACTCTTCGGACCAAAGGCCTCAAAGAAACGATTTTCACACCGTAATCTAAAGAATGAGATCTTCTTGAACATTCTATTACATTTTTGCTCGTCCGGCGCTTCTCGATATTACCACACCTGCTAAGAGACGTACAGAATCTGTAAATGTGCATACGAGTGACTCAAAGAGTCAGAGGCAGACAGAGATAGAGACACACACACACAGACAGAGTCAGACAGACTGAGAAGGGACAGAGAGAGACGAAAAGAGAGAGAGAGAGAGAAAGAGAGAGACGAAGACAGGCGAAGAGAGAGAGAGAGAGAGAGAGAGAGACGAAGACAGGCGAAGAGAGAGAGAGACGAAGACAGGCAAAGAGAGAGACGAAGTCAGATGCAAAGAGAGAGAGAGAGAGAGAGACGAAGGGATAGATGGAGAGAGATAGGGAAAGGGAAGGAGAAAGAGGGAGATAAAGGGCAGAACAACGTCTGTCGGGTTCCGCTAGTATAGTATATTATCTCACATCCATAGTGTACTTGAGTTAGGAGTTAATTGATCTAACTTTCGAAAGACGACAAAAAGTAATCGGATTCGATAATTGTAAAGGAAGAAGATTTCCCGAAGTCGAGACAAATTTACGGTTACTTACCGACATAAGAGAGTATCTGAACATATATTTTTTGAGCTGGGTATTTATTTTTCTGTCATTAATTTCATTGAAACAAAAGTAAAACAAATTACTAAGAAACAAATAATTTAATGCAGTATTCAGAGTGTATTATGTAGTTCAAATAACATTATGTGTCATTTCATTAACCATTATAAATGCACTAATGTTTAACTTGTTTGCCGATACTACTCAAATTTATTGCACCTAAGAAGTGTATAACATTGAGCAATTGGTAGGTTGGTGTAATGGTGAAATTGGTGGTTGAAAGTAAACTTAAGAAAATACGTTCTGAAAAAGATTAACTAATAATTGTTTTTTACGCTTGTGTGTGTGTGTGTGTGTGTGTGTAAGTATGTGTGTAAATGCATTCCTTCAAACGATCTCAATGAGCTACAAAATAAGCTTTTAATTTTGTGCCATTTCATCGAATATCACCCATAACTTTTTATCGCTGAGAAAATATCTTACCTGTAAAACGCACCCAGGATTCATTCGTCGATTAAGCACAAAATAACAAACATGTTTACACGGTCATCCACGTGCCTACTTAGCCACCGAACTCCGCCAAATCACGCAATTAGAATATACTTTGTCAGGTTCCACAATGGCATGTCTGAGAACCAGAATTCAGAACAGATTTAGTTCCAGAGTTTACGACCGCACCACAAAATCGTTCTCCACGCAACCACGCACTGTCGCACAATCGCACGCTCTGCGTTTGGAAGGCAGCAACGGCGGCGGCGGCGGCGTGTACGTGCCTCGTGGCATGAAAATACGACGCCGGGAGAGCTCAAATCCGGGGCTCCGCACACGAAACCGCGAAGCTCACAAGATTTTGCGGAGCACGCAGGGCGCCCCGTCGGGTTTATGACGGCGACAGCTGTTGCGACGGGGCCCGCGCGGCCCGTAATGGGAGCCGAACGATCCTGTTTTCTATCCCACGCAGCAGCTCCTCGCGGGGCGCGAACGGGCGCCGAGCACGCGAGTCGGGTCGCGTCGCGCCCGCGGGCGAGGGCGGAGCGGGAGGCGACGATGTGGGCGCTGGGGACGAGGGCGGCAGGCAGGGCGCGAGAACGCACCCCCCGGAGCAAGGCCCTTCTCATTTGATTTATTTTCGTCAAAGAACAGCAAAACCTATCTGTGACGTAGTATACGGGAGAAGTACGATCTGCACTCGTTCTGCAACCTACACGTACAATCTGGACGCTTCTTCTCTAAACTTATTTATTAAAACTTATTTATTAAAAACTTACTTCTTAAAACTTATTTATTCATTGGAAGTTCATGATAAAGTATACACTAAATAACAAGAAATGATGCACTGCAGTTTAGTAAAGTTAAGCAAATTTCGGAGAACTGTAAATTGTAACATGGTGGGCATTATTCATATCTGCCCTCAGCATCACTGGTACACAAACAAAGCCACGTTGGAGAAAGGCATTGAACTAGAACCCGCTTACACTGCTTGCAGTTTAGATAATGCCAAACTGTGCAAAATATGTTCCTTTCCTTTTGCAAGAATGTTTATATTCATCAGAGAAATAATGTACGTTTTCCACAAGTAAATGTGGTAATTAAACTAGATGATGGGGTAATTAGTTTTAACCTTGAACAATGACTTCTAAGTTAAATATGTAGCCAAAGGAAACAAAGTATATTCATTAACATTATTAGGAACAGACGTTGAAAACAGCGGGATTCATAACACAAGACTATACCAGCATCTACATTTATCACAGAAAACAGAACAAAACGAAGATCGAGATTATATCTGACATTAAGAGAGAAATATATTCATACATTCACAACTGCGAGACTGACAAATGACACAAAAAGGAATATTCTACAAAAATAGTCAAGGCGACAGGGTCCAAAGGTCATTCGGACATTGCATTACAAGAGTATTTAAATATTCAGCCTTTTACATGCGGCCACCATTTACAACAGGACTCCACTCGGTCCAACTGCTCGAGACCCTTCCGCATGCAATGACTAACCGCCACCCTCGCACGAGGTAATGGTAATGCAGGTGCAGACTACGAGGGGTTTCCGCAGTACTCGATGCCCACCGCGCTTCCTGAGCTTTCGTGACTGGGAGAGGACTTGAAGCGGCGGGTCTGGCACAAACGGCGGGAGGAGAGAGGGGCAAAAGTGAGTGAAGCAGCACAGACGGCGAGGAGGCAGAGAGCGGCAGAGTCCCTACAAGGACGTGATAGGTGTCCGTTCAATTGTTGATTTCTCACACCGGATGCGGTTCTCGAAGGGAGGTCAACTCAATAACTAGATCATCACACATGTGAAGATAGATGTGATTGTGAAGCTACGTGACTGTGGCAGTGAGTTATGATGTGAGTACGCGGGTTGAAATAGATATTTTTTAGAGACTTTTGAGAGACGGTTATATCTTTAAAGATAATATTACGTATTAATATTAAATACAGCTATATGTAAAGAATTTGCAAACATAAAATAGCAAATTTTAAAAAATAACGAAAGAAAACAAACACGAGTACTAGAATCATTTTAGATAGTCGGGTCGTGGAATTTCTGTTAACGATAATATATAAAGCGTTCGGAAAATGTGCGTTGCACAGACAAGATTGTGTTATAGATATTGCGAAGGTTTGAAGGTCGGAGATTCGTATTACGTCGTCCTTCGGAGTTAAACTAATAATGTGAACAAAACCGGCTTATTCACGAATTAGTTACATTAGCCGTAACATATACACCATCAAAAATAATGAAAACTGTTTAATCTTCGGAGATCAGAAAAAAATTTTGGGTTTGGTCTAAGGTAAGGGTCGTCTCAGTATTCTGTGAATAAAGGAACACTAGTCGAAATATCCAAGAGAGAAGGGGATCACAGATCCATAAACTCTTCAGAATAACTGTTGCAAGCATGAAGAGTATTTTAAAACTACATAATATGTTAATTAACAGATTTGCAAAGTGTGATTGTAATCATTATGAAAATAACATTATTTTCTTTCTTGATGTATTTTGATCAAAGCATTTCTTCGCAATTCGTACTCAGGACTCTTAAGACAACAGCGAGAATCTCGATACTCTTAATAAACTATACTACAATGCAATAAGCTGACATCAATGCAGAGCAGTCAATTATCTGCTACAAAAGCATAGCTATAAACAGCTAATCAGCCCCAAACTCGTCAATCACGTAATAATATCACAAACAAATTCCTTCGTAAGCCATCGATTGCATAATATAACAACCACTTCCTAAAAATATCACGAATTTTTTATAATCGGGACACGAACGACGAGATCGACGTGCCTTCAGCCCCACCCCCTCCCCCCACACGACAACATCGGCCCAACAGCAAAGCGCAACAGAAAAAGCACACGAAATGACGCTGAACATGATCTCGCGCGGGAAACAGATGCAAGTGCAGCGAACGCCCATTGCAGCGCCACACGTAAACGGCCGGGCCTGCAGCCTGCAACGCGCGGAATGCCAGCGGCGGGATCGCGTGTCACAAAAGTGAATTGCCCGAAATTCAGACGCAATATCCGCCATATAGGAGAGAGTGTTGCGCCCGCCACTCTGCACGACGCGACCGGTAAATTCACATATCATGTATGGCACTACATCACTTCGTATAAATGATATTAAAAAATGTATAATCAACTTCAAAATATAAAAAAAAGCACTTAATATTTTAAAGTCAAATAATTTCAAATAAGTATACATTTAGTCTTTCGATCTATCAATGACTTTACATGTTATATTTCTTTTTTAAATAAATTCATTGCCGTATCGAAGGATTAAATGTATGTTCATTTTTTTTAAATGTGTGCTTTTATATTTCGAAGTGTTTCACATGATTTTAAATATTTTTATTTTATTTTTAACTTCTGAAAGGATTCAGTTGAAAAAGAAATATCGTTCTCTTTTCACAACGTCTCTCTTTACTCCCGCTAAGGTCATGTGCCCTTTTGTGTAATTTTGGAAAATTCAGGTGTTTCAATGGAAACTGAGTTTGTACCATGTGATTCGGTGCACTGTCTTTATGCGTTGAAAAAGTTTAAGAAAAGAATGAGCCGTTTTAAAAATAAAAACTTGTTAACGTATTTATGAAAAATGGCCATAATGTGTTTCAAAATAACGGGAAGACTACAAATATTTTTAACAAATCTTTTAAATGAATATACATACAAAACGCACAGTTTACATTACGTGTTCCTGAATTCAGGATAACCATTCTCATATTTCAATACGATTTGGTATAGTGCTACGGTGAGGTATAGATATATAGGTCTGGGTGATGACAATGCACTTACAAAATTGTTTTCAGGGCACTTCACCCTCACATTTAAATTTCAATGTTGTCTCTGCGTCGGCGGTGGGTTGTCTAAAATGGGCAAAAGTTGTTTCCATTTGCAAGCGATTTCCAGGATTTGTTGCCGACTACTTGTTTTCATAGCCAGCCACCCACACGCACAGAGAAACTGAATCACCCAGTCGAGGACTCCTCAATAAACATTTAGCCATTTCATCCCAAGCCCGTCGGCGAGCATGTATGCACAAATGAAAAATAAATGAAAAGAGGCACCGCCCGTATAAATAAACAACAGTAAGACCAAATATATACAGGAGAATTTGCACATGCCACTCCATCTGATTTAGCATTTCGTTGGTAAAGTACACTAACGAAACTTTGTTTAAACGAGGAATAAATCATCATGACCTGAAGACCCCCTTACATCAATACTGTCCCTGGACTGACACGTCTCAAAATAAATGGACCTCCTTTACCAGGAATTCTGTTCGAAAGAATCATTATTCCGAGCTATTGCTGGATGAATTCACTCTACGAAACAACAATTCTACACACAATTGTGGCTAATTTTTGTTGAAGTTAGGAAACTGAATATGTTTGCATACTGGATGTGGATTTTCGAATACGTAACGATGAAATGAAAAAACAGTAATAATTTGGTGAAGAAATACGAAGAGGATCTCGATTCACATTGATGATTTTAGCTCAGAGGTACGTTTTCAGCATATTGGCTATTAGTTAAACTGGGCAATCTAACTGAATGAGCTTTTGATGAAAATTCTGAGGACTCAGCTTTCATGGCGAACGGAACAAAGATTTGATAAATGCGATCCCGAACGTTGGGAAGCTATAGGAAAACGAAATATATCCGCTATTTTTTAACTCAAGTCTGTGCATCTATAGAATAAGTAGAATATTAACTTATTTTTATAATATTCGGTTCGACAAGCATTACAAAAATTCCAGACCTATTAATCATTCACTGTTTCTCCACACATCGCGGTCACGCTTCTCCGTTGCAAGTCAGCGGACCTGCAGGTTCCGAAGAGGCAGACCCCCTCAGCGGTTGAGCAAACACGCGCGTGCCGCATGAATAAGAGACGCAACTGCGCTATTAATCTCCCTTCGTCTGGGCGGCGGTTGCACTCCAACTTTCCGCCGATTCATGAGGCGCCATAAACATTTCGCCTCCGCTGACCGCAATTAGACGCCACGAGCCGCCGCGCCACGTGCGCCGGTCGAAGCCAGGATCGGCGGCGCAACAAATCGTCGGGACGGGCGAGTCGCAGCTCGCGTGGATGATGGAGGGCCGTTTGCGGCTTGCGGCAGGCACAACAACCATTGCTTTCACAGCGACGCTGACCGGGAGGTCCTAGGATTCGAGTCCCGACGTAGGCGGGTTTTACCAGTACCGCCTATATTCAAGTATTCAGGCGAAGATTGTACTTTTTTTTGACACTAGCGTGAACGAATTCAGCCACTATCTAGAAGAGAATTCTAGCGATCCGCTATTCAGATTGGTAGTTTTCTGCTGTTTTTCCGAGCACGCGAATGCCTGAGCAGTGCGAGCCACGGACCGCACGGGATTTCCCCTTCCTCATTCTTGCCCCCTCCTCTCCCCTACCATTAATACATATATCGCGGGACCACTCGTAAGCTTAGAGCCTGTTCGTCATGGAGAGGTACCCTAATGCGGAGATATACCTGAAAGAGGGAAAGCCTGTAAGCCGACATGTACGTTGGCGCCAAATCTCGGGATTTCGGTCGGGAGAGTAACACTGCCGTATCTCAGGATATAACATGCACTGCACGTACGGGACTAATGACCACAGTATGAGTTCGTAGTTGACGCGCCCGGAAACATAAACTCACTCTCTCTCACTCACTCATTCATTCACTCACTCACGCGGCTTGACTGAACGCTCAGCCGCAAGCGCCGTGTAGCTGTCGCCGGCGGTTGATAGACATTGCGCTTAATCCAGAAACTGTTTACCGCAACGCGTCGTATTTCTGGCTTGAGGCGTAGATTCGCAATACACCATAGGTTTTCGCATTGTATACCTTTCAGATCATCTGGTGCTATATCTGTCTCTAACAGGATGTTGTACACCAAGTACAGTGAGCTAATTCTTGGTTCACGGACGCTGGCGGCGGCAGTTAATTGTAGTACTTTGGTGGTTCTATATGGCCAAGGACCAAGAAGAAAGAGCTGCCACTTGGTACACCTAGGCAAACGTGGAATGATGAATGATGTTTTATACGATTATATGAGGAATGCAATGGTTGGCCTTGGCTTATGATGCCACAAGCAGAAGGCAAAACGTTTATGACCTTCGCAGACCTCGAACAAGTCAGCGAAGAGTGGATGTTCTAAAAAAACGTCCTTACAGATACTACAAGACTAGTAATCGCTGATTTTCGTCGAGGTAGCTATCAACATATTTAACAATTTAATTTATTGAATAGTAAATTTTCAACGTCTTCTCAACATTCCAATACATGTCTTTCTCCTAAATGCTTGTAGGATAAACAGTAAAAAATGTAAGAAAAAAATCATTATCATTTCACAAGTTTATTTCTCTAACATCAAAAGTGAAAACAAAATGTTAAATCTGCGATCGGGAGAGGGATTATAGGCATTTTATTGTAAAAAAGTGCAATTGTCATTTACGCAACTAGCAAGAGAAACGTGTTTCTTCACGAGAAATGAGGTTAGAAGACGATTGTGCTTGCACGAATGTTTTATTACTACTGCGTTTAAAAGTCACTGCGCTGTATTTATCGTCCGCTGACTGCAAGCTTCAGAAGAATTTTTTCCCTAATAAGTTCAAGGAGGCATGTCACTTTTTGTTTGATATATTACCAGATACTACGACAAGGACAGGGAATGAAATAATACCAACGTACATAAATGCACATGGAATTAAGATCATGTGTTTTATGTTCATTACCAGATGAAGCAGTTATGAGCGTTTCTGCAATAGAATGCGCCAACACTTTTTCGTAGGGGTAGTCTGAAAGGGAATAGACAGAAAATAAGAACAAAATAAAATGGATGTTTGTGTTTCCAAATGATAAGTCCATCATCATTAGAAGCAGATTTTTTTGGGTTTGTGTCCACTTTTGATACACTTATTTTACGCACCAAACAATTTGTCAAAGTAAAAATTTGAACTTTACGAAACTTAGGAATAACATTATCTGCAGTACAGTTGTATTCCAAATAAAACGAGCAATTAAGAATTTTACGCAATGAATATTGAATGGCGATACAACATAATCTCTGGCTCCCAGAGGCAACTGTGCTGATATCGGCTCACTCCCATTCAAATACAAAAAAAAAAAAAAAAAAAAGAAGGAAATAGCACGATGATTGGGAGATTCGTGATGTAGCGAACTACTAGCCTTCCACCGCTGAAAATGGGGTTCAAATCACGGCGGATTATTGTAGAATTTGTGGTAGCTAAAGATTTTCACAAATTCGCAGGTTTTCTCAGGGTTCTCCCATTTTCCCTGCCCCTTATTCCATCTTCACATTCACCTACCGATCAATACCATGCTCACATTTTTAGGTACGTAAGGATTTGTAAGGTAAGGCAGGCGTCGCTACCCAAATTACTTAACTCCACTCCGTGAAGTCATGGCAGTTAAGCAACTCGAGATACCGCGGGTTCCTCTGTGGGTGATCGCTTGAGAACGCCGGCGCCAAGCCCCTCGCCGAAGGGATAAAGACAATGACTGACCACGACTGACGATGACTAACTAAAGGAGGGCACGTTCGTCGCCAGTAAGTGGCTATAAATAGAACGTTACAAATTAACGTAAGAAAACTCAAAAACAAAAACGTATCACAAAAAAGAGTAGTAAGATAATTAATGATGGAAAGTAAAACATAACTGAAGGATGTGGAAGATAAGTGTGGTTCAGACTAAACAATCGATTGTTTTAAAGATTCACAAAGAACGCCGAGTGAGAGGAACAAGAAAATGACTTAAAGAAAGTCTTTTGATATATCAGTGAGCAACCATATATGTATATACGCAACGACACTGGGTTGGTAACTGTTGCCACCGCCTCTGGGGACGATGCTGCTGGATACAGGAGCTTACGAGTGAATATCCGCAGCGCACTTTCATGGCAAGTCTCATTTTGCGAGAGTGCTGCAGATCGTAGCGGAACCAATTGGAGAATGGAGTCAGTTCCTTTTTGTATTCATCCGAAAATGCGTCAGAGGTAGAAAATACGAGCACCCGTGCTGTAGCAATTACCAAATCACACACAAATCCAAAAATTGAAAACAAATATACAAACTTTTCGATGATCACCACAGCTATCTTCTATATCTACCGTTTCATATTACATAAGTAGTTTTTTTTTACATAAGACGAGAAGTCTACTCTCTACCAGAGGAATATATAGTAAATTCAGAAAAAAAAAGATTACATTCAATTAAACAAGAAGATGGCCTGGAAACATGTAAGGCACTAATGAACACGGATTCACTGGGAACTCGCAAAGATGATTATGTCTTGTAAGGCAGCAAGTCAAGTAGATACGACTCCACACATACCTTCGAAGTAAAAACAACAGTACCGTGTGAAACTGCCTTCAGAAAGGAGGAATACGTATGATTTAAGACAGTCATAAACGTCACGAGTACGTCTTCCTGTATAAGAACAGTATGGTCGAACCAGCCCGTTTTTGACGTCAGGAGGGAAACGAGCCACCTGACAATGAGCCAACCCAGTGTTCGTCTCTTACACGCAAACGGCAGGAAGGGAGGCGCCTAATGGTACATTGTTAATAAAGTAGGCTGTATCACCAGAAAGCACGGAGGAGGTGAGAACTGATCCACGAAAAACATATGGGTTGCTGGAACAATGTAAACGAAAATCGAACACGAAAAGGAAATTAATTTTCTACGTATAACACGATACTTGGGAGGTCCGATAGATTGGGAAAACCCTTTTCAGTATGATCAAAATCCAAATACACTCGGGAGAAGCAATATGAACTATTAGTGCTACAATTTCTCGCATTATTTGTAGCATTTGCAATGTTCGAAAATTCAGAGAGTGCAACGAAAATGAGACCTGCGCCATTTTTTAAATGGAAAAAGGCAGAAAGGAGAAAAAAAAAAAGAAATGTAGGTGACTTCGTTAAAATGGACCGTAGTGATGAATGAAGCGACCCCGGAAACATGATCCATGTTGAGACCTGCAAGCAACACACCGGAAAGACGCGTGGCTCCACACATATGGTCGGAATCTTAAACGAAAACCACATGGCGCTAGATGAGGGCGCCCCGTTGCACAGGAAACCCACGTGAACCAAGACTTTTGTCGAAAAGATCGTAACCGCAATTGCAACGCAATGAACCGGGAAAACGGAAGAGAGAACGATGAACTTGGAGACAAGCTGTCCAGGCACGCAAGGGACAAGAGCACACGCAAAATAAGGATCTCTACGTTTAGCAGTCGATAGAATTACTACAATTATCGCACGAAGGACAGCCTCGCATCTGACCGAACTTCCGAAGCAAATGACAGGTGGTAGCCGAGTTTAATGTCGGTTTGAAGACGTTTATAGCTCGGAACTAAGCATGGTTTGTTAACGAAACGATCCAGAGGAAACCTTTACATATCTGCAATGCATTTTATTAATTTGATGGTTTCGAAAATCAATAACACGGAGCTCGAGGCTACATCTATCCAAAGTGACTAAACTAAGAAAAATGTAATGGCCCTTATATGCGTATCGGTTCTACTATGAGTGACAGTTTCTTCAATTTACAGAAAGTCTTTTCGGTCACGAAGCAAACATCGTTGTAATTTCGTAGCATGTCTTACCAATTCACACGTTTTTGGAAACACTTGAAAATATGTATGCTGTAAACAAAAGTGATTTCATACTATTATCTGTTTCTCGTGAAGTCATACCAGTGATATTTAACAACACGTTGCTATTTTCTTCGAAATCTGATCCTCTGGAAAGAACTGTCAAGTTTCGGACTTCATCAATTTTACGTAAGAGAGAAAGCGTTTATTTATTATTTAATATTTCCGGGAGAACAAACTCCTGTTGACTTTTTAGCGAGAACTATTGAGATGTTTCTGAGTTAGAAGGGAAGTTCTGAGAAAGCTCCTTGAGACGAAAAAGTTCTATTTTCAACTTCTCCGCGACTGTAGAGCGCCCGAGCACGTACCCTTGAGCATTTAGATACTAGTCAAGGGCATCTATTTCCTGCGCTGATGTCACGGGATGCAGTTGCAATATCTGTGGCATCGGACATTTTCTGCGTTACAAGAACTTAACTCGCAAAGTGAAATTCCAAAAACCGTACGCAATATCCGTTTTACACGTAATATATTATATAAATGGCAAACGAGACACAAAAAATAGATACACAGTAGAAAATGATCGTGGAAATAGAAGCGCTGCAGTGAAATAAAAATGAGAGTTAGAAGTTGAGGTAATGTTTCCACTTTGTCACGGATATTAAATAAGCTGAAGTTCCGTATAAGGTATTAAATATTAAATTTAGAAGAAAAAGACTTACGACACTTATGCTACATGAATAACTATAACAATCCTTCAAATACCAAGGGATTTGGATTAATTCTCTTCGTGTAGTGGACATAAACATATCTGTCCAATCGAGTCACGGGTATCAATTGTCAATTATTCATTCGTCCCGAACGGGCAGAACTAGAAGCAAGTACTCAACGGAGAATGGCAGGCCCGCAAAGGAAAAAGCCATAGAAAGTTTGCTGCGCATGTAGACGGATGAAGGGTAACAGGGCCATCGAAATATTCATAAGTTAATATAAATGAATTGAAATGACATTCCAAAACAAATGTGATAACAAGGGTGATCAATTTTCATGTCTCAGATTATTCTTCCTGGCTTGAAGATTCAACGTATAGGTAGTTGCTGCGAGGTCAGGGAACAACACTTCCATGAAGTCCATTACGTGATTCTTAAGCTTACAGGAAAATAAAACAAAATTTCTAGAAGTACTTATATATTACGGTAACCAGCGCCGAACCTCATAACTAAGCCTCGGAAGTTCATACTATATCGAAAGAAGATATAAGCATGCAAATATGCTCTAATATTATTAAATATGAGCCATAACTAATGAAATATGCTCTAGCAATTACGTTTTATGGATTCATGAATAATTAAGAAAACTTTACTTTTTAACAATTAATTTTGTATTTTTGTCTCAACTTAGTATTCCAGCGATGATTTTAAAGTAAAATATAATGATTTCGTCTGTATCATCGTCGAAGTATCAATTCCAATTCCACAAATTCATTATCGAAGATAAATTACCACACCATTTATAATCGGACAAATCGTTTCCGGGAACCAGCGCCATCATCTAAAAGAAGTGCTGACAAAAACTGCTGCAACGAACGAAAGATATATATATTTTCACGATTTCTTAAGAATAGCATTCGCATTCATATTTGTGAAGTACACTTTTCGGTTTGAGGAGACAAATGTGCATATTAATTGAAATTCCAAGAGAAATATGCCACATTAAGAACAAAAAAGCGATACAATAAGAACAATAACTTAAATAACATAGAAATATGAATCATTTACACAAAATACAAAAAAATATACACTAATATGCTATATAAAATCACCCAATTTCTAGACAATTTCTAGTTCTGCCCGTTGATTGCGTTTTCTAGACATTGGATAATTAGCATATAATGAAACTCATAATTAAAAATATAATTTTTCATGAACGCCCGGGCCTTACTTATGACCATGCCTGGAAATGGACGAACGACTCTGACAGGTTGATTATGAAGAATATTGTACTAATAATGATGAGATAATAGGAAAATGTGAGTCAGGAAACGGGAGAAATGGATTGGTCCACAAAATCCAGAAGAATCGATCGGGATTTGAGCCATGGTGCAAGCAGCGCAAAGCGAGCAATTCTACAGCCGCTACACCACGAGTCCCCAAAAAGAAATTGACCACAACTGCGAATGACAGTAGGGTAGCGGGTAGAAAAATCCAAGCAACGAGAAGCCGTCGCTCTCCATTGCACCGGGCATCCGGGCCTTGACGCCGAGCACCCTGTCGAGGAGGCAGGCGGGCGCTCTGGAGCCTGCTCTTCCCGCGAGCCCGGATTACGCAGCGAGCGGCGCGGCGCTGCCGCCGACAGGCCGTGGCGGAGGGCTGGCCCGTGTGCCGAACACGCGATCGACGTGCCGAACACGCTCGCCGCGGAAGAGGCTCACCGGAAGAGCGGGCGCGGTGCCGCGGGGCGGGGCGTGGCGGGGCGGGGTGTGGCGGAGCATGGCGGGGCGGGGCGGGGCGGGGCGGGGCGCGGCTCAGCGCTCGTCGACCGGCCTTCGTCGGCTCCTGCTCTCCTCGGGCGGCCGACGGCGTAAAGAGCCACTTGTGAGGACGCGCGCGGGGCGGACCCCTCGTCGGCCAGACAATGGGTGCCGCGTACAGCGGGCGGCGGCGGCGGCGCTTGTCCCCGCTCCCCACCCGGCCGCGTGGCCTCAGGGCGCAGGGCTCGTCCCCTTCACGAGAGGCGACGCCCTCTAACCCTCTCGCGCGTCGCCTGCCCCGCCGCCGCCGCCGCCGCCTCTCTTCGCGTTCGCTGCGCCTCTTCAAACAGCGTTTGTTCGACCCCTGAACGCCAACTCCACCGCCGCGCCGAGCCGCGCCGCGCTGACGCACTGGGCCTGATGGGCCGGCGCGACGCGGCGCGGCGGAGAGCGAAGGAGGGCGGCGGAGGTGGCCGCCGCTGCCGCCGCCGCCCTCGCACAATGCGCCACTCGCGGAGGGGTCGGCGCCAGAGTCAAAATCACCAAACTATTTACTGCTTATTTATTTAACCAACGGGATTAAACGCGGGGGGCTGTCTGTCACGGCGGAAGATAAAGGGCCCGCTAGGACTACAGTCGAACGACACGCTCTCCGTGCCAAATATATGGGCCGCTCGTGGTATCTGCGTCCGAATACCTGATGGCGCGCGCGTGGCGAGTGATGAAGTGCGGGAATGAAGAATCACTTTTTTCTGTCAAATAATGGCGTTGACTGTATTTTTCAAACGCATAGTAAACGGGTGAGTAATATGTTGCTCATGCTGTTCAGGTAAAGAGACGGATCGATATATATATATTGAAGAACAACTAGGGTCTACATAAACGCTAAGTACAGACCTAAATCATATTCGATATTTTTTAAATTTGGACTGAATCCGATGTCAAGAATGGGTCCTAATTCAGGCGCTATAGATATATGGCGCCATTGAAGCCTCATCACCTGTTTATCTTCTTTGGTTGTAATCACTTTGTTTAAATTTGTACCTTAATCTATATCACATTTGTTCTTGAAATCATTGACTAATATTTAATATTCCAATTTTCAAGACTGAGGTATGAATAACCTATAAAAAAATGTGCACAAAATAAATGTTTGAGACGAAAATATTAGTCAGAAAAAAGCTTATAATTGAAAAAAATCCAATTCTCTCAAATAACCCTCACACAAGAAAGAAAAATAAAAACGTCACAGAATATGTTTTCTTTTGGAGAAGGTTCCAAAGTGTTGCAAACGAGAGAAAATAATTTGCGCACGTTTTCTTGAGTTCCAGAATCCCTTCCCATTATTTGACTATAAATAGTTGAAGGATGAGTAAAAGTTACCTCATACAGTGTACATATACGTACAGCATACAGTATACCTCATACTAGGTCTTTCAAAACTTACAGCAGAATGTTTTGCTATCACGTTGAGACCAATCAAAGCATTGGGAACAATAATATCAAATCTTAGTTCCTCAATAAAGTTCCTGAACTACATGCCCTTCAATTAACCTCTTTATAAGGCTCCCGATAGTTCGAGTTATCCCCGCACCAAATTCAAAAAGCTTCCAAATTCCACGAACTTAATAACGTTTTCTGATATCCTTTACACACATTTTTCCTTCGATAGCGTCGATACTTTCTTCAATTTTCATTCTCCTCTCTTCCTATTCCTCTTAAAAGTTCCTACAGATTCTATAAATTCCTAAATGCACTACTTTTAATACAATACACCCAGCAATGATATTTTAATCATAAGGTGATAAAGGTTCCGAAAATGTTCATTTTTAAGAATTATTTAATTGAATTGCTAATTCTGTGAAACATCTTTCTGAAGAGCAGCAGTTTAACACAAAATCCTCGTTAAAGTTGTTTTGCAACACATATAATCTTAATTTGATTTTTTACTAACAAACTATTTTTTTCCAATAATGGAAATTACACAATTCAGCTCGTAGATACAAATCAATGTTTTCCACAATAACTAATGCATATCGCCACTCAAAACCGACTTTCACATTCACGCTTACCGGGAAGTCTCGTAAAGAAAATTTCTAAGGACACGCGGAGTTTTGATGCTCATGAGAAATACAACACAAACATTTCGTACACGAGTTCATTACTCTATGTTCCATTCCAACACCTGTGTTTACGCCTGAAGGAAGAGAAGTTGAAATTCTCATCGATAACATCAGCCTCCCAACGTTACAAGGCATTAAATTTTTACGCGAAATTTATTCTTACGAAACGGGATGTCGGGAACGCGGTCACACTAGAAGGCAATCATTTCATTTGTAGGCTTTTATGGTCCTTATATTCACCCTTACTCGAGTATAACTACGTGCATGGGGTATGCATATATTATGCCTGAACAGGTCCCCAGTGGAAGCTAAGAGGGCAATAGCCATCCCAGTACCCAATCCAAGCGTTGTTGATCACGCTATGTGCAGGTTGGGAGATAATAAAATGTGTATTTTTAGGTTTTATGCGTAATTCCTACGTTATACTGAATGTACAATTTAAAATTTAATTAAGAAATTGATACAATAACAGAAGTATATATGACAGCTTTCTAGATAAATGTTTGATTGCTGAGTTACAAAATAATCATGACAGAAAAGAAAGAAAGGTTTAACACACGCACTATTAGCATTTGAGATGTAAAATTATATTCTTAATAGCTGAACTAACTGGCAAAGCCCAATGGACACCTGCATGTAATTTGAGTCAGGAAAGTACAGTTCAAATACAGCATACAGTGATTATCAGAACGCACCTCTACCTATATCGACTTAGAAAAATGTAGTATTGTTCAAATGAAACATCGAACTGCAAAAAACAATTTTTACCTTCTTCGTCACAAACCCGTTAAGGTTGCTTTTTGTTTTTGTTCTTGTTTTTTAATTTTCGATCTTCCTCTCCTTCAACTCGCGTAATCATTGAACTTAAACAGAAAAACTTAAATATTTGCAGTACTACTGGAATTATCTACATTTACGAAGAAACTTACTCAGTGAGCCTCAGCACACACTGTGCACTTTCCTATTTTCTGTAAAACAAACATTGAACTGTACAAATGCATTTAAATATTAAGATAGGGCCAGACATATTAAAATAGGACCAGAGAAGTAGTAATTCTGAAAATATTTTTATAAAGCGCAATTAAGAACACATATCCAACGGAGGATTTCAAGGTCTGAAAGAAATTCAAGTAGACAAACATTTTAAGCAAGAGTACCTTTGTGTTCAACCGCCCAACAGTAAAATAACACACTGAAGTTACACCTTAGTTACGAAAAGCAAAAAGAAGGTTCATCGTCATTTTATTCATCACAGGCAGCCGTCGGGACAACCACTGACCCTAGACACTTAAATAAATAAGAATTTGTTTAACATTAAGTTGACTTGTATTAAGATTATTAAGCAATGAAGTTATTAAGAATTGTGCTTGTGTTTCTAGAGAATGTATCACGCAGGGCCTCAGAGGTCCTGCAATAAGCATTCATGTAGTTCTCCGGGTTAAGCAAGGTCCTCTGTTGGAATTTCTGAACACCGCTTCATACGCTCGCGTACTCCTTCCCGAATATTCTCGAAGGGGCGGGAGAGCACACGGCCGATAAGAGATCGGCGCTGCCCTGTGCCGCCGCGTGAGCCGCGTGCCGGCGGGGCCCCTCGTGCGCGGCGCTCGCGGCCGCTTGGGAGCGAGTTCGGCCCGCGCTCGGCCGCCGCCGCCGATCACGATGCGGCGGCCGCCGCCCCGAGCGCCCGGGGTCGAGCCTCCTCCGCGATCGCGTGCCGCACGGAGGCGCGGTGACTGCGGGCGGAGTGGAGGAGGAAGGGAGGGAGGAAGGCGGCCGGGCGACCTGCCCGGCAGCGGAGACGCGAGAACGCAGCGGCATTCCAGCGGCCGCCGCCCCCGGCACTCGCCGCCGCTGTAGCCGTCGCCGTCGCCCGTGGGGGGTTCTCCTCCAGGGCCGTCCCTCGCGGCCCCGCCAACATCCACTGCATTTCGCAGTGTCGGCTTTGCCGTTCCGCCGCCACCCCTCTGCCACTGCTCACCCGCCATGCTCGTCCAGCCTTTTCGTTCCCTCATACGTAAATCCGTAACTGCTCCGTCTAATGCGCAACAATCCCGTCTTCTCCTTCATCGCCCTTCGCACTGTTCCTGCTATTATTGCTACCGTGGCCTCCCCTGTCTCCGTCGCTTCTTCAGACATAGTCACATCTACGTTCTGTGCCTTCTATGTGCCACCAGCACATCCTCCGAAACCATTTCTTTCACCGCCGCCCGTTCCGACACGTTTGCCGAAATCAGCACTTTCTCTCACTGCCATCATGGCAGAGCCATCGATCTGTCGGCTTCTTGACGGTGTGCACCCTCAGTGTCGTCTTCGCCTCCCCCTCCTTTTCCTTTCCGTTGGCGGGACCCTGACCGCCTGCGCGTCGTCGCCACCGTAATGTACGAGTACTACAAGACTTTGGTGCAGGACAGCGTAGCGCGACGAAACTTCGCGGTCACAATGAGAATGCTGTGGGGCAGGGTTGACGCGACGGCAATGGTTGACGCGAGAGGGACGGCCCGGGACGGCCCAGGACGTTGCGCTGGGACAACGGGGGGATGGCGCGAGGACGGCGCGAGGACGGCGCGGGGACGGCGCGGGGACGGTGAGGGTACGGTGCGGGTACAGCGGAAGACGGCGGGATAACGTTGGCGGTCGGCGCGGGGACAGCGGGGAAAGGCGCAGGGACGGGGAAGGACGGTGCGGAGACAGCGGGAGAATGGCAGTATAACGTTGGTAGCCGGTGCGTGGACTGGGGGGACGGCGCGAAGACGGCACGGAGACGGCGTGGGGATGGCGCGGGGACAGCGGGAAGCCGGCGGGATAACGGTGGCCGGCGCGGGGACTGGGAGTCGGCGGGGGAAGGCGAGGGTCGTGGGAGTCGGCGCGGGTAGGAGCGGAGCGGAGATGCAAGCGAAACTTGGCGGTGGATGTTTCCACGGGAATTAAAGGCGGGCCGCGCGCGCCTCTATAATTTCCAGGTTGCCTTATGGAGTTGGGACGGCGCGGGGACGTTTACGCCGCGGAACTCCCTGCCCCCTGCCCCCCGCCCCGCCCCGCCCCGCCCCACCCCGCCGCACCTCGCCTCGTTGCGACCCGCCCCGCACTCATCTGCATTTTGTGAGATGCAAGAGCAGCCGCGTTGGACAAATAGCCTGCCCTAGAGGTTGGACGAGCGGTTAACGCGCGGAATTCACGCTGCAGCGAGCCGCCATCGATTCTCGCAGTGGAGAAGGTAGCGCTCGAGGTCTTTTATGTTGGCCCCACCAATTTCGGCTGAGTGTCGGGCGAATAGTGCCGCACTTCGTGCAGTTATTGCACATTGTTTCTCTTTATTAGGTCATTTTGCATTCAGGGACAACAAAATAATGGTTAGCCGTGTGTTAACACTAACATTTCATTTTAATAACTTATTTTCTAATTTTTTTATTACTCGTTTTATATTACTATTCTTAAAGTTCCTTTTTAAGAATTTCATTATAATCTGGAGATGAATCAATAACTCTCCCTCACGTAATTGTTATTTACACTTAGTTATAAACATTTGTCTAGTTGCAAGAGACGACAAACATTGTGGATCACCTGATTTGTTGCTTGACCGATATTCTATCTTAAACCGTGGTATTACAGAAAAAGGATGAATCGTTTGTGTTGATTGCAAGTGGCAAGTTGATAGCAAAACATGCAACGAATCCATTTAAAATTGAGTGATTAAAATACTTGCTCCTGAAAATTTACTCCAAATTTGTTGCAGTGAAACAAAATGATAAATGGCATTTATCACGGAAGACAGAATGTAAGGTAAATCTCAAAATGAGTTTTTCGTCATTGACATATTCCACGAAGTCAGATAAATATATTTTAATCATAAAATTTAAGAACTTATCTCTTGCTTCTCACTGCTTCTCGTTTCAGTTTTTAATCAAAAGTTTCAAAGAGAAATCTGTAATTATTTAAAATTTAAAAAAATAAACATGTAATGAAAATACAGTCATAACGCAAGTAGGAATTAGGTGCACATGAATGGACTTAATACTAATAAACTGCAATATGCAATAAATTAGGAACAATTCCTTTTATCATTTTATAAGATAGTTGCTTTTAGCAGCACCTGTGAAATGCGAGCTACTGCAGCCCATACCTCGTCTGTAATGCAACTTGCATGTTAATACCTGCAGCATTGCTTCAAAATTGTAGAGCACGTTATTTAGAATAACGAGTTGAGTTATGCTTCTGTCGGGGCAATGGCGAACAATTTGCAAACTAAATGCAGGTGCAGCAGTGGGCATTGACAAACAAATGTCCGGCTGCAGACACTAATGAGGTTCGTAAAGGTCTATCACTGTCTCCAAACGCGCATTAACGTCCATATATTAACAGATATCCAATCGATCACTAATCTCTGTAGAACAACATTTATTGAAATGAATATTATTAATACTGGTAATCGGTTGAATGCAAGTTAAAAAATTTCATAGATTTGTTGCCCAAATTCATCACAGATGAATGTTAATAATTACTCTTGAGATAATGTCACATTTACGATTGCCATAAATATTACAGAAAATACCTTATTGCGGTTCTTGAATTGTTGTCGGTCTCAGTGCCAACATGATGTAGTAGATGAAAACTCTGGAAACCTGTCATAAGCCTATTTTGTCCACCACAAATTTCTCGGGTTATAGTCGGAATTTGAAACTTCAAGAACGCAGAGGTAGCCAACGTGTTTGGCTGTTTCATTATGGTTCGCCCTGCGGGACTCATGATAATGGTGGTAGAATAAAGTATTTGAAGTGATGCCGGTGATGGTGGTGACGATAATATTTTTCATTGTGCATCGTAAATTACTTGATAGCCACTTCTATTTTTATATTGGAAGCACATTAGAACATCTCAAATGGCATTCTCTCAAAAACCGCTACATATTTTTCGATGCAAATTTGCTTTTAGAAGCAGATATTACTCTTCTATGATATTCATAAATCATATTCTATACCACTTCTAGGGGACCGAAAAAGAGAAAAATGAGAAAAAATGTAGGTGTTTTTTGACAAAACACTAGTTCCTCATGTATTACATGAAACTATACTAATTTATAGTGTTTACTGATACGTGAAGTATATACTATTTTCTACATTTTTTGCATAGTTACTTAATTTTGAGAAAATTGTTCATTACTCAGGTCGATGTTGAGAGATTTTGTTGCTAAAGTACTTTTGTATTTTTGCTATGGAAACGATCGGTATCTAAGTAAGAAAATACACAGATTTAAAAAACATTAAAAACAGCTTAGGTATAAAAACGTCAGTGTTAGTTTCGTGTTTTATCAAATTATTATTACTGTAATGATTATTACTATAATTATTACTACTATTATTATTAAGCAACATAACGGTCACATTTTTAGAAAAAATATAACAGAGTGAATCGGCCTTGCGAGACAGGAACTTGCGGCAAGTGGCACCAATTACTTGGACACAAAGGCTGTGGGTTCGAAACCCGCTTTGGGTACAAATGTTTTAATTAATGTTCGTGGTCCCTCGTCTATTACACCTACACCCTAATCGTTCCATAATCTCTGGGTTTCACAGTTTAATCTGAGTCAATCTAAATGTGTAATCGCGGAACTGAATTCTTACACCCAGAAGAGTGGTAGAAGCACCGAGATGGAACCAAGGAATTCCGTGGCCAAACATATAAAAAGGCCTTTGCGATTTTCGAGAAACGCAAAGATACTCTTCACTGGGAATGTTCTCAGCGGAGCGGTAGGTACCGCGAGCGACCTTGGTAGGTCTTTTAGGTGTCAATAGAAGGCAGTTGGGACGAGTGTGGGGCAAAACCGAAATTGCTAGCCCAGACTCAAGAGAATACGTAACTAACTAGTACGAGAAAGGGTGTGCCAAAGGGTTGCCATGTTTTATTAAGATTGCCGAAAACAAGTTCTGTGTTTAAACGATGTCTTCCCTTACGTTTTGAGATGGAATTAAAACTGAATTTTTCTTCCAATAAATCTTGTTCTGAAATGCCAAGACTCCAATAACCCCTCCTCACGATTCCCCTGTCCCTTAAGAAGGGTGGCAACGGTGATCGCGATGGTGATGGTTGGGGTAGCAGCTTCGCGTGATCACGCCTCGTACGCTCACCTTAGCTGTGATTTTTCTCACACGCTTCACGCTACTTCACGCTACCGGTTCCAGCTGGTAATTCCCGCACCCGCTCCCCCTCCCCCCGCCGCCCCCCCTCCCGCCCACCCTGGCAAAATGTTTACGATATTCCGCTTTCAAATCCATCAAGAATTATGGAGGGAAACAGAAAATATCTTAATTATAAGGTGTTTTCTAATTGCGTTCAATAACCCTACAGCACCACGTTACACCTAACCTTAACACGTGAGAGGCCGCGATAATAAGGCCGGTGTACGTGAGGCCTCGCCACGTTCTTCCAACTTGTTACTAGTTTCGCCAGTCCCTATAGTTTTCAAAACGGAAAACGAAACTCGTCTGAATTGGTAAATTAAAAGTTAAAAACATTCATAATCTTAAAAATACTAATGATAATAAACAATAGGAGTGAAATGAATCCTATTTCTTCCATTTTTAAGGGAAATAAAATATTAAACCCATCATGTTTCCCTCCCATATATGTTTAAATTACTTATAATAAGTAAGCGCGGATGTTATACGCGATGTGCTGTATTTTAACAGAAATCTTCAATCTTGCATATTTCTTGTCTTCTGAGATTGAAATGACAGATTCGTGTTAAAACCGGAACATGTCATAAAATTAGCTTATTTGATCTTACTGAAGTATTTTAGTCACGTTTTTAATACCCAGCATTCAAACCAATTTACTTTTATATCAGATTAAAATTAAATTAATGATTTCTGACGCGACTATCTACCCATGGAGTATAATTTCTCACTTCCAATTTTTGAGTTTTAAAAGTTTCCTTTTGAGAAGTGAAGAGCCGACTGAAGGAAACGCCGTGGGAAGTGCTTCTCTCAGCTAGCAGTTCACCGTTCAGCACTTTATACTCGTAGTTTGGAAGTACGTTTCCGTGAACATCCTCTGGCCTGTAACACAGGGGAATTCCCCCATGAAAGTACAATAGACATAGAAGGCATTGTGTCACTCACTTCCCGTCGTAAGGAAGCAATAACGAAGAGCACTCCCAAGCTGCTGCCACACATGATTATATACTTTTTCAGAATAGCTAATATTCTACTCGAGTCCAAAGCCTTCGGGATCTTTCGTCTGCTTAGGGCAGTGTCAAATTCCGAAGATGGTACCTTGTCGATGTAACTCATTTATTCGTTACGTTCAACGTGTACTTTTTTCTACGGTTATCAATCATGTTAAAATGTATTCTTCATGGATCGCCTTGGTGAAATATGTTTCAACTAAAAAGAGGATAACAGTATCTCTGCCTCTTGTCCGACCACAAATATAGGTATTTCATTTCCACATGTCTGTATGACCAGTTGATATTTTTTTAAGATAATGTGGTGTTTGTGATACAACGATATTAACCCCATTACCCATAATTCCTACAATAGCTTTTCTGTTTTGCGTCGGTTCAAACATATTGAAACCGAATTGATTAACTTGGGCACTTAAGATAAAGATCAAGTAAACAGTATCACGTTAGAACTTCATTAGATCTATACATTTGAACTGCATCTGCGGCAGAGGCACTTGGCACATGCGTTACACTCTTTTATCACATGCCTTCAGGTACGGAAATTATATTGTGGCAGGAAGTATCGTACGATTCACGGCAAATAGATTAACGGAATCACATTACTTTGAAAATTGACTACGTGAAATGTCAGAGGGCGTTCCTAAAATAACGAAGTTGCAAAACAGCCATCGGCGGATGTTGTGGCTTTTCCGTTTCAGTCAGGTTAATAATCAATAAATCGGTAAAATGACAGGTCGTAGGCCGCCACATTTCTGCCAGCCCGTTCAGAGCATTCAGGGAAAAACCTTAATCATCCGGAATGTCTTGCAGCCAGAGGCTATGTGTCTTATGAGTCCTCAGAAGAATAAGAGCAGTAACGCTGACGGAATACATGACGGACTGAGTTATCGGAATTTCCGAAGCGAATGTCTACTCCTCGTTACTTAGCGATATTTTTTGATCTCATTATGCTAGAAATTAACAAAGGTCACTGAGGATAATAAAATGAGAAAAGGATAATACGAGTACATTATATGTTCGCCCGGGGGAACGGCTCTGAAATAAGAGAGATAAAAAAGAGTTGGCTAGAGAAAGAAGCAAGTGAAAAGGAGGAAGTAAATAAGATAAAAAATATACAAAGGATAAAAAAACAGGTTCGGGACAAATGATAAGATGATATCAAAAGGGATGGAAGGGAGAATGACCGAGAAGGAAAAAGAATGAAACAGGAGGGAAAAGCTGTGGGGAAAAACATGAGAATATGCATCAAGCTCCTAGAGCCTTAAAAAAAGAATGTAGTTGAAAGAGTCATATAAACTTCCCGTCCCAAGACACACATCCAAGACTACAGCGATCTGTCCTGGAACTCCGAGAACTCGAGAGTCCCGAGCTTACCTCACGCTAAGGTCGTTCGGCGCATCCATATTACGGAATCCTAAAAGAAATAAGATAGAAGAAAAGAGAAGGAAATATAACAAAACGAACTGGTGGAATAATAGATGACGGAGGAAGAAAGTTAAAAGTTGGGAATAATGAAAGGGAAGGACGATAAAGGAAGAAGAGGATAAGAAAGGACGAGAACGATACTGTGAACAGACGACAATCGAGGCAGGATATATGACGCCAGGGACAAGACGTACTACCAAAGTGGATGAAAGTAGTAAGAATTGAATGCCGAAACTATGAAAAAGACGAGTAGAGGGTATAGTATCTCAACGATCTCGATTCACGCTGATTCTGAGTTCAGCGAACTAGAGCACTAGCACTAACCACGCGGCTAACAGAGTGGTTCGACGGATGCAATGCTTGGTATTCCGATTTTGACGAATAGGAACTAGGAGAAAAGGGGAAAAAAGACGGGGCGACCGGAGGAGAAAATGAACGAACACGAAGAAAAAACAGGCAAAGGGGTGCGAGAGAGAGAGAAAGAGAGAGACGGTAAGACCGAGAAGAAATAGCAGAGTAGTGGGTAGTGAAAGAGAACTCGGAGAAAATGAGAAAAAGATGAGCCGGGCCAGCGATCTCCAGCGGTCTGGCTTCACGCTCGCTCGGAGCTCGGCGAACTCGAGCCCCGGCGCTAACCACGCGGCTAACCGAGTCGTTCGGCGCATGCCACCCTCGGGATTCCAGCACCGCTGGGGCGACGCGCGAGCGCGCGCGGGGGCAGCCCGTCGAAATCCCTGCGGCACGCCGCCGCACTCCGCTCCGCCCCGCGCCGACTGCTCTGCTCCGCTCCGTTCAGCGTCCGCCCCGTGTCGCCCGCCCCGCCCGCCCCGCCCGCCCCGCCCCCGTCACCGCCACGGGGCGATCGATCGCCCGCCCTAACGAGTCCTTTTGACGAGCCCCTCTCTCCGGAGGTGAGCGATACGCGCGGGCGGGCGACGAACTCCCAGCCGGCAACGCAGCCTTCCGGCCTCCATTTGTTTGCCTGATCTGTCAAATCCAGCGGCCGCGACCGTTCGGAATACAGATTCGAGCCGAGTCGAGCCGAGCCGCGCGAGCCCTGATTGGTTCAAACTTCGCCGCGCCTTTGTTCTCCTCCTGCGCCGGAATAACTGAACATCCAGAGAAAAACGAGGGGAGGGCCAGGCGGCGGTTCAATGAATTCATAAGCGGAGATGGAAGCGATGAAGTTATTTTGATGCGGGAGCAGGACTTTTTCGAATATATGAATCGTGCGACGAATACTGTTCCAAACCACAGCATGAATTTCTTTTAATAGAATAAGCGAAGGACACGAAAGAAGTGAAATATTTTACAACACTTTCTTCGGCCGATGCGTGTAAAAAATCTTGTTTAATCATAAACTTGTATATTATTTAATAAACTTAAAAAAAATTCAAGTTTAATAAAAACAAAGTTAATTTTCTTAATTCTACTGGCAGGAACAAATATTAATCGACAGTGAGAAACATTCGCCCACTCGCACAAGTGATGAATAAAAATGAAATGAACATTTTCAATTGTTGAAGCCTTCAACACTGCGAAAGCATTACTGATTGAAATAACTTTTGGAGAAAATAATATGTAAATACAGGTTTTTAATAAGTGAGGTTTTCCAAAAAATCATGGACATGGACACTTCGTTAACGCTTCAATGCAAAATTTGTAGCTCTCAGCGTAAAAATTGTAAATTTACTACATATTCTAGAAATATTAATTATCATTAAAACTTATTCTAAACAATGAATGCGTAATTAAACTTCAAAATAATTATATTTTTAATTAAATTACATTTTTTTGTCTTGTCTCTTTGTTTTGTCTTTGTTGGTTACTAGACACCTCGCTAAATCACTGTAAGAACAATTCGAATTCAAAATTGCTTCACAAATTGCATACAACGGCGAGACGGACAAAAGGAACAACTTAGCATTCGCATACATTTATTCGAAATTAGATTCCAGAAACGAAAGATAATGCCAGCTCCCCGCTGCATCAGGGATCACCCCATCCATGCAAAGTGGCAAAAGCTAAAAAACAACTTCCGCTACATTATTACCGCATGCCGCTTACGTAAGACGAGACGCCGTGACAGGAAATGGTCTGCGATGTCGAAAAATTGAACATCGAAAAAGGAAAGAAAAAGCGTAAATCACTAATCATAAGTTATTTTATTACAACTGCAATTTTTCCTGTGAAATTGTGTTTGCAAATTTTGAATGTGTCAAAAATTCAAAATGTCGCATATGGAAATTAAAAAAAACATTCAATACAAACTAAACGATGTTACATGTGATTCAAGACGCTCGAATTAGAACATTGTAGTATAAGTTTAGTGCTAAAGAAGATGTGCTAAATTTTCCAGATACTATCATTCATAACAATTTTTTTCTTGTAACAGAACAATTTTATGTGTTTAAAGATTTTAAGTGCGACCTATCAATATCCTCTTGAAATTATAACGGGATGATGTGAAATTGCATTGTCCTCCGTTAGGAAATAGAAAATATTGCTACAAGTGACATTCGAAGCATTTCTTCACATTGTCCCTCTCGATCGTAAGGTTTTGCCAGCCCATCTTCTTTGGCGATGCCTGGTTTATCGAAGTCCGCTCGATTAACATTAAGAAGTGCAAAATACTTGTCTATGACACAAATCGCCTCATGCCCAGCCATCGAATTTTCAAGGCAGTATTTGCGAAGATTCTCAAAAACTAGAAGACCTGTACCCCCTTTGTTCCGCGTCGCCCATTGGGATGGTCCATGCGGTCCTAATTTTTCGATTAAGCTTCTACAGTGCAGTTGTCCAGAGAAGCGTGACAAATATATAGACATTCACAGGTACTGCCGGTGTGCTAATAGCCGATATGAGGCTTTTTCCATTTCAAAGAGTTTTACAGATTTTTGCGGCTTTTTGCAGCACACTATTTTGATCATAACCCCTCAGCTTTGCTTCACTCGTGTTCAAAAGTCGATGCAGAACTAAATATTAATAGGTATCCTTTCAAATCGCGAGGCATCTTCTTGAAATTCGCGCGTGTTCTTCGAATTGTCATTTTTCGTCCTATGCCCACTGTATTGGAGACCTTTCTTCTCTCGTTCGCAGAAGGTGTGAAGAAGATGACCTAACTGCCTATGTCTCGCCGGAATCTTTTAATCTTACATTTAATACCCTTCAACCATAGGGGTTCGGTGGACTTGGCGGACTGTCCTCTCCCTCTGGTCTCTCGTCCTTTACAGTTTCACCAAATCGCTCTCCAAGGGCTGCGCAAGACCCATAGCAACAGTCGACGTCACTTCCTCAAGTGACGTCGACTGTTTCCATCCGCCTGCAGCAAGTTATTTACAGCTTCCTTCGCCACATTTGTACGTGGGACATGTTCCATTCGCGGGATCTGCGGTCGGGAGGGTAAGGGGTTTCAATCATTGTACGTCTTCATGACATCGTAATGCTAAACCCAAGAGTATTACTCAGGGACCTGAAGACAGAATTCGTCATCAGAACCATTCGCCTCTGAGTCTGCATTGTTCCTTCTTTTGTCATAAACTCAAACATTCTCTGAAATTCTCTCAGATGGTATTCATATCTGCTGTTGATATTTCCTCGCAATAATTGTACGCTGCTGGTCACACACACACAGTTCTAATACCGAGATATCCGGAAGCAACTTGAACCACTCTTCATCCTGTAACCTTCCACGTCCACTTCAAGCCTCAAAGCTACGCACGCATATTGGAGGCATTTTAATACTTAGTCCAATTCATTCGCGTTTGTTCTGGGGTCGGGCGGGGTGAGCTATCGTCTCACCCAAGCTACGAACTTCAGCATTTAGTCTGTGGCCGCCGTAAGTGGTGAAGCCTATACCTTCTTGGATCTCATTGAAAGAATGCTCCACTGCTCTCCACTGGCTACTTCATCTATTATTATTATTATTATTTCGTGAAGTTTTATTTTCATACATATTGTACTGGCTGAATGCGCAGATTACAGATAATGTGTAATGTACTTTTGAGACGATATCGCCCCATTGTGCGGCAGGAGTGGCGGTGGCGTTTGCCATGGCGGTGGCGGTGGCGGTGGCGGTGGCGGTGGCGGTGGCGGTGGCGGTGGCGGTGGCGGAGGCCGTGGCGGCGGTGACATTTGATAGAGGCGCGTTTGCTGGCTCGGCAACAGCATTCGATGAATATCCCCGGCGCGGCCACGCTTCCTCTAGACTAAATACACAATGCATGCATCCGTTTCCTGTGGCGGGGAATAGCATAAATAAGGTGAATTGCTACGTGAGTGACCCCTTTCGCATCTGATCGACACGTGCGCTCGAATACACAACACGCCACTTGAAAAGCAGCACATCACCCCCGGCGGCGCAAAAACAACGAAGGTTACTGCGCAGTTCCTTCGGCGGAAAACGGCGGAAAGCGCTCAGACGAGCTCCTCTTTCCTCCTCGGGAGAAAAACAATTTTTAAAATCAGAGGAACACGGGATTTATTTTTCGTAAGAAAAAGTTTGGCGCGATTGAAGTGACAGCTTCGGGAAGAGAAAGTGCCGCGATTTGCGGATGTTAATATTTCCTCTTGAGTCTTAATGAGCAAGAAAAGGGAATTTAGGCTGCGCAATACTTGGAAATCGATTTCCCGTCGGGGGAGGAGGGTACGCTTGTTCCCTTTTACGAGTTCGGATAATCGGCGTGCCTCCCTCACAAACCCCGCTGAATCCCAACAAGTCCCCCTGCTCCCTCGACAAGCGGTAGCGGGCGTTGACTGAGGCTCGACGTTTACAGCCGGAAGCTCCGGAGCGCCAGCTCGCCCGCTCGCCCACTTGCCCTCCTCTGCTCTTTCTCCGCAAGCGCCACGCACGGCGCCGCACCAGTGGAGAAATCGGCGGCGGTAGAGGCAACGAAAGAACGGCGGCGGCGGTAACAATTGCAATCGGCAAAGTAGTGGCTGTTACTACTAGAAGAACCCGGTTGGTGGTGGTGGCATCGACACTCTGTCGCTGGTGTTCGACCACGGTGTTGGCGGTTGAAAAGCGATGACATGGCAGAGGTAGTGACAGCCAGGGTGAGCGAGGCGAGGTGGACGGCGCCAGAGGCGGCGCTGGCGGGGGTGGGGGTGGGGGCGGGGACGAGATCGTTGGCGTTGGTGGTGGCGGTTGCAGTGGCAGAGGCGTTGGCGTTGACGCCGGTAGAGGTGGTGGTGGCAGTGGCGGCGGTAGTGGCGGCGATGGCGGCGGCGCTGACGGTGGGGGGCAGCGGTTCTGACGGCCGTGACAGCAGCGGTGGCGGTGGCGGTGGCGGTGGCGGTGGCCGCGGCGGCGGCGGCGGCGGCGGCGGCGGCGGCGACGACGACGACGATGGCTGCGCAGGGCCCTGCTACTGGCGACGGAACACATTCCGGCAAGTCTTCCTGAGCGACTCACGGTACCACCGCGACGGAGACTTCTCTGGGCACGTGCATAAAGTGATGTGGCGGCCACGGCGGTGGAAATGATTACAACAGGACTGGTAAAGTTTAGCCAGGGAAGGCCTGGCAGTGAGACAAAGAAGATCGCTGAAAGCGTGGAACTAGTGGAGGTGGAATCGTATTGAGTGAGAGAAAAGAAGAAATGTCAAACGGAAAAAGTAGGAAATTTTACAGAAGTGGAGAAACTGTTGATAGCAAACGGAACGACGATGTAAGATAAAGACACAAGCAAAACATGGTATGTTGGGACGGTGTGGCGAAGGAAATGAAAGAAATAATTTGACAATGGTCAACGTAAGCAAATGTAGACCGGACACGGACTCACAAAATATTCAGCAGCGTAGGCGGCATTATCTCGTGAAGGAGAGAAAGTGGCTGCCAAGAATAAGCGACGGAAAGGTATATCTGGTAGAGCTCCAGGGGCACATGCGAACAAGTACGCAGCTCCTGGCAAGGGCATTAGCGAATTTCTGGACGTTTACAATGCAAGCCTCTGTAGCTCGGGGCGAGTGTGTAGCCTGCGTACGTAGAGATAGGTGCATAAAGCCTCTTCATCGCTTGGCTGCTTCTCCATCACAGCCTTTGTTGTGTCCTGCCGCCAACGCGAAGCGGATCGATAAAATACCATTCGGGAAATGGACTGGAATACACACAGCACGCCGTTTTAACACTTCATACACATTATTTTCTGGGTAGTTTGACTAAAATAAAACACTTTTTTAAAAAATATTGCCCCCTTTCGATCAGCTGGCATGCACTTTCCACGATATTATTATTATTATTATTATTATTATTATTATTATTATTATTATTATTATTATTATTTTCATTTTAAGCTGTGAAAAACGAGACTGGCAGTAGAGTATTACAATCATTTGAAAATCCATGATGATAAATGTAAGCCACAAATGTTGCCGAATATTGTGTCAATGGATTGGTTTGGCAATAAATCTTCACGCAAAGCCATCCCTTACGCAAAGCGTAAATCGTAACTGCCGTAAATCTACGAATTGGGACCGACGACTTAGCTTCATCTTGGCAAAACGCCGGCTTTTATTATTTCGCTTTCAACATGATCCACCATACTGCCCGTCGGTTCTGGAATCTCGAAATCCAGCATTTGAATCGCTCTGGAATCCAGAGCTTAGGCAGCGTAAGAGCCGACGCGACGCGACGCGACAGTCGGGGACGGAACACGGCCAGGATGGCGAAGGTAATGAGGGTTTCGAGGAAGGGTGCGCGCGCGGGGAAAGGGGCGGAGAAGGCGAGAGCGATGACGGGGGCGTGGGATGCTCCGAGGAAACGCGGTGAGCGCGACACGGCGGAGCGGGGCGCGACGGCGCGGGGCGGGGCGGGGCAGGGCGGGGCGTGGCAGGTCGGCAGCGCAAGCGCACCGAGGGAGGCGGGTGCATCGGGCGTGAAACAGGTCTTGCGGGGGAGAAAAGTGAAGAGGCGCGCGGCGGGGACAGCCGAGCGGGGGCGGGGTGGAGGTTTGGGGGGTGGAAGCGGCGGCGGCGGCGGGGGCGGCGGCGGCGGAGGCACTGCGGCGCGAAGGTGCGGCCGTGATGAAGTGCCTGCGCCCCCAAGCAGGCAGGTTTTTAAGATTTAAGATTTTTCTTCGCCTTAAAAACATTTGCCTGGCAGTGACGTTGAGGGAGCGGGCGCTACATTACTATCCAGATGCGACCAAGAGCCCTCCCGGCCATTCGCGGTGTAGCGGTTCATTCAACGCGAAACCTACGATGGAGATAAACTATTGCCCTGAAAAATACCGCATACCTTACATAACAAATAATCTGTGAACTTCATCTTGTCACAAAAGCTTCTATACAGATCGTTACGTTTATGCGTTCGCCCCATCGTTGAAGACTCTGTCATTAAGAACGTCTGCATTATAAATAATTGGAAGGCGAAGTAATGGATTTGGCAAATACCGACCGCATCGCAATTCATGTTGTTATAACCGGAAACATATTTTATTTTCATTATATGTCATAAATAAATAACGGGATTTCCGAGATTTTGTATTATAATACGCCTCAAAAGTGAGCATGTTGTATTTGTGAAGTACCCTATACATTTGTGAAGTTAACACCCCTGTCGCTTGTTAAACCCGATTGTTTAACTACTCTCGACACTAGAACGGGATAAGAACGTGCTTTAAACGTGAATTTATCTTGAAATCACATTCTCCATTAGCTTTTCCCAAGAGAAGTGCGAACGAAATATGCTGTCTTGTTTTTCCTCTTTTTACCTGCAAACGTGATTTTTTTTCCTCCCACACGTCACACACATCTACGAAGAAAGCAGGGCTATTCTGCCGCAGAGGCGGCCAGGTATACCAGCAGTGACGAAGCAGGCCAGTGGAGTGAGAGCCCAGGTGTAGCGAGGGCGGCGGCACTGGGGGAATTAAGCAGTAGGGGACGGCCCGCTGGGGGAGCCTCCGCTAGGCACAGCGCGAGGGCGGCGGAGGGAGAACGCCCTGAAAGGCAACCGCAATCCCACTTTGCTCGCCACAAATTCCCTTTACCAGCTGACGTCTCAACACACGAACACGAACCACCCACCACGTACTGGAAATATCTAACAATTTCTGAATGTTCGTAATGACAAGTTGCGATTCAAGGAAGGGTGTTATGGGACGACTGCTTTGAAACTGATAATTGCGTGACAGAGACGGAATGGAAAACTACGGCTAATTTCTGGCAGCATCGTGAATTGCCACCGACAATTATCTATATTACGAATTTCCAATGCCCACAGATATTGAGAGAAAATTGCAACATCCGGCCATATGAGGTGTATAGGCTTCGTTAGATACACAGGAACTCGGAAAGAATCTACAATCATTACTACTAATTTCCAAAGAGTGCAGAAATTAAAAGAAAGTAATGCAGACTCCCGCCAGAGACGTCTATGTTTTCGTTATTTACCTATGAACTCGAGAATAATCCAAAAACAATGAAAGAAGTTCTATTTTGACTAAAATGTTGTGTAACTCCCCCTATTCTCATATTTCGCGAACCGACTGAATTCTCACTCTCAGACACAGCTGAAGTCATGTGAAAGCAAGACTGCAAGGAAGACGCCAATCACTATTAATATTTAATGTAAAAAATGTACTAAATATTATACTACACTATGCTATGGCAATTTTCGTAAACACCGTTTTGGTTAAAATATGTAATTTATTGTCGTGTTATACGCTGCTCTTTAGTAGTTTACGGGCTACTATCTGAAAAAATCATTTTGTTCAGCAGCAGCATTTTTGCTACTGCCGGCTCCTAGTTTTACACTATTTAGCGAATATTGTTTATTGCATCTAGGTAATGTGCAACTTTGAGTGTGAAAGAAAAAGCGCGCACGCGCGAGCGAAAAAGTGAAAGAGGAGCGGAGAGAGGGAGAAAGGGAGGGGGAGAGTTCACAAGTCTTCCGCTCTACAAATACCTTCCCCAAAACAACAGCCGTGTGCGTGAATGTGCAAGTGCAAAGCGACAGACGAAGTTGCTAGCTGCGCCATCGCAGGGGAGGGTCGTCAGCAGCGAGTGGCCAGAGGGAGCGGGCCGTCGGGGCCGTCGGGGCCCGCGGGCAGGGAAATGCCGGGCGGCGGCGCCACGGTAGCTTTGCGTGGTGGACGCTATCGGAGAGGAGGATTATAGGGGTGACGTGAGTGGGATCTGGAGTACCGCGATGAGGTTGTTCCCAGGCTCTTGCCCATACCAGCAGAGGGTATGGAGCATTCGTGAAACTGTCCCTCGCCTCGTAGGCTGCGTTTCGCCAGCAAAAGTTATCCCATTGTTTTTTTTGGGGGGAGGCCCTGATAAAATGAACTGTAAGAGTACAATCTCTCCCAGGGGAGATTTAAAGCTGTCTCTTATCTTGAATGTTTATATAATCTATCACATGTTCTTTCATACATATGTCCTTTCACGCATAATTTACGATTTACAGGTATTTTATAAACAGTACAGAATTGTAGATTTCATTGCCTGCATGTCAAACATTATATTCAATTTTGAGGGTGTGATGAGATGTAATCTTGTCCGTATTAAAATACAACACAAATAGAGGTTTTACTCGTATACTGTACTTATTTTTAATTTTTAATAATAACGTAATAATAAATATTAAGACGCCGAAAACTTTTTGTAAGTTCTCCGTAAGGACCCATGAAATGTGAAACTCATATTTCTACGTACGTTAACCCAAAGAGACATTATTTTGTGCAGCGAAAGAGTTTCCGTAACATTCATTTAAGGTATAGATACAAAATGAATGCAAAAATATATTGAAAAGAGAATGGAGGAGAGTAAAACACGAATTGTGACAACTACACCGCCAGTAACAAAAACCAATTGCAAAGCGTTCTTATTTAAAAAACGGAAAACTTTCGAATCCTGAAAATGAAACTGTCAATTGAGATATGATTTTTGCGTGACTGCCACTGCATTAAAATTTACGAGTTGATCGAACGTTTACAACGTGGGTCAAAGACAAATACGGGACAGGGCAGTGCAGGGCAGGGCAGAGCAGAGCAGAATTTACAGGAAGGTGGACACAATCGCGCGCCTTCCTGAGAATTACATTGGCAATGAAGATTTACGAGATTGTAAAAAAAATTGTAATTTATATATTGGCGCACAATGTATAGACACATTAAAAGCATTAATGTAAGGTCCCGAATCAGCAAGTACCCCCGGCGGACGCGGTTATCCCTCCCCGGGGAGAGCCCTAGTCCGGCGCCGGGAGGGCGGAAGCAGAGCGGGGTGGCGGAGGGGCGGCGGAGGGCAGGGGATGAGCCGGAGCGGGGACGGGCCGGAGGGGGCGGGGGCGAGGGACTTTTACGGCGACGCTCGCTGGCGTGCGCGCTTGCAGCCGGCCTGGGACGGGCGCAGTGCGGGGACGATATCGGCAATTCGGGCGAGGCGGGCCGGAGCGGAGAGGAGAGAGGTGGAGTTGTTCGGGACGGGAAGGGGAAGGAACAGCGGAGGGAGGCGAAATGGAGCGAGACGGAGAGGGCAGGTTGGGGTGAGTGAGGGGGACGCATAGCGAGGCGGAGCGAGGCGAAGGGAGAGGGTGCGAAGCGGTGAGCGTCAATGCGGAGTGCAGCGCGGACGGAGCTATTTGGATTGTGGAGTACGGGGGCGATGCCTAGTGGGTCGGCGTGGGTGTGGTGTGAGGCGGCGTGATATGGGAAGGTTTGATGAGGGGTGTGGTGTGGGACTGAGTGATATGGTGTGGGGTAGTATGTGGGCGAGTGTGGGGCGTTGCAGTGCTCTGTGGGTCGGGGAGTGCGGCGCGCGGCGGGCTGGAGTGAGAGGGAAGGGGGAGGCGGCTCGTGCCGAACAGGGTCGTGCACGGGCGTGGGCGCGGCAGATGAAGCCCGGCGCGGAAACGCGGCCGCTAGGCAGGGGCGAGTGCGGAAGAGAAGGCAGCTGCGCGGTCGAGGGGAGGCTAGAGCTCACGTGCGAGGGGCGGAGGTAATGAGGTCGCGAGCGGACGCCGGTGATGAGTTGGGCGGCGGAGCGAGCAAGAGATGGGGGGGAGGGGGAAGGGGGGCGAGGTGTGAGTGTGCCGCCTAGGCGCGAACTGACCCCTCGGTTTACGTACGAGAGGGCGAGAGGAAGGCGGATGGTGGTAGAGTGAGGGGAGACGGCATCGGTGAAAGGTGACGGCAAGGAGAGGATGGAGGTGTGGGTTAACAAATACGGGTGTGGGAGAGGGTAGGTGCGCGGAGTGAGGAAAAAAGAGGAACGAGGCGAATGTTACGTGGTGTATGAGCCGAGAGTGCGATAAAGCGAGAACGGGTGAATGAAGAAGGGCAAGCGGGCGGATGGAACGAGGTGAGGGGAAGTAAACCGAGAGAGAGAGAAAGAGAGAGTGGGGAGGGATAGGTGGCCAAAGTGGCGATGGTAACGCGAAAGAAGCAAGGGCAAGGCCAGGGTGGATGGCGATGTTCTAGAAGGACCTACGGCATGCACCGGCGGGCGAGCGGGCGTGGCGAAGCGCGCGGGGGCGGCCCGAGCGGGCGACTGGGTGAGTGGGTGGGTGTTGGGCGTCCGGGGCCGGGGCCGGGGCCGGGGAGGGGCGGCCGAGCTGCGGGCTCCGGGCGCGCTGTTCCCGTCGTCTTTACGGCGCCCCCTATCGCGATCGCCGCGTATACTGCCCGGGGCGCGCGCCGGGAGAAGTGGCTCCCGGCCCAGCCCGCCCACTTCTCATGCTCACGCGCGCCCGCTCGACATGGATATGGCCCCAGCACGCACCGCCTCCCCCCTGTCCGCCTCCGGCTTAGGTTTCAGCTGTCGTGCATGCGCGATGCCGCGTTTTTGGAATTTCGTTATTCCTTCCGCGGAACTATCGACTTTCCCCGATGCAGGGTGCACTACATTCGAACCCCCTCTCAGAGAACTATTTTCAGTCAAATCAATAGCTGTCCTGCAATTTAAAAACGAAAAGCACATGACGTACTGTGAATGATGAGTGTTTCCCCGATCTGAGTAGGTTACTAGAGAGAAATTTTTTGGAGAAACAAAACTCCCTTTCAAACTCACTTTTAACAGAGTTCTGCGAGTCAACTTATGTGAGATGCATTCTCATTTAACACAATGTGAGACGCAATTCAAGACTTCTTCTGTTATATAACTCTACAAAACTCGCTGAAGACTTAACATGCATCGGACAGTCTAAACATTTTAATTTAGAAACCAAACAAACAATTTAATTTAGAAACCAAATAAACAGCAGTTTTTAAGAAATTAGGAAATAAATTCCCGGAATCCGCCAAAGCCACACGCGAAATTGCATATACGAGATCTCGTTCTCGTACAGCCGAGGAAAAATCTTAGTAGGGGTGGTCCCACATTTGTTTGAGACGATGCTGATAATCTAATATTGTGATTTGTGTACGCATTGCAGCCCGACACGTGGGATGAAAAACACGCAAAACATGACTGAAGTGTCGAATCTTGCAGGAACATCCTGAAAGGGAACTCCAATATCGACTGCTGCTTAGCAGTCCGTATATCACCCCAAGACGAAGAATAATCAATGATCTTTTGGAATGGGATGAGCTGGTATCTTGACCATGGAGGGCAAGGATCGTTATTAAATATCGGTTATTTATTTATTCTTTAGATCAACGTTTAAAAAAACAGTTTTCAATACGTAACAATTCTGTCATCTCCAGGTCCTGCTCTATCCTCCCATTTTTAACTCATGCAATATTCACATTCCATTAACAAAAGTCGCCTTTCTTGTATTGTCAACGGCAAACACGTCTCTGATAATTAACTCGAAAAAGAGTTTTCGACGTCTTTTCAGAGAAAAGTGCGCAGACATGAATCGAATCGCCAGACCACACGCAATTTTGCGAACATTCATTCCAGGCAATCCATTAAAAAATCAATTTTCAATCACGGACAGTCGTTGGTCCTCGAATTCTCCTACTCGCACCGTCCGATAAATCGAAATGAGAACGCAGCTTTGTTAGGAGGACACACGCGCTGAAATATATGGTTGGCGTCCCTCAATAATACACAAAGGAACAGTGCCCGTACTATGCCCGAACCCAGTGTTTTACTCAAACATCGGTGACGCAAGCCAAAATAATCTGTGGGTTTGAATAGGTTAATCTGATCGTGAGAGCGATTCCATCAACGGAAAAATGTGTTATTGTGAGCGTTCGCTGCGCAAATGCCAAGTAAATCTGTAGTAGTCAATAACGTCTGCTTATGTAGCTAGCGAGGGATTATTTAACGAACCTGTCAACAACAACAATGACCTCGAAGTTTCCTGTTTCTGAAAGTGTCATTGTAAAACGTTACTCGCCTTAGAGCCCCGTTTACAAAGGCTTTCACATCTCACCAAATTGAATTTCGGGGACCACTTGGAGATAGAGATGTGAAAGATGTCCCCAAAACAGAAAGTAAACACTTCATAAACATCAATATCTTGCGCCTTTTCTACTCTACAAGAATAGCATGCATTTGTCGTTCTAATCACATAATAAAAATAGTATCGCATATTCTGAATCGACATCATAGCATTGTTTATGAGATTAGTCTTTAGTATATTGATGTGTCCGGCGAGCCTTGTAAACATCAGAGTATATTTTATAGTAGCGAATATCTCAGAGTGTACGCTCCTTAAACCTCTGAACAAATTTTAAAAGTTTCTGAACCATATAATAAAAAAGTTTCAATCAAAACTTGGAGTCAAGATACAGTGGAATTCTTCAGTACAATAACAGTCTGGTACAACTCAGCAGAACTACTAGAACACTAACCAAAAATGTTTTACACAACGTACATACATACACTGGTTCGCGGTCAGATACAGCCAGTTAAACCTACGGAAAGCTGTGAACAAGTGCCTTACGATGTTTCCGCTAGAGTAATGGTGAGCAACAGACACGGTCACTATAGAGTGTTCTAATACGGGGAGCGAATTTTCCCAATGATCCCCAATTAGCAACATGATTCGATCGTTACAGATACGGCGAATAACACATTATTATCGAATTATTACAAATGTAAGATTTGTATTGAAACGCTACCGTTTAAATCGATCAATCATCGATAATATCTGGCCTCTTAAATTCCCCTGTCACTTCGAGGCTACGCTCGTGATCTGGGCAAAGCATAATATTGCAGCCTGTTCGCATCACATCGTGAGTAAACCCGTACAATGCCGTAAACGGGGCGGAGCCAGAGCGCGGGAACTCCAGAAGGGGACGCGTCGCCCGACGCCCACCACCCACGCCGAGAAAAGACGTAATAGCTGGCGCGGTCGCGGCCGCGAAACACGAGAACGAGCAAGAACGCGTGCCCGAAATCTGCGCAGCCGTCGCTCAGCGGGCCCTGAATTGAAAACGAAGCCGGCAGCCGGCACGGCCCGAGCGGGCCAGGCGCGGCCCGCAGCGGCGCAGCGGTGCAATCGGAGCCCGCGCCGAAACAGTCCTTCGAGTGCTGCGCCGTCCGTCCGTCTATTCAACGCGAACCACGCGCCTGGGCCGTCCCTCCGGTGCGTTTGTCCGCCTTCGACGAGGCCGCGCACCCCGCGCGTGTGTGTGCCTGCCTGCCTACCCGCCCGCCCGCCCGGTGAAACACGAGAGCACACGGAATCTGTTAAGAATTTCGCCCGTGAAGATCCACGACGCGCAATCCGATCTCGACAAGATTTCTCGTGGGGAGAGGCGGCGCAGACGGGGCAGGGATCGGGCGGGGCGGGGCGGAAAGGGCGGGGCGGGGAGGCCGGGCCGGGCCGGGGCGGGACGCGTCGGCAGCGCCAGTGCCGGAGGCGGAGGCGGCGGCGCCGCGCCCGAGGACTCCGTGGGGCGGTTACTAATTCACGTGCAATCCCGTCGACTCCTCTCGGTCCGCCCCCGCGCCGCCCTACTCCGCCCCCGCCTTGCCGCCGCCGTCTAGCAACCTGGCTCTATCCCTTTGCTCTTCCCCAGGCCGCGCGGGCGCCTTCTTTACGTCTCCGCCCGCTTGGCTTTTCCTGTCCCTCCCCCGCCGCTAGTCCTCGTCCACTCCAAGGCGGCTTCTCTCTATGTGTTTATATGTGTGTGTGTGAGTGAGTTTCTGTGTGGGTGCGTGCGTGTCCGTATGTGTGCTGTCTACAAGACAGCTTCTTTGGCGTCCTCGGGCTGGCCTAACCTCCTTTATCTGTGCGTTCGGTGCACTTTTCATGTCTCTCCCCGCCACTCTTTTGCCATGCCGCGTCGGCGCCTACAAGCTTCATTCCATCCTTTGCGCTTACTCGGGTTCGCTCCTGCCTCCTTTGCCCGCCTGAGGTTGCATGGCGCCCTTCTCGTTTAGCTCCCGAATTGCGTCTACGCCGCCGCTTGACGCCTGGGAATACATCGTTCGTCCTTAACCTTTCTCATGTCCTTCACGTCTTCTCCCGATTGGCTTATTGTCGCCCCAGTTCAGTGAACTACCAATACGTTCTTGTCTAATTCTTTCTTTTTGTGCGTCGCTTTGGAGTTTTGTACTTTCTTTCAGCACACTTTCCGCTCTGGTGCAGCGCTGCTTTCTGAAAACCTCAAACAATCCTCTTGTCCCATAATGGCCTTCTGTTCTCTCCTTCGCAGTTACCTTACGTTTCTTTTTATTTTTTTTATTTTATTTTTTTAAGACTTTTCACTTTACTTTGTTCTCCCCGCTCTCCCACTTCACTTTATATCTCGCTTCGTCTCTCACATAGTCGTCTATGCCCTTTTCACTGATTGCTAGTGAGATATCCTATCCGATATCCTTCGTATTACGTTTAGAGAATGTCAATACGCATTTAGAAGACTATTATGGGTGAAGGCCTTTTACAACATGGATTACAAAGGAAGCTGTAACTTACACCCACTAATAATTTTGTGACACTAAAATTTAATGTAAAAACTGATAAAACATTAACAAAGTAAACGTGCCTGTGTAAGGAGATTAATAACGGAGATATTGGCAATTTTGTTTTGTAATTAGAGACATTACAAGTAAATTTGCTATTAAAATGCCCAATAAAAATGTACGGGAATTATCGTAACAATGTCCTTTTTTGGCGTAAGAGGAACCTGTTAGAGGCACATTGCTAATAAATGATTAACATTCAAATTTATAATTGTACTTCTTAGCTACAGCTATGAATGCGCATGGTTGAAAAACTATTAACCTACATTATTGTGGCAAGATAGAGTGAGATTCAATAACAGACATTCAATTTCAAAATTATTACAAGCAAATTGTACATTTTAAAATATGTTCTCAAATCTGCTGAGCAAGAATAAACTTGTATTGTAATATACATGGGATGAGTGCGCCGTATTGACGTTGAATTTTCGGATTCAAATTCAGCGCGCATGTAATCAGCAATCATGAGAAAGCGTTCTAGAAATAGTTTTAGCGGAGGTTAGTGCGCGTTTTAGCGGGCTTATCAGGGAAGTCCTTTTACAACACGGATTTACAAAGGAAGCCGTAATTTACACCCACGCTTAATAGCTATACACGGGCAAAAACACGGCATCTTTTCGTATTCATCAAACCCTAAAACATACGTAAATTTCGTGAAATCCCGGGGAGGTGCCCTGGAAAACTTTGCACGCGCAGTTCTTCATGTCCCTCCCTCTCGCCGCCCCCTTCCCTCTCTGCGCGGCCTCGGTCGCGTCCACACCTCGTTCCTTCCCCCGCCCCCTGCCTCCCGGAGCGCCGCCCGACCAACTCCGAATGGCCTCGTTTCGTCTCCGTCCCCACGCCCCCCTCGCTGCCCCCGCCTCATCTAATCTCTTAAATGTGTCGTCTTAATCTCGCCCTCGGAGGCGCCTCTGTTTTGCCTTCACACCCCTCATCGCTCCGCGCCCGCCGCGCCACGCCGCTCTCCGCGCTTCGGTCTCGCCTCCCTCGTTTTATGTTGTCCCTACTACTTCACCGCCTTCGTCGACTGGCCGGCCCCTCCTCCCTCCTCTCGCCGCCCGCGCCGATGGCTCACGCCTCTGCCAAGCTTCGTTCCGCTGCGACTCGCCTTGCTTCGCCCCCACCTGGCGGCCCCCGGCACAGGCTGTGGTTGCCAATTCGGGGAAAGGCAGCGAGCGAGGGATGGCCCAGCCCCTACAGGAATAGCCCCGCACCTTCAACACTATATTATCGGGTTTGAAGAGTTATTTCAGGCAGTATAGGATTTTATTACGATACATCAAAAATTCGAATGTTTCTGTAAGACTAACATAGGACAACCCTTATTCAGATCTCTATAGTGTTGTACGGCTTGTATTTCACATATTCTCGCTAACTCCATGTCTCAACTGATTTCCGTCTCATTGCACTTCCCCTTTCGTTTCACCTCGATTTTCCATCTCGTCCCCGTGCTCCCGGTCTCCTTTGACGCCGCCCCGCCCCCTCGCCCGGCCTCCCGCCACCGTCCACCTGTGCCTCGCCTCGGCGCCTGCCGCGTCCCGAGGGCGGGCACCCGCATGGCGCATGCGGGGTGCCGCCCCCGCTGCCCGCGCCCGCGCCCGCCACGAACCGCCCGGCCAGCGCGAGAGGCACGCTCCGGGGCAACACGACACTTCACGTGCGGGGACACGGCGTGGCGCAGCGCGGCCCGGCGCGTGGACACGGGCTCGGGGTGCAGGGCGGGGTGCGCGGGGCGGCGGGCGCGGGGCGAAGGGAACGGCGAGCCACGGGGCGGACAGGTCGAAACGGGTGACGTGATCACGGCAGGCACGTACTGCGAGACGAGGAGTAGGAGTTGGAGAAGGTGATAGTGGGTAAAGTGGGCGGAGCGGGAGAAAAACGAGAGGGGGAGAAAGATAGCCTACGTCCCACTGAGTAGCAAAGTCAAACGAAGTCCAACGAAAAGCAACGCGATGCGAGGAGTAGCAGTCGGAGCAGGAAACGAAAAAACCGGAAGCAAATTGTTAGCAGAAAGGGTTGGCTCTACGATACAACGGCGTGAGGGTGGAAGGGATGGGGAGGGAGCAAACGGGCCCGACGGGCACGGTACGGAGAAGGACGGGCGAGATGGGGAGGTGGGCGAAGTGGGTGGACCGACGTGACGTGGGGGGGCGTGCAGCCCGAGGCGATGGCAGTGGCTAAGGGTGAAATGGAGAGACGGGCGCCGCGCCGCGATCTTGTCGGTCGAGTGGGAAGAGAGAAACGCGCGGTGTCAAGGTAGCGGCGATAGACACCACGAAGACAGAACGCTGCGGGGAAGTCAGAGCGGATAACGTGGATGGATACGACACAGGGTGCGAGCTTTAAGAAACGGAGCAGGGAGGGAGCACGAGTCAGCAAGGTGGGTGGAAATAAGCGACGTAAACGCGACCCACGTACCGGATGAGCCAGGGATCACCTATAGGATGAGCCGGGACACATCATCACATAGGGAGAACGGGAAAATCTCAAGGGGTAAACAAAGGGTGACTGATCAGTCAGGAAAAGCGAATGCGAAACTGAAAATGGAAAGTCAGAGCGACGCAGGCGCGGCGGGTACGGCGGATAAACATAGGTGGAAGAGGAATAGTGGGCAGAGAGGATTGCCCTGGAACTACAGAGGGGCGGAGACATTCTCGGAAGACCACTAGTCGGGGAACACTGCAGGGCAAGAGTGGAAAGGGAGAAGGTGAAGGAAAGCGCGGTCATGGAGGAGATGGGTGCAGATCAAGGGAACTGAGTTGGGCGAGGGAGGGTGGGGACGGGGCGAGGGAAGCGGCGCGACTGGAGGCGGGAACGGTGGTTGGAGCGGTGACAGCAGCGGTGGCAGGAACGGTGGCAAGAACGGTGGCGGGAGCGGTGGCGGGACCGGTGGCGGGAGCGGTGGCGGGAACGGTGGCGGGAACGGTGGCAAGAGCGGTGGCGGGAGCGGTGGCAGGAGAGGTAGCGGGAGCGGTGGCGGGAGCGGTGGCGGGAGCGGTGGCGAGAGCGGTGGCGGGAGCGGTGGCGGGAGCGGTGACAGCAGCGGTGGCAGCAGCGGTGGCAGGAGAGGTAGCGGGAGCGGTGGCGGGAGCGGTGGCGGGAGCGGTGGCGGGAGCGGTGGCGGGAACGGTGGCGGGAACGGTGGCAAGAGCGGTGGCAGGAGAGGTGGCGGGAGCGGTGGCGGGAGCGGTGACGGGAGCGGTGGCGGGAAGGGTGGCGGGAATGGTGGCTGGAACGGTGGCGGGAACGGTGGCGGGAACGGTGGCAAGAGCGGTGGCAGGAGAGGTGGCGGGAGCGGTGGCGGGAGCGGTGGCGGGAGCGATGGCGGGAAGGGTGGCGGGAATGGTGGCAGGAACAGTGACAGGAGCGGTGGCAGGAGCGGTGGCAGGAGATGTGGCAGGAGCAGGAGCGGGGGCGGGAGCGGTGGCAGGAGCGGTGGCAGGAGCGGTGGCAGGAGCGGTGGCAGGAGCGGTGGCAGGAGCGGTGGCAGGAGCGGTGGCAGGAGCGGTGGCAGGAGCGGTGGCAGCGGGGACGGGGCGGAAGTGGGAACGCGGTTCGCCCCGGAACGTCGAGCGCGTGGCCTAACGGCAGGGAGGGGCGCGCCGAGCCGTGTGCGCACAACGCGCCATCCGAGCAATGGGGCCGTCGCATGACTTCGGAACCAATCCCCCGTCGCCCGACCGCCCACCGTCCGCTCTTTCGCCCCGCCTCGCTCCGCCCCGCCGCCGCCACGCTGTCGCCTCGCCGTCACCCGTCGCCCCGCCGTCGCCCCGCAGCCGCCCCGCAGCCGCCCCGCCGCCGCCTCGCCGCCGCCGCGCCCGGCATGGAAGGCCCCCACAAGCACGCAAAATGCCCGGGCGCGTATGCCGGGGACGGCCGTTTTTCGTCGAAAGGGCTTATTTTACGGAGAATACGAGACTCGTCCAATACGGCTCGATGCGCGGTACGATCACGCATTTCACCACAAGCGACCAATGTATCGTATTGCGTGTTTGGCGGTTACACATGGACGTTAATGAAAAGTTGACAGAAAGCCAGAAATAAAATCAACAACAGGCGTCGCTGTCAATTACAGAGGCAACGTAATACTATTACGTGCTCTGTCGATAAGTGGATCTTGCATTGTATTTCCTCGCAGTTCTAATACTAGTTGTAGCAAATGGAAATTACAGCTAGTTGATACTGCAATAATCAGGATAGTGGAATGTCTACTGCATTTACAGTAGTGTGTCAAAGAACAAATTCTGTATTACCTACATCACACAAATGCAGAAGTTTTAATTATATTGCTATTCTATACAGTTTAATGAAAATAAGCTGACAGAAAGTACGTTGGCCGGGCATTTTCATATATATTTCATATCAAATGCGACTATTCCTATAGTATCAAGGGTGATCGTAAACAAATTCCTCGGAAATAGGTTTATTTAATTAATGTCAAAAAACAGTCAAAAACTGACGTACTATGGGGAGAAGTGCAATAGGTGCACGTTTCTTGTACTCTGAAATCCCTATCGTCTCTTTTGTATATCCAGTTGAATTATAATTACATGTAGGAACGCTTTTTTGGCGAGAATTGAAAAGGAATTATTCGTTCCTTTGTAATAAAACTATTTACAAAGGCAAATGAGCAACTGATTTTGCTTGCCCTACAAGAAGAAATCGACATACTGCCGCGAGAACATAGAAACGATTATTTGAATAACTATATTTGAAATTCAGCTCAAGAAAACGTACAGTTAGTGAATCTAACAAGCTATATTTATGTCCCCAAGCAAAACGAGGCATTTCAGCATTTCCTCAATGGATAAGAGTAACTAAACGCAATGTCCTATATTACGTAATTCTATATGAAACATTGGATCTGCATAGCGATTTTCCTTTACATTCTTAGGAATTACAACAGGCAGCACGAAATGATAGAGAACACAAGAAGGATATTACGCAAGAAAATTCACGTAGGATAATATTTTAACAAAAAAGCTTCCCCATTCGTGCATAATTAACCTCTTATTCAACAGTGTAAAGCATTATTCACCAAACCAATAACTATAAACTTATTACGCACAGGTTACCTTCCCCACTTTTAGCTACAAAAAGTTTTATTTATTATGGTTCACCAAAAATCTTTTCACAACCAATATCAAAAAGTTATTTGTTAAAACTTACAGCACAAGCACACCATGAAATTAAACATGCCAATGACAAGAAATTTGACCCATAAATGCGTAAAATACCCTTAATATTCCTATTAATAACAATTGGTGACGAACTAGTTGATTTTTGGTTTGAAAGCACAGTGAATGCATATTATTAATTAGGTTATGTTATTATTGCTTTTCTTTCATGACAACATAACCTAAAGAATACTACGTAATCACAACCCTTTCAATCCTAGAAATCAACTAGTTCATCAATATCATCACCATGGATTAAGATCACAATATACTATTAACAACAATATTGTATAATTTCTTCATAACTATTTTATTACATTTAAATCAATAGAATATATCGCATCGTGAATTGATTAAATAATTAGTCGTTCGAGAAATCGATTTCTTAAGATTTTTAGTTTCAATTCAATTCCTCTCGTCCCTAAAACCTCCCCCGAGAGCCCAGTGATGAAGACGGGGACGCAGCCTGGGAGCGGGGGCCTCCGACCGGGCGCCCGCATCTCCCCGCGGCACAGAGCCGAGCCGCGCTGGGCTGGGCGGCGCTGGGCTGCGCTGGGCGGGCGATGCGCGCCGATACGCCCCGTCCCCACCTAATTTTAAAGCGGCTTAGGGCGGAGCGAGGTTATCAGCATCCCTTCCGCGTCTCCGCTGGCCTCGGCCGCCCTGCCCGCCCCGCCCCGCCCCGCCCCGCCCGCGCCCGCCGCCCTGCGTGACCCAACGACGTCGCGAGCGCGACGAGATATGCCGCCCGTCCCCGCGTCGCGCCCACCCCGCCCCGAATGGCCGCCTTCCAGGGCGCTGTAGGGCCGCGGGCGCCCAGCCCTTTCAAATCGACCGGCGCCCACGCCGCCGCCGCCCGTCCGACACCTCGGGCCTCACACGCGCCGTTGCCTGCGCGCTACACACAACCCGGCTCTCGGGCAGGCTTTGTAAGGTTCGCAGCTGCCCGTCTACCAGAATGAAAACACAAAAGCTCTGAAGGAAGCGTCGTTAGGAAAAGATGAATAGCAAAAATTACAGCCTTTCTAAAAAGAAAAGCTCTAAAAGAGGTGCAGGATAATTGCTTCATTCATGATTGTTTCATTCAAATGAGAAAGAACGAAGTTAAAATAAATACAAGCAAAATAACATTCTACTTCTTTTGCGGGCCCGTACGTATTTTTTGCCGGCATAGCTAACCTCTAGCACAGACTTCACAACGGATCCGACCCGCACGTCACACATTCTGCTTATACTCGTTTTCTGGACGATATTATCCCAAGGGCAATATGCGAATATGCTTGAAGGGTTGAATATCTTTGATTTAGTGACCTGCGCAGAGTAATAGTTACGAGACGTCATTCCGGAATGCGTTCATGACGGAAGTCAAAAACAGCTTTACTTTTCCAGAAATGTGGAGGAAGAGCCGCGAGTTTAATGCAGAGTTTTGGGAGGCCCATGTTTACATGGTGTGAGCAGAAGTGCGTAAACGCACGTATATGAGTGCATTAGATTCAAGGTTTTGAATGTACCAGCAAGAAGGAGATATCAATTGAAAAATCAACCTAATCATAGCAAACGATCTTCCTCAATTTTCTTGCCATTGGAAATAAAAGAAAAATCGCAATCTTTGCCTTTGCGGTCACGTTCACGGTGTCTAACGCAGTTACACCTGCAGAGATCGCCGAGATCACAACGCGATTCTCCAACTCTAATTGCAGCACAAACCCGTCAATTACCAGGCAAGAACGGCAGAGTCCAACGAGAAATCCTAATCGGATTACGTGATCGGAATTCGACGAATGAGGTTCAGGTGATAATCTCGTTCTCTTTCTTCGTTCCACCGTTGGTTTGCGTTTAATCGGCTACGTTCTCACTGACAGATTATTAAAACACAACATCCCACAAAAGCGGAAAACGCAAAAAATACGAAGCAAGGTGAAAAAAAACCTGCTGTCTCATGGCTTCTTTTTCGAGAAGAAAAGGAATTAACGGGGTCTCTAAATGGTTCATATTTAGATAATTATACCAAATCACTTTATCGGTCTTTTGGGGAATCGAACATTTTGATGTGGACAATTTGAGGGAGATCATTCATTCACCGCAATCGTGATCTATTTTCGTTAACCACAAGTGGAGTAGAAACAACGGAAACATCAGCAATGACAATTTTCTATTATCAATAAGAAGAAGAAATGTGTTTCATCCGTGGGCAAAAAAATATTGTATTAAAGGGTACCGATCGTGTTAGCGATTGAAACAATTCCGCGCGGATTTTAGAGTGATTCGTCGGTAAAACATTGCAATCCTAGATTGGTAAGAAAACTACTAGCTAGGGTCCGAAAGGAGATATCCACGATTCTACGCTATCTCGTATGCATTTCTGTTACGACAGTAAGGAGCTTTCATCCGCAGTTTCCTTAGAAACTATTCAAACCAAATGAGTAAATTTTTTTTTAATTCTCTGATATCTCAAACTCCTAATAATCGACAAATAGAGCCATTAACTATTACTCCATGTCCATTCCGTGAACTAGGAATCGAACATACGGACCATCATTTATTATGAGAAACTTCACTTCGTGGAAGCCTAGAGGGACACTTCCTAGAACTGGCAGCGAGATTCGTTCCGCGATCACTTCCACCTCGCCCTTCCTCTGAGAACCGCTAAAAGCTTTTCGCCAGTTCAGCAGAACTCTACTCTCAACGGAGCGGGTCTGGCAAACGTACCTTCCCCGCCGGGACCGAAAATTGGGCAATGTGAATTCGAATCAAGACCCATGGTGTCCTGTTACTATTTCGTTATGACCCTAGCCGCCTCATTAGCAGACTGCGCGGGAACCCCACAATTCGAGACAAACGAGAAATCCGTAATTCCGAGCAAAATCCATACAACCACAGCCATCAAGCTGGTATTCCGCGAATATCCAATAATGAGATTTCACCAGTTCAGAAGCTCTAGAGCGCGTTATTTGATAAAATATAATTTGGACTTCGCCGCAGAAATTTAAAAGTACCTCGAATTGTATCTAAGTGTTTTTTTTTTTTCGGAACAAAGTATATAAACATTAAATACAACAATTTTATATGGGGTGACTAGGGAGCCTACCACCATGATCACACCGTCATATATATAATGTGGCGTTATGGGATTGTGCGACCCCATAACACCACCGTTTCGTCTGCATGAACACCCACAGGCAGCGAGGAGAGCAGGCGTAAATCAGAGTACCTAAACGCGCAGCCTGGTATCCGTTGCCCGTACTAATCAAAGACGAACTAGCAAGCAACGTTTTTCCTGGTGAAGGGTTGAAAGAGGAGAAATGCCCCCGCCACGGAGAATTTCCCCAGGCATCTCACAATAAATAGGCTGATGCGCAAGCGGAAGCTCTTTTCTTGCCACCACGCGTCGAGTAAGCAGCTCTTCTGATTGTCGCCGTTCGTCGGGTAAGCAGCATTTGCATCACCGCTCGTCAACGGCAGCTTAGATATTGTTTGCCGCCGCAACGACTGCTAGATAGGAGTTTTCGGCGTCGAACAGACGTGCTAGTTAGTCGTCCGCGAGATTTGAACCTTTAGAAAAGTGTTTCCTCAATTAGCATCACGGGAAGTAAAGTTAACCGTTGTGCGAAAAACATTGAAAGTTATTATTTAACAAAGTAAAAGTAGCAACGAGCGAGGAACTTGCACTAGTATTCACGGAAGTGCAAGAGACATTTTTCCACAACGAGGGCGTAGTCAGAGGCGCCTGTAGCAGCCGAGGGAGAAGAAGAGGCCGATTAGGAAAAGCGAAAGGAGAAGAAGAAGCCGAGGGAGAAGAAGCCGACCACAAGAACGGAAGAGGGCGCAAGAAGACGGCGTACGACGCAGATGCTGGAATCCAGCAACCTCGGTGCAGAAGCCAGCGTGTGACATTCCAGGCAGGAAACGGCAGTTTTTGAGGTAACACCCAAACCCATCGAAAAGTAGGTCAAGTTCGCGTCGGCAGGGAAAAAGACTAGTATAGGAAAGTGCAGGAAATCGAGGACACGGGTGATAACGAATTGTAGCATTGCAGGAGGAGATTTTTGATGCATTATTGCCTGCCCTAAACATTCGATTTGGAGCATTTATTATTCTGCTGTTAGCAGTTACAGTTAAATTATGATTGAGAGTAATGCACTTGCCCACATTTTGTTCTTTGCATGTAATATTTTTTTTAAAAAAAAGCAAGAGATTGTAAACTGAATTTGGTTTCATGTGCAAATGTAACTAGGATAGCTTAAATTTAGACATAATTAATTTTCAAAGGGAATTCCCAGTGTAGGTTAGAGAAATTGTTTCAGAGAATTAGTTTTGAAGAAAATTAAGTGTTCATTCATTTAATGGGCTGTAAAGGTTTCTATTTGTGTTTTTTGATTATTTTTGTAAAGTGTGATTCTATTCTTGATTTTTTTCTTTGTCATTAACTTATGCCACAGAGTTTTGGGTAAATTATACCCTCGTTTATGTGCAATTTGTGTGATTTTTATTGTGTCAAGGGTTCAAACCTTTCTCATACCCTGAAAATCCTGCTCCCGAGATTTTAAGCTCGCTTCACGAGCAAATATCTTATTAACCCGCTTACTGTTCATGCGGCTGTGTTGTGTAGGTACCAGTTGTGTGTTAGGTGGGTGTGTTAGAATATATATATATATATATATATATATATATATATATGTGTGTGTGTGTGTGTGTGTGTAGGTTAGCGTGCTCGCTTTCCACGTCGCAAGTTCCCTGTCGGAGAAAAAATTAATTGTGCGCTTTCCTTGCGATGTTAAAGTATCTGAGAAAGCTCACTTCTCAGTTTGAGAACATTAGAAATATAGCGTAGGGACGGCTATGTACTAACCACACGTACCCCTTAACTCATGGGCACAAGGCCGGGAGGCTGCTGGTAGGCCTTAGTTCGTTAAGAGCTCTTGTGCCAACACATATTGGATTGTTAATGCAACTACATCTTTGGTTATGAATAACAAATATTTAGAAAAATGTACATTTTTATTAAATATCTCAAGACACCTTACGGCATAAAAACAATGGTATAATAACAATGGATCATTTTTACATAAAATGAGCAAAGGAACATAAGGCAAAAATATCAATTCCGAAGCTGTACACAATATCTGTAGTATGACAAGGAACACTGTCAGAATTGGTCATATGTTCACTCTAATTCGCCCCTGCCTTCTGGAATTGTCACCGAAAGTGCGTAATGGTTCCTAGCTCCAGCGCAGGCTATGCGAGCTTCACAAAAAATTCCATAGCACACATACAATTAACTGAATCACAGACATTCAGTATTGGAGGCACTCGTCCTCAGCAATTACAGTAACTGCGCGCAACTGAACACTTCAACTCTAGAAATAGAAACTTTCTGAGTGTACAACTTGATTCAGCTAATCTCTACCGCCCGCAAGCGATTCTCTCAAACCCTTCCCCAACTCTAATGGGTATGAGAGGAATAAGAAACCGAAACTCAAGGAAAGTTATGCGCGCCCAATAGCGCAGCACGAATGTTCGCTCCACATTAGAAAAAATGCGAGATATCCTCGTATTTCTGCGCTATATTCCTCCGCTCCAGGCAAGCGTTTCCTGTTCGTATGAAAGCATACAAAGTCCAACTTGTGGAGTTCTATTCTGGCGTTTCATGTGCATGATGTATGTGATGGAGTTAGAGACAGCGTGTGATAGAGAAATAATTAGATAACGAAACTGAATAAGAGACTAAGGCTGTGACAGACTGACACAGCCAATGCAATCTACGATGTAAACCAATGCAATCTACGAGTCTGGAAGTGACGTACTGTTTCTCGCTCTATTCCAATGAGTTCAAATTCCACAATTCATTCATCATGTAGGAAAGCTTCACGCTATAATACCGAGTTCACTCTATTGCGTATATAGGTCTATCACGGAAGGAGAGTTTCAGTAACTCAGGACTGAGTTTTGGGGAAATTATAGGACATGAGCGTTAATTGCAGAAAACTTGCATTTAATTCATGTAAATGGCAAGTAGGAAAACTAGAAAAGGTTCTTTCCGATATCGGACGCAGCTACTGTGTTCATTAAAGGTTTCGTCACCACCAGAGAGGATCAGACCATAGGCATGTACTGCAGGTAGAACGGCAAAGAAATTGTACAATAGTTATAATGCATTGGCTGACTTGGGTAGCAGGGATCGAATCGCTCATCCGGTTTGGGCATTCATTTGTTTGACGTGGTGCCAAGATGGGGCTCTCCCAACCACCATGTACGAGTATCACATTTCAACTATTTTCCTTCCATTAAAGGGGGGGGGGTCTCCACCTCGGAAAAAAATGCTTAAAGAAAAAATCGGTAAGGCAACGCGATGGTGTGGCTCGGGAACACCCGAAGAAAGGGACAAACCGGGACCTAATAAACAATTTAAAAAATCCAATGTATAGGATGGAAGCACACCGTGATACTGATTTAATTCATGCATAGCATTTCGCGTGACAAACTTTAGACCTCAGGATCTCAAGGCAATTTTCCTACGCCCCGTATCACTTTGCGTCTATTTCAGCCCGAGCAACGAACGAGCTTTTCACTACCGCTCAGCCCAGGCCGCTGTTACATTCCCGCTCCGTTGGCTCGCTGCGGCGCGCGCGGTTGCGCTCGACTTCCGTTATCTCGACCGACCAATTTAGCGACTTTATCGATTGCACAGCTCTCACACAGCGAAGGATGCAGCTGGCGAGTGGGTTGGGACGGGTGGGGGCGCAGGATGGCAGGGGGGAGGGGGGAGTCGTAATCACGGCGCCGAGCTCGCGCACGCCTCGCAGAGCTCTCTGTGCGGAGGCGTCAATTGCTTCTGCATGTCGGCGCAGCGCGGCGCATAGCCCGCCCGGCGAACCACTCCGACGGAAATAGGCCCGCGCTTCTAAATAGAGGCTGCTCCCGACCGACCGACCGACCGGTCCGACCGACCGACCGGCGTGACGTGGTGTCAAACACGTCTGACAGACGAACGTCTAACGGTTTGATGAAATGTTTGCCCATCCGAACGCCGGATTTAATGCGTGTGTGCCATTACGCACGCCGCGCGCGGCTATGATGGACGGAAGTGCGTTTGGCGTGTTTGCCTGCGCGGTTAGCGTGCTCCGGGCGGGACCGGGCCGCTGCGGTGGTAGCCGGTGGACCGGTGCTCGCAGATGCGCCTGCCGAAAAACGGACGAGCCCCGGGAAAACTCCGTTCGGTGCGGAATTTTGCTCAGGTACGGCGTGTTTGTCTTTCATTTCCGTGAGATGGATGGTCTGCGCATCGTTCGTTCAACATTCCAAGAATAAAATATGCATATTATCAGGTTTGAACAAGGTGCATTCCAATATGGTACGAGGAAAACCTATGATAGCATTTTTTCACAAATTTTACATCACGTTACAGTAACCTTGAACCTCTTTTGAGAGGAAAACGACGACATTCTTCACTATTGTCGGACATACAGCCATTGATGACCCATTGCACATTCAACGGACCGTTTTGATTTTGTAGTTAATTTGTGAATTTCACTTATCGAATATTATTATTTTTCGAATCAAATATTTTGCCCGATAAGCCACGTGTACTGGTTGGACTTCCGAAGGGTTGTGGTCACGAGGAAAATATGAAAACAGTTGAAGATACTACATGTTCTCTTATGGAGAGAATTATGGCAAAGAAATATCAAAAGACAAATCGAGGCAAGTTAACATCTAGTTAATTAGTAAATAAATAAATCTCAATCAATAAAATTACGTAAAAAAATAAAATTATGTATATGCCATGGACGTTAATTGGTTCTAATGAACTCGGGCGGCAAAAGGTCCTCGGGCATTTTGTCGCCGCTCGATCATTCGAACTCTTAAAACGCCCTTAATGGATAAATAACTATTCTCCCACATAATGAGAAATGTTTGTTTGCTCTTTCATAGCAGTCTCAGTATTATCTCTTTCCAACTCTTTCAGTTTCTCGCCAACATCCCGAAAACGTTGAGGAAATTCGCAAATGTGAACATTTATTAATGTTCATATACTTCTTAGTAAACGCTTTTTGGTTCATTCGGATAACGCAATTTCACTTTGAGTAATTAAATGTCAAAATTGTTACTGGAAGTTTGCCGGGAGTACACAACAATGCATTTGTTTACAGCTCCCCTTAACAACGATAATCGTAGCAAGCACAGCTGGGCGGGGCGGGGCCAGGTGACGCAAAGCGGTGAGTTGAGTAGGTGAGGTGGTGCAGGCTGAGGACGGGCGAAACGAGATATTAGCGACTGTACAAGCCAGGGCGGATCAGGACAGGGTAAGGCGGGAGTACACTAAACATAGAATTCATTCCTTTTCCTGTATAATAGAGAATTGTAATTCACATAAACCCGGGCAATGCGGGGTATTTCAGCTAGTATCCGCATATAATCATGCCACGACTGGACTGATACGATGTATGCATTGCAAATGTATAAATTTCCATTTTCGAGCGTGGATCAGATGCAAAAAGGCAGTAATATTGGGCACCTGCAGAATAGTGAGAGAGTTCCTGGGATGTTCTGGTAATTGGGAGTTAATCGGCTGAAATTGTCTACAGAGCACCATTCAACCGTGTCTTGTTTCCACGATACCGACTGAAGCTAATATCCACGATACAATAATAATACCATTACTATTATTAATATTACATATTATGTATAACTACTATAAAAATACTGGCCAAGACGATCTGTGAAGAAATGTAACCTATCAGATAAACTCTTAACCGACTTTATAGGCGTCTTGGGGATGCCGAGGACCCATCCTTAAGAAAGATGAACCCTTTTCCCAAACTTTCAAACGAAGCTCTCAACCACTTCTGTAGAGGGCTACACAGTTCATATTAAACGTTAAGCCCTTAGCTCTTCATATATTACTTCTGTACAAAATGATGTACAAGGAGCAACATATCAAAATTGATTTACTCGGCGACCAAACATTATGCGTTTTGAAATGATTATATCTCCGGAATTGACTTTTCTGATCTGACATTTATGTTTCCTCCATTTCTTTTTTGTGAATCTAATAGTCTTTCAAACATCATATTCTTAATGTACAATCAGGAATTAAAAAAAAACTATTAAGAATTCACTTCAAATAAAATGTAGGTGTATTATGAAGTTAATGCATTTTGAGATCTTGCTCCACACCTACATGTATTTCAGAAATTACCGTATTAAGAGGAGTTTTATGAGTCGCCTTGGAAGATTAAAAATCGATTTACTAGCCAGAAACAAACACGTCACCATGTTAGCTTTCGATCAAGAGATCGCTAGAAGACACGACGAAAACCGCGATGGCGACGGGGGAATTCCCGAGGGCAGCGAGAGACAGGGTGCGACCGCGACTCCGATCTTGACATTTCCCTCCTCCGGCGGCTCAACAACGCGAAGGCGATCACTCGCCCCCGACGGCCGCGTCCACGCGCGGAGAGGAACCGTAGCCGCAGCGGCGCAGAGCAACCTCAAGGGCCACGCGCCGTAATTACGCAAAACGACGGGACACGGCAGCGCACGACGAAGAAGATAATCCGTGTCGGGACAAAAGGATTAGACGGCAACACACATTAAACCCCCCCTTGGCGCTTTGTTCGCAAGACAGCCCAGTCGGATGCAAGCGCATCGTTTCATACGTGATGTCTTTCTCCGCACGGCCGCGGAACGAGCGGCAGCCACATTCAGGCTTCGTCACGGGAAACGAGTTCTGTGTTCCTCCGCCGCGCAGCCAGACGCCTCGCCTCGGCTCCGGCGGGTGACAAAGGCCGCCATTGCGTCCCGCCCCGCCGTCAGGCTACCGCCCTGTCATCCCTCCCTTCGCGTAAGGGCAGTATGGCGCGGCGGGCTGACGAAGACGACAGCGGCAGCGGCAGCGGCGGGCGAGGCGAGGCGGGGCGAGGCGAGGCGAGGCGAGGCGAGGCGAGGCGAGGCGAGGCGACGGCGACGGCGACGGCGACGAGAAGGATGTCGTCATTCGTGGCAGTGGAATGGGGTGGAAGTGGGCTGGGGAGTAGAGTTGGCGCGAAGCTTTACGCGCAGCGATTTTTTGTACTAGGCTAGAAAAAAAAGCAAGATTTCCTTTTTACTTGCTAAACTCTGTTTCCGCTACATACACACGTTTCCTTTTTCCTCTTCAAAGCATACTATGTTTGTCTTTTAGTTTTCTTCTAGCGTGTCATGCGCGCACCAGTGTGTGTTTATGTGTATATAAATATAGATGTGTGCGTATTCGCGCGCGTGTAACGTTGGAGACGGTAGATGTGACGACGGATGTCATGGAAATAAGAGTGGCAAATAGCAGGCCGATCATCACCGGAGCTGGAGGAAAGAATTGCGGCAAGTGCAGAGTAGGCAAAGCTACGCGGCGGCGAGAGCGTCATGTGCAGACTGAATATGACGACAAAATAGAGAAGGATTCGATAACGACGAAGGCGGCGAGATTAGAACAAAATGGGGGTTAGGCGAAGAGAGTAGCGAGCGTGCGAGTAGCAGTTGATCTACTTGAAGCAGTGGATGGATATGCAAATAGCGGCTGTGGTCGACTATTAGTAGGTAGTGGCGAGGTTTACGGGAATGGAAGGTGGGAGGGGACTTGTGAGAGGGGGCAACGGCGCAGGTGAGTGGGGGCATGTGCGATGAAGGCGGTCACTTCGACATTGGCGGCAAGGATAACTGCGAGAGCGGAAGCCAGTGGTGCGGTGGGGGGCGGATATAGCAGGCAGGGGTGATGTGGTGGGGTGGCGGTGCAGGATGGCGCAGCGCGTTGGCTGGAAGAGGGGTCGACGGGGCGGGGCGCAGCGCCATGGAGCGAGAGGGGCGCGCCCGGCTAGCTCCTTTCAGATCGACCGACGCCGCGCCAACCCCGCCGCACTCGCTGCACTCTTCGTCGCGCCGCGAAACCGCCCCCCCCCCCCCCGGCCGCGGCAATTCCGTGGGGCGGCCTCCCGAGCAACGCCGTGTACGGCCAAATGCACGGCATTCCTCTCACGTGAGGAATAGTAAGAGTCAAATCCGCATCACGTCTACAGAATTTCTCTTCTATTCTAAAAAAAAATGTGAGATTTTCGTTTGATCTGTCCTTGCTCTCTTTTCTCCGCTACATATGATTTTTCATGTTCACTTCCAAAAATACTATGTTCGTCTTGTGAGGGTTTTGTTCAGCATGTGATGTGTCAAAAAAGAAATAAAACTGCTCATTGGAATTCAATTACTTACACATTTACGTAAAAAAGTATTAGGTATCGTTTAACATATGGTGGGAAATGTCATGTGAACACAGATAAGAAAGGCTGAGGCTCTTGAAAATATTTAGTTTATTTTACCACCTTGACGCCGAAGTTCTAGTTTCTCAAATTTCAGGGATGATAAGCGAAGATCATGTAAGTGTTCCATCTAACAGAAGATAGGGATGTAAGAATCTTAAACACACTGAAATGTTTCCTGAAAGTAGGACACCTTAATCCTTTCCAGATCTGCTTTAAGTAGGTCATGTGGAATTTCCCGACAGTCTCGAGTACTGAAGAATACACTAAAATCGTTATCTTTCATCACGTAACTGCTCCTTGCCGTTTTGATCGCCAAAACAGTTCCTTTTAATGCAAAATTAAAAAATAAAAAGGCATGTTAGTATCTATATTGTTCCGAAGACAATACATCCTAGTTTTATTAAAAATGTTGTTAAAAAGCGAAGAAAAATTTGTCTGGAGAATTCACAATATTAACACCACAATATTAGAAAAATGTGTTAACCTAAGAATTTCTAAATAATGGTATGAAAGACCGTGCGCGTTCCATTTTCAAGTTTATTAACACAAAAATGCCACATCCATCTCGGGTTAAATGCGAAGAAAGCTGTGGGATCGCGAGACCAACAAGGAATTTTACAATTACGTCTTCATTTGTCTTGAGAACTTACGCTCCATGTTTCCAAAGTAGTACCCTTCATTTCTACGATTCTATAATCCACAATGCATTCCTCTGCCTACCACTTCTGCAACGTGTGTTCAAATCAAAGCCATTCCACATAGAATACGCCAAGAACTCAATGATTTTTCGGCAATGGTTGGGAAAGTTCGTACAAAATTAATTAGTTAACGACCTTCAAATACCAACACAATAAGTATATCTTGAAATACGTATTATCTTCATTAGCATTTGAGGGAGAAACTAATTACCTATACCAAATGTGCAAATTACGTTAAATATTTTCAAAACAGGATCGAGAATTTTTTTATAAGTACACAGTTGCCAGGGAAAGTTATGATTGCAGCTAGCATTCTTCAAAAAAGATACATTTTTCACACGCTTTATGATCAAAAACGTTCGGGAAACGGTTGGGCTAAAAGATTACGAGATTACGAAACACAGTCCTCGGGCTAACTCTCGACAGATCATCCCCAACGAGAAATAAATAAACGAACCTTGACAGAGCAGGAAATGTTGGGAGTGAACAGGCGATTGAGGCAATCGCCCTGGGACAGCCCATTCTATATTTCCCGAGGCGGTACTGCGAACTCCATCAAAACAAAGTCGACTAATTAAAATCCAATCACGCTCCTGGTAAACATAGAAATGAATTTCTGAAAGAGTTGGAGTTCCGCCATGAATGTCGAATACCAGTGACATAATTGATGTATCAATATCATATTTTTCACTCTAAATTACGTACATCACTAGTATTTCTAGACGGCAGGGCATTTATAAATCGTGAAACCTGAGGCCATCGTATTCATTTTCCCAGGTGTGGTTATTTTGGGAAAACTACTTTTGGGTTTACCACGAATTCCCGTTCAATTTAGATTTAGTAATTCAGGTACTTATCCAAGAACTCGTACATAACAGCAGGCTTGCAGAGAGCAGACGGAATACAAGTGAATTCTAGAAATCGGGTTTCCAGGTGATGCCTTTAGAAGATGATATTCAAGAAGTATTACCTGAAACAAACAAAAATCAACAATTAACAGATGTGTAAAACATCCCACATTTGACACAACAACTGTTTAAATGTTTCAATTCATCAAATTCAAATGCTATCGATTCAAAAATGCATAGCCATAGAATATAACATGCTCAAATTCAAAATATGAATAATACAGAATAAAATACAAACAGTTTCGTATGTACCAATTGTTTTAAATGTCGATAAATGGAATCATCGAGACAACTTCGCGAAGTGAACGGAGAGCATAATGCTGTCAGACTGGTACATATATCCCAGACAGCCAAACTACCACAACACAGGGATACAAACGTTGATCACATCGTACGACAAATATTTCAATTCTCGTGGTGATTATGTACGAAAATAGTGCATATGCTGTATCTGCTGCAACAAAGTATATTCATGATAATTGTTTTCTTTTTATCGATGACCTAGGAAAATTTACTTTCTGGATGCGCCTCGTATAAATTTATTTATTTTTATTTCGACGAAGAATTACGATATTTCAACTGATTTCTTGCTCAGGGGTTTGCCCAATAGTCTGTCATGTACTTACAATGATAATAATTCCTTAGGCCACCTACTTTTCTACCTATTTTCCACTTTGTCTTTTTTAAACCCGACGTTTCTATTATTTTATATTAAACGGAGAATTTGAGATTCAGTAACTGCTGCGAGATTCGAGAACCTTTCAGATTTCCAGTTTTGATTCCAACTGGACAAAACGTACACTTTCTCCACCTCTGCCGGCGATGATCCGGTCCCATGGCCCGCGCCGACCGCAGCAGAGCCCGCATCCGCGGCGCTCGCTCGCTCTTTCCGGAGCGCGTGGGCCGACGCGGCGGGTGGTCCCCGCCGCGGGCACGCACGGAAGCGGGGCGCACGGGGCAGCGCGGGGCGGGACGGGTTCGGAGCTGCGGGGGTGAGGGACGCGGGCGGTTGGGCGTGCGCACGACGCCGACCGCGTGCTCGCTCGCCACGAAACAATAGACGAAACGTCGTTGGGGCCGCAGCCACAGCCGCCACTGCCGCCACTGCCGCCGCCGCCGCCGCCGCTCCCCACCACCCGCCGGCGCAACCGCCGCCAGCGCAACCGCCGCCGCGGCCGCCGTCACAAAGAGCTCGTCTGCCTGCACGGCCTCCACCCCTTTTGTAGCCCCTACTTGGCGTAACGTAAAAGCATTTACGACTTTCCGTACGCAGTTTCAGAAATCGTCCTTTTTCAGCGAGGCGAACGTACCGGCGTTTCCCCCCCTTCGTCTTCATCCCTTGAATTTCTGCGTTGCCCTTTGCTCTTGTCACGTTCAGTCTCTTTTAGACGTACGGCGCTCGCATAACGTAAAAGCATTTACGATGACGGAGTACTAAATTTCACATACAACTCGCGGCGTATGCTACAGTAAAATTTCGCATGAGCGTTACGTCCAAATCGTTCCTTTTGGCGAGAAGGATATATTTCTATTCTTCTTTACGATTTGCTGCATTCCGTATTAGCTGCCCCATTTGGAATATATTAGACTTCAATCATTCAAAGAAGTAATGTCGTTCAGAGCAGCGCCAGAGAAATGACTTCTACAGTTTATGTGCAGAACAATAACTCGTGACGGACGTGGAGAACGTTTATGCAGTACACAGAGGCATAACTTATAAAATGTGCCTCGTTGTTAATATAAATATCAATGCGAGAAGTTCTTCTTCTGAAATACAACTCAGTGTTTTATTTCCGTAGTGTGAGTGATCGACATTTCACGAGAATGTGTGAAAGTTATAACCACACATTCTATTGAACGTTTAACTACATTATGCATCATTTTAAAACATTACTCCCGAATACCACTGTGATTTTTATATAGCTCTAATAAAATATAATTTGTTTAAAGGAATTATTTGCCAAGCCAGCTGGAACTAGCCCCACAAGGAACTATGCACAGAGTCGCCAACGGATATCTGCCGTTTCAAGTTCAATTTTCGTAACTAATGGAATTACGAAAATATACAATCCATGCCTGGATGAGAAAAAATCAACTTTACTCAGAAAAGTATGTTTTAACCATTAAATCATTCCGTTAGAAAAGGAGAAGATAAAGAGTCTCAGCAAATAGCAATACACATGAATTTTGTGGTGCTGAGGATCCTGTGGATAAAATTCAAAAACATATCATGCGGAACGGTGGCGTATTTAAACGAACAGTGCAACGTTTATATGCGGAGCAAGAAATGAGAGCGATATAGCTGTCGAGTGTTTGTCTGCAGTTTCTTACTCGGTCGTCTATCGTCGCAGCAGTCGGACCGAATGTTGTTTCTACAAGTTTGCTCAACTAATGCTCAAGTAACTTCACGCGATGGCAAACTTCAAAAGTTTGTGGAATTCAGTTAAGTTCCTCTTCTTCGGTACGATGTTCTACGGTCTCGAAGAGCTAAATATGCACGAACATTTAAGATAATGTTACACGTGAATTAAACATAGTAAAAGAATGCATGGTCAAGCTGGCGTAACAGACAAAATCAAGTATGACAGTTTCCGGTAATTTAATTTCCCTTACCAGAATAGAGAGGTAATGACAAAAAAATAGAGACATAATAAGATGACGTCTTTCGAAAGTAATTAGCACTCATTCATATCTGACGTCCCATAGGACCAACGAAATTGAGATGAACAAGTAAGAAGACAAGCTTTGTTCCAAAATAAAATAACAATCTCCCAAAGAAATTTAAGTAAATTTTAATTTAATGCTCGGTTCTCTCACGCCTATCCAAACTACATGAAACCTCCCCACAATTTCCTCGACTACCGACTGTGATGTTAAACGAAGCATTAAATTTTCAAAACAGCAAAACACACTTAACCTGAAAACGAGGAAGGCGCGAAATTATAATAACATTGTTCTTGGGAATTCGCGCAAGGTTTAGATTAAGAGGACAGCAATCAACGTTTAATAGGAAGTAATTTACAGACAAATATCTAGACAGCGTGAGGACTGCATCGTGGAAAGCGCAGCCCCAGACAGCTGACAAACGCGTCGCATTACATTAAACTAGAAGCCGTTTACACACAGCTTGCGAGGACAAGAAAGTGCCAACGAGAGAGGGGTGATGAAGGGGGAGGATGATGATGCAAGAGAAAGCACTGAAGAGTCGAACGCGAGTCTCTAGGAGTAATCCACAAACAGTGAGAACGGTAGACAAATAGTGAAAGGAAATAACCTGAAAATGGTTGGTCGTAATACGAAGCTAAACAAATTATTAATTGGTCATAGAAATATTTTCAGCTTCCTTTTCGAAGAACTCAACGATATAGGTTAACTTTCCGAACTGACAATAAAATTGATTCAATATCTACTGCCACCGGACGAATGTTTTTATTATATATAAAATAATTTGATTCATAATTTATACATTATGGCTGTGTAGAATCATAAAACCATCTGAGGACTCACTCCTAGAAACGCTAGTAAATTGAACAAAAAGCACGATCGAGATAGGCCACCTCGACACAGTAATTCCATATTCAAACAACGTTTCTAAGAACTTAATCACAAGAAACCACATGCCATCATGCGGTCTCGCCTCAACAACTCTTGCTTTCGCGCAACACGACTATCACCACAACAGAGAGCGTCATGTGGGTCGGCGAAAATACTATATACATCTGTACACATGAATAAAAAGTGCACAGCGCCGCGAACCCACTCGAGTCGCGTTCGGGCGCTCGGCTGCTTCGCTCTTGACGGCCTCGGTCTTCTATCACGATCCTTCAAAGGCGCCGAGCACCGCGCCGCCACATCTGGCGACGGCCGGGGTGGTCTCGCGGGCGAAGGCGGGCGCACAGGCACGAAGGGACCGGCTGTAGCCTTCCCCTCCGCCTTCGCCTCAACATTCGCCTGCACCTCACCTTCCCTTCCGCCTTCGCCCCCGCCCCCGCCTTCGCTTCCGCGCCAGTCGGTCTTCGCCTTCATCTCCACGCCTCCGTCTTCGCGACCGCCCCTGCCTCCGCCTTCGTCGCCACATACGCCTCCGCCTTCGTCCTTGACTCCGCTCCGGCCCTCGCTTCCGTCTTCGCCTGTGCCACAACCACCGTCTCCTCTTTCCGTCATCGTCTCCGCCTCCGCCTGAGGCGCCGCCTAAGCGTCGCTTCCACCTCCGCTTGCGCCTCAACTTCCGCCTCCGACGATCGCTGCGCTTCTGCCTCGCGGAAGAGGCACCGCAGGGCGCGCACATGCCAATTAGGGCGTCGGCTGGCGTCGAAACACCCAAACCGCATCGGCGGCGACGCCAGGATTAACGCCGGGGGAGGGCTGTCGCTCAACGGTGTCGCAAGAGCAGATGAGTGAATCCCTCAGAAGTCCCTTGGAAATGGAAGGTGCAAGCAGTTCAATTTTATTCAAATGGTAGGGAGAGGAAACAAAAGGGGAAATAAAAAGGGGAACGCACCTTTCAATTATTTTATCTCACTCTACAAAACAGGAGAACAGCAAAAACCGTACTCTTTAATGCCTTCGAAATGACAATCCGCAGTGGAATCCAAGGTGGTTGCATTATAGGTTAGCCAATGCGATGATCTTCTGCCGCGTCAACTATTCAAACTTTCACAAAAGCGTATACAAAAGGAAATATGACTCCAATATTGCGATCTGCTCACAATTCGAAGTGGGGGCTGCACTGCGGTGAACCTCGGACAGGTGAGAATCGAGTTGCAATCGTAAAATTCCTCGTAAAATTTCCTTCCTCGTAAAATTAAAATGTATACACAACAGTTGCTCTAGAGGTATCGACTTAAATTCGATCGTTCGCTTAGCTCGAGTCTTGCAAGGGATTATTTCTAAGACGGGGCAACGACTTCTGCATTTCACCACGTGAGTACACCTTCGAAATTTGTCTTAACGGTTGAGTTATTTTAACTGAGCAGTTATCCGTACTTTCAACATCGTTTTACATTTACACTAGATTTACAATTGTACGTTCAGGGACTCAGAGTATTGGAACTCTACACACCCATCGAAATAAAACGCAAAAGCCCAACTGACATTGAACCTACAGGTTTATATTTTGAATGTTGGTTTCATAATCTCTCTTACCGTCTTCCAATGAATGAAATTTAGCGTTCAGACTTACATGAATTGCAAGCGTGCCTAATGGAAATACGAGTTATGTGAGACAATCTACAGCAGTAAATCGCAAAGGCATTTTACGCCCCAGAAACTCAAAATACATCACAATTAAAGTAATTAATTCAGAAGTTTGATTAAGTCGATCGCCACGCGTTTGTACGTGCATTCTGGCAACACCAGGAGATGCATTTCATGGGATCAGAACAAAAATCAGGTAAGTGATATTGACACAAAATGGAGAAAAACGCTTTAAAATTAAAATGTGATGATAAAATTAGGTAAGTTTCCTTTCACAAAAAAAATTGAATTGTACTTTTTAGCTACTAATCATATGCAACATGAAATATTCACTGAGAAAAAAACTGCAATAAATCTAAGTTAGTTGATTAATAAAAACATTCATAGATCGGGAGCCAGCAAGAAAATCCACGTATGATAAGCTCAAAGCTAAAATTCTTGAGAACTTAGCCAGTGTTGCGAGGAACAGGGAAACCCAAATATGGCTGCTCTGTAGGTGTCGGCGTTGAGCTATACAAGTTTTTAAATGAGTTAAAAAAACAACTGACATCTGGAAATGATTACACAGCTAATTATTGTTGTATATTGTTCGTTAGATAGACAAATTGTGAAGGAGTTGTATGCCATACCGATGTGGCGTCTCAAAGTGTACGCCATATTGAATTTAAAATGTCATTTTTTAATGCTCTCTTGTATTACGAGTTAATGTATTGCTCTAATGGTAGAAAATTCTTTTTCATTGCCGACTATGAACATGCCATACATTTTCGGTGTCTAGAAGTAGTAAAATGTCGTAGTCTCTAAGTAGTCATTTGATGTAAAATGAATGTGTAATTATATAATTAACTGCGGAAAGGAGAACGTACAGTATCAAAACGTAACGGAAAGTGAAGTGCTAGACTGAATGTAGCAGTGCCTCTGGGGCAAGCGAAGAGGAAGGGGAGAGCATGATGGTAGTGATGAACAGTAGAGCAGCGCAAAGGGGGGTGAGACTTTGGCGGAAGAGACTTCGGCTGCGCAGTCCACCGAGGGGATAAACTGTGGAAGGGGAGCATTACGCAGGGCGTCAACAAGGGATGAATGCAACGGGAAGCGACTGGCCAGGATAAGACGGAAACCAGGGGGCTCTGGGGGTTGAGACTGTAAGGGAGTGGCAGCATGACTTGTGACGCACTAAACAGGGGTGGGGGTGAGGGGAGTTCTTGGCGTGGATGAATTGCAGTTCACTCGGACTCTAAAACACGCAGACAAATGTGAGGTGACCATGGCGGGTAACCCTGTGAAGGAGGGGTTTCTAGTATTAATGAACATAGACCGTAAATGAGGCGGAGCGTGGCATGTGTAGGTCTGCTGCGGAGATAAACTTCTGAGAAAAATCACAGACGCCAAGGAGAGATCTAACCGGTAAAGATTCATTTTTTTAGTGGATGGCGGTACGACAAGAGAGAAAGAAAGAGAATTGGGCCAGGAAAAATCTTACGGGAAAGTTAATCGCAAAGAATTCCGGTCGTCTTAACGTGATAATATCGGATCTGTGCGCTCAGAAGAATTAACTCCGACAAACGTGACATGGAACAGGGGCGATTAAATCCGTGGGTTACCTCGTTGGCGAAAGTGACACCAATCGTTTTTCAGACTTTTGTAGAACTTAAAAGAATCCTTCGGTGATCATCAAATAACAAAAATGAGTACCGTATTACATCGCCCGCAGATTTCAAGGAAAGTTCTTTTACATAAATGATAAGTATCTCATCATCATCAATTAACACGAACTCTTTGTTAAAAGTCCCACAGTTAGTCTTACTAGTTATTGGTATTAAATCGTCATATGTTTCGCACTATGATAAAACCGATTTTACAAAAGACGAAATCACTGAAAACCAGCAACACTTGAGGTTTTTGAGAGGATTTATATCCTCGAGCGAGACGCTATATATCTGGTTCGACACGAGCCGAGCGCTGGCATTTTAAACCGCTTGCAATTCCAATTCCAACAGTGGCAACCGCCAAGAGAAGGGTAGGTGCGGAGTGAGATTGGGCGAGGAGCTGAACAAGGAAGGAATGCGGCGAGGGAGGGTCGCATTCACTCCACTCGCCGCCCAACGCCCTGCCCCTCCCCGCCCCCACACCACACGCCGGCCTTTTCTCAACGCTGCAATTCGGAACCTTGCCCTTTCTTCAACCTGCCTTCTCACTCAACCTTCCCGACCTCACCCTCCCCGCTCAACCCTCCCGGCTTCTGACTCCGCGCTCAACTTTCTCAACCTCTTCCTCCCCGCTCAACCTTCCCGACTTCTGCCTCTCCTCTCAACCTTCGCGACTTTTGCCTCCCCGCTCAACTTTCCCGCCTTGTGCCTCTCCCCTCAACTTTCTCGCCTTGTGCCTCTCCCCTCAACTTTCCCGCTTTGTGCCTCCCCGCACAACCTTCTCGACTTTTGCCACCCCACTCAACCTTCCCGACTTTTGCAACCCCACTCAACCTTCCCGACTTTTGCAACCCCACTCAACCTTCCCGACTTCCGCCACCCCGCACAACCGAATCCTGCTTCCCGCTGCGCCTTGTCTCATTTCTCCACGCCAACCTGCGTCCCCGCCCCTCCATAAGTCCGCCGCCACCGCCACGGCGCCTCCTTCTTCCCGCCTACCACACCCTCCCCATCTCCCGCCGCCTCGCTCGCACGCCCTCCCGCAGCCGCCAGGCCGCCGCGACGCCGCTCCGCCTCGCTCCGCCTCGCTCCGCCTCGCACCGCCACGTCGCACCGCCCCGCGCCACGGCGCTCGCCACGCACATGTTAATAACACAAGAAACACGAGATCCGCCGCCCGCGTCTTGTGTAAACAAAAGCGCACGGAGAGGCGCGGAAGGCTGTGCCGCGTGGCCTGGCGTAGTCCGCAGCGGAGCGTTGCCGGGAGCCGAAGACAGCGTGCTACACCCAGCAGCCGCCGCGGAACGCCACTCCGCTCCCACTCACCCTCCTACACTGGCGAAACCTATTCTAGCTTCTCCCCTTTTTTTCTTTCCCGCGCTGTTGCCTTTTCCTTTATACTTCTATGCCCCTTCGCCGCCTCTGCATCACTTGCTAGTCCTCTTTTCGCTCTTGCTTCTTTGGTAGTTGGAACTTCACCGTGGAAAGAGCAGTCTCTCGTGATATTAACTGACGAGGTTCATTAAATCACCTTAACTTTGTCACAGAAGTATAATTCAGATTGATGCCTCACAAAATGAATATTTAAAAGGACGAACCTTGCAAATACGTTCTCAACTTCCAATGCGAAGTATTTTTTCGAGATCAAATTAAGAGGGTCATCAAGCGGTCCCCTTCTATAAATACGTTGTTTTCGGAAAGAAAACTACTATCAATTTTCATACAACGTATTTCGCTTTTGTGTCATATTTTATGTCTTTTTCTGTTTTTCGTATCCGCTCCCATTCCACGTTTTTGGCCATTTTTCTTCCTTACATTGTTATTGATATCACGCTTTCTTTATGTCTGAAAATATGAATCATTATAAAGGAGACAATGAAGACACCCTCTCGCAGTACAAATGACTGCGTCAGAATTCATTGCAACATCTCTTATATGGATGCTCCTTCTATTGCTGAGATCGAGGGAATCATAAAAAGTTCGTCAGAATATAGACAGTATACTTCCTCTCATTTCTGGCAGTGGGCGATGCGTCATTGGCTCCGTCAATATCCACTCGCATCGCCTCCACTCGGAACCTGAGCCTCGGCGTGAAGCATTAGCATTAGGTCAGACAGCAGTTATCCAGCGAACCCCAGACGTTTGTTCGAATAGGGCAGTAGCAACTCGGCCTCTATATTTTTCGGGCCATAAAAACTCTTCGTACGACCGACTTCCTTCGGCAAAGAAAGTCCCGCGGCGTAAAGCCAACGCTGACATTGTCGCAGATTTACGGCATGGAAAAAGCAGCCGACATTCATGAAAAGGTGCATATATCGCAAAAATTCTTCGGCTGTTCATTTGCATTCCCCATCTACTTCAATATGAGCCAGAGAAAGGCGAGAACTCAACCGTACTGCTTGGAATAACGAAAATGGGAAAATGAAATACAATACAAAGGCAGTGTAATATGATGTAATGTCTCGTCCTCAGTGTCATACACACGCGGAGAGTCCATATATATTTGATGCCAGGAGGGGAGGTCACTGTTAAAGCTCTATAGATAAATGCGTGCGATATATAATAGATATAAAAGGTTTTTTGTATCGTACCAGTTAATGGCACGACAGAAGAATGACAAATCTGACGTTTTCTTCATACATTGTTTCCAGTTAAGAAACAATAGGATTTAAGTCCAGTTCTTTAGTGTCACACGTAACACTGCTTTCACTGTCTCACGAAGTCATAATGTTAACAATTCGACTGTCATGAAGCTACAGAAAAGGAATTCTTTCAGTTTACAAAACTAATTTGTAAAACATTACAACGTACAGTAGAATTAGATTATTGTACAAAACAATGAATTAACACAATACGTATTCATTATTACGTCCTTAATGTAGAAATAAAATTCTAAGCACTAACATTTTCAACGAAAAAAAAAATAATGAAACTCACATACACATATTTAAATGTTAAAAACCTACTGGTTGACAGGCTCAATACATAACTACAACCGTTTGGCCAGAAAATGCAACGTAAAAGAACGAAAAGAAACAACATTATCTGATAAGTTCATGATTTCTCTTCGATTTCCTGTCAGCCGCTCTGCAAAAGTCCACGCATAATCGCGCGCATGTCTCCTTTCCCATTATTTTGGAACTCCAGACGCGACTCGTCCGCGGACGCCGCGAATGAGCAGCGCGTGGGGAGCAGCTGTCGGCGCGGCTGCCAACGGCGGGCGAGCGAGCCCCAAGCACGCGGGCGGGCGCTACGTCGGCGGCGACGCCTTCGATTTCTCGCCAGCGCCCCCGTGCCCCCTGCCCCACCCCCGCCACCCACCAACGATCTTACCTCCACCCCAGCCCTCACCACGCCTTCCCTTATCGCCACCACCTCAGCCTTCACCGCCGTCACCCCAGCCTTCACCGCCCCTCCCCTGCCCTTATCGACGCCACCTCTGCCGCCTTCACCGCCGTTCCACAGTCCCCCGTCTGCCACCCTCACCGTCGCCACCCACACTCATACCGCTGTCCATACCTTCGCCACGCCGCCATCCCCGCCCTCACCTCTTCTATCACTGCCCCGACGTCAACACCACCGCCGCCACCCCACCACCGCCGCAGCACCACGCCCCCCACACAGCTTCAATTATGCAAGGCCCTGCGTGCGGAGACGCGCCTGCCGGCCGGCCGGCCGCAAAGGGATTTATTGAAAGCCCCGCCTTGTCGGCCGGGGCCGTGCGCCGCGGCGCGCCGCGCCGGGGCCCCGGGCGGCCGCCCGCTCCGCCCCGCCCCCGCCGTGGTTTGCTTTGCTTTGCCCGCGCGGCCACGCGGCGCCCAGCCAGGCCCGCCACGGGGACTGCGGACTGAAGAATCGGGCGGCCAGCGGACGGGCCACGTCCGATTCTTCTGTCCACGCTCCGCGCCCGATGACGACGGCGGCGACGAGGACGACGACGAAGACGACGAGGGAGAGTCGTCACGCAGGGAGGCGGCGGCGGGCGACGGGTCGGAACGAGTCGAGGCGGGGCGCCCTGGCCGGCCAAGCGCGTGCGGGATGTGTGCATAGTCCAGACTCATCCCACGGCTGCTTCGCCAACTCTTCTGACCTCTTGTCCGCTGCTATTTGCCCACCAATGTTTCTCTTTTGTTTTTATACACTTTTCTTTTTACGTTTATGCATTGTCGGCCCTTCCATTTCAAGAAGTTCATTGCATTAAAAAGTCACGTTTTTTGTTAGCACGAATAAAAGTTTTCATGCAATGTGCAACGGTGGCATATCAGTAATATGAACCCAATTTCAGCGCAAATTACACACCGACATGTTCTATTTTAATTGAGGGAATATACTAACTGCATTTTACACACTTACCCAGACTTTTATTTATCCCTTAGTTCTAATATGCAAGTTCGTAATATCTGTATTTGAATTAGAGACCGCTCAATTTAATGTCAATTTAGGCATAAAAAAGGTTCGGAAAATAGTATATCGAAAGAAAAAATTGTGAAAAAATGTGGACAAAATACTCTCTAAAACCTATTTAGACAAGTATTCACTAACCGCCAAAATGATGTAGAAAATAAAAATCTTTGGGTTTAGACAAAAAATACGGACACACTAATCAATTTTCAATTTGTGACTTCCATTTACGTATCTCGGATAGATTTTGGAGCAGATTTCCGTCTCAGTTTATCCAGATCAATTGGACGTCGACCCACCCACGCCTTCATATCGAGCTGAACTCCACGTGCCCACGTACGACAATCCTCTCTAATCAAAGAGAGATTTTAAAGAATCTTAATTTTAAAAGTTCCTGTTTAAGATACCAATTGGGTTAGAGAATAACAGGATTTGTATGCCAACTAGAGAACCGGTGTTTTCTAAATAAAAGTAAGATTATTAATTATTAAATTTGGTACTGTCCAAGGAAATTACATTTTGTTATCCCGAGTCCAGATTCCTTTACAAAAATTAACATTCCTTTTTTGATACACCTTTACGGAACAGATTACGCTTTCAATGTGTGTGTTTACATCCATTTGCATGCGCTCTCGTGCGTGCTTATTCTTACGTCGGTCTGCCCCAAATCTGCATACCAGTCCGTTCTGCCTGCCTCAACAGCAGTATACATAGAAGACAGCTTTCCTACGGTATATACGTCTGCTTCTGTACACGCCTATTAGTCTAGATAAGTGCCTGTCTCTGCGTGCAACCACATGCACATCTGTATGTGTGCATGGCCCAGCGTCTGCTTGTCCACACGTCCGTTTTTCTGCCTGGTCGTAACGCATCCGTCTACATCAGCATATCTATACCAGCCCGTTAAAACGATAGCAATACATATATGCAGATAGACATTAGCACATATGACTATTCATTTACCACAGGGAGCGATGGTGGAGCGGCTGCCGACAGAGCTGATAACGGGCAACAAGCGCGGGTGCGAGCGAGAGCGCGATCGCTTTGTAAAAGACCAATGAACAGCAATTAGCCATGTAGCGGCCGCCTCGCTCGCTGAACCGCAACACACCCGCAAAGGCGCTGTCAATCAGAGAGGCTAGGAGAGCGGGGGAGTGGGTCTGGGACGAGCCGGCCGGAGACGGGCCCAGAGTCGGAGGCTGGGAGTGGGGGCAGGCAGAATGAAAGCGCGGCAATGCCAGTGACGTTCATTCACTGCGCCAATTGCATTTCTGCCGCCCGCTACTGTGGCGCCGTTGATTGAAACGCCGGGCCGCAGCCGCAGCCGCCGCCACCGTCGCTACGCGAACGAGTTCTGAGATTCCAGAGACTACAACAGTGACCTACTTTTTTTTTTAAGTTCAAACCGGCTGATAGAATATATCAATTCAAATAATCTCTACAATGATTGGAGATTTAATAATAATAATAATAATAATAATAATAATATGAGGTCATTTTTCAAGATGACCCACCTATGAGGCTGGTAATTAAATTTGATTGAAAGAGTGTGATAAAAATAATTGTAAGTGAAGCAAGAAGCATTTCGAAGAAAACGATCCCCGACGTGAAGAATTGCACAGGTAATGAACTGCTAATGATAACTGACATAAAATGTAAGCCACGAAAAATCGTAAAGAAACCGTGGAGAGACGTATCACCCCATGAACAATATTTGAAAAGAAAGGCCAAGACGGAAAATACGCCTTAAAAGGGACAGAATGAAGCCCAGGATTAGAAATGACATATTTGTCAGGAACACAATTTGTAGAAACCATTGATCACACAGTCTCAGCTGGGCAAATTCTAGAAAATACAGATTACACGAAAAGGCATGATAGGATCTGTAGTAAAAATTCAGTGGATAGGATCTGTAGGTACCAACACTGAAAGAGCTGTAACAAGATTCACACATAAGCTCCTGATACAAATACACACCAAAACATGTGACTTCCGGTGAACTGGGTACAATATTGTATAATCAACAAAGGGCAAACTGATCTGACGATAGCATCAGACTACCGGATAAATGTTATTCGGCTTTGGAGACAAAATGGCTAATTGTAAGTGTTGCAATGCCATACCATCAGATCCATGTCATCAAGGAACAAAAGAAAAGTAGCAAACACAACAAGAGTTTGCAAATCGAAATCAGCCGCATGGGGGGGGGGGAGTAAAACCCACGTGGTAGAGATCGCTATGGAATTTATTCCGTACAATTTATGTAAGAAATTGTCCAACTCCCAAGTCTACTGGGAGTGCAAGATATTGCGTTATTGCAAAAGTCTATGCGTAAAGTTTTATAGAGGCGTGGGCTAAATCACTAGATCTGTTCTTTAGGAACGTGGTTACAGCATGGAGTAGATAGTATATTTGTTACCTAATATATTAGTTATGAATTTAGGGTGTAAAAATGAAAATTATTATTATTATTATTATTAATATCATTATTATTATTATTGTTATAACAAAACGAAGAAAAAAAGCCGAGGATATGTCAAGTAACATTTTTATTAACATTGCAGCATACAATTTCGATAATATTTCGAAGAACGTCCGTAGACAACAATTTGTTTAAATGTATCCTAGTTAACTTTGCCAAACGAATAATAAAATATGACCAGGAAACAATTTATACTTTTCCTTTATATTGCTAAACATTGGAAATAATATATTTCATTACTATTATTACCAGGATGTGACATTTTCAACATTACCTCTTCCACGTACCATAGTCACTTCTTTATACTAATCAATAATTACTCTCTCAGCATTTTACATAATGAAGAGGATGTAACATTTTCAATTATTAAATGGCACAATTCCAGCTAGCGGCACCACATCGATTTTATTTTTCGTGGAATTATCCCGCATCCAGTGGCCCCCGGCAGTCTTCGAAAACATCGCGGATAACAACATCGATCGACAATATTCCACATGGCTGGCTCAATCGCCGAGAACCGGTGGGGCGAGAGACGTCAGATACAGACCTTACCCCCAGCGCCGGGAATTTATACGTGGTTATCCTGGCGTTTCTTTCTCCCATTCGAAGAGAAATTCCACCCTTATATTGCCGTTGTTGCCTTTCAGCTAAACACGACGTGCTCAGCCGTAAAGCCGAGCGACTCGCAGCCGTGGACGACTCGCGCGGAATATTTACAAGGAAAACTCGTTAATGAAATTCTCCTGTAGAAGTCGCCGCTCGTGAAACAGGAAAACAGCATAAGGCCGTTCCTTATCCTCCAAATGAAATACGGACATCAATGCATAAAAGATGCGTTCATTTCCCACGCCGACGGCAGGGGTAGTACACTTGACCGCAAACTCGTCGGAATGAAAGGTGTGTATGAAATATTCAGAAATTCGAAGAGGTAGTTAGAGGTCTAAACGCCCCCTTTTTTCTCTCGTCGGCGAAAAACAAAGTCTAATGGCATCTCCCATACGGTGGATTCAATTCTATTCTACGCGAACTAACTACCTGAGCGTCATGCAAAGTCATTACTTGCGGGAGTGTTACTGGCGCGTCGCGCAGCAGGAATTCGGTAGACTATGATGTTACTGGAATTGCGAACCAGGGAAATGATTGGCAATTTAGGTCACATATCGACGAAAATTGCCACGCAATTACCTCACCTTAATCACCAGTCGATACAAACAGCCCATCACGAGGAATCGAGCATTCTCCGGCACCGTGTACCCCGGCTTCTCCCTCCGCTTGCCACCGCCCCCGGGACAATTTACTATCCCCCCCATTTCAAGTTATTTTATTAATTTCCTATATCCTCTCATGCATAACAACAACCGACCTTCCTCTTTCAGTTTCATCGCTTCCCTACCTTTCTCCCTAAAAATTCTTACCGGTAGACTTCCTCAATTTTTATTTAAAAACTCAGAAACGGAAACACCAACGACCTTTTGAGGGTTCTGAAGTACACTCCGAGGATCTGGAATACTTTTGGGGAGGGGCTTGGAAATGTTCTGCGCGAGAGTCCAGGGAAAAGCTCCAAAACTTTGCGGGAGGTGAAACAAAACTTTTGAGAAGATGAACGAGGATATGTTTAAATCCCTCGGAAACACCTTAATGCGAAGTCCAAGTTTGCCCACACTTATTCTCCACTCTACTGTTCCCAAATTAAGCTACAAATTTGGTGTTCTCAAAACACTGGTTCGCCTTTGTTAGAAAGAAAAAAGAAATTTCTGCTATAGATGCTCGCTTAAATGGCTTTCCTGCGTTTATAAACACAAATTAACTCCTTAATTGCTATTTAAGAATCACTTAAATCGAAGTATATTTCTCAATTATATAATTTAGGCAGAACAAAACATCGATTATATTAGAAAATTCCACGTTCAGTCCTTCATTGCGTATAACTTGGAAATTCATATAAAATGTTCATAATTATTGAAACCGATTTTGCTCGAAATCATGCTTAGATTATATCAACAATCGGGGTTTAATGACGAACGAATTATTCCAGTACACTACATATTGATAAAGTATTTTCAACCATCCATTTTATAAAAAATCAAATTGCAGTACATTCAATCCATCATGGTTTAGAATGTTTTGTAAAGGTGTAACACAACCTACGTAGTCGAGATGCTTCGGGCGTGTGTGTCGAACAACTATTACAAAATTCAGGACCATTTGTTCGACCCCAGGGTAGCACACGTTCCCCGCACACGGTGATGCGTGTGCTGTGGGGGACACGCGGGAAACCACAACGTGTTCATCCTATTATTAATATCACGTGTTGCCATTCATCAATCTCCCTGAAGGATGTTAAAATGCCTCGTCAACACTGTTGGTGGTTACTCAGCTGCGTGACCCTCCAGGTTTCCCACATTAGTATACATTACTGCCCAGCATTTTTTTCTGTCAACTTCATTCTCCCATCTGCAGAAGCCGAAAAATTTCCCAGCGATCAATTCACCATTATACATCTCAATTATTGTATGTAGAGTGTGTTTTCGGAAAAGACGTGTTTTCGAAAAAGACACAAAAACAATTTCGGGATGAGCTGTAAATGCGCTTATGGGGCGATCAATCGGTATTTATTTTGTTTCGGGTATTACTTATTTACTTACCGCATAATTGTAAAATAAACGTCACATTCAAGAAAAATGACACATTTCTAAGAGGTACCTTGTGGAACAGAAAAATCAATTGAAGACTCGATTGAGGTAATGCTCACGGTATTGCAGCAATTTTATATTTTTAGTCATTTCATTGCGCGTCAATTCGTTCTTGTCAACATATGCTTTTTCCGAAAATACATTTCACAATGCTTGAGGTGGTGGCGGTGGTGGCAGTGGTGGTCATGGTGGGTAGTTCCAGAGGTGCTGATGAGAACGGGAAAGATGGTGGTGGCAGAGATGGTGATGGTAATGGCGACGATGCTGATGGCGGTAGACTGGGTGACTATGGTTGTGCGTCGTTCCGACACCCCTTGGCAACCTCGAGGGCCGACGTTATCGATGCGGTCGCCACCGATGGCGGTAAATGAGCGACCGGGCAAGGGGACAGTCGCTGAGACTGCGAAACCCTCGCGGCGGCGCGGGCCGCGCCCTGAGAGGCGTGTGGAGCTCAACGCTGGCTGAACCGCACGCGTTTACGTGCTGACTTCATCTCCATCTCATTGGTCAAACAGCACGTACGCGCTCAAGGAGCGCACCTGGTGTCGCTTGGGATTCGGGGGCGACGGGGCGCGCGGGACGGGATCCGGGGGACGCGGAGGGACGGCTGACGACTGACGGCTGGACAGGTGGACAGGACGCGAGTGGACAGGTACAAGGCCGCTTCTGCGCCGTAAGTAGAATGCACGACGCAGTGGGACACCTAGATCAGTTGGCACATCAGCATTCTCATTTACAGCGGCTAAAAATGAGAATTAAACGAATAAATTCGACGATTCCCCAAAGAAAAAGCACACAACAATAGCACAAAGATTACTTAGAGTTTCTTCCACTGCCTGAATCCAGAGAACAGTGTTACGATGTAGAAGAAAAATTAATATTTACTCTAATGTTGATCGAAAAATGAGTGGGTCCTCCAAGAGGAAAGTTTTCCTATAATTCTTAGATACATTTTCATACGCTCTAAATTGTGGCGTGAAAGTGACGACAGAAAACACGAGGATCCGAAAAAGGAAACAGAAATGTAAAGAAAAGAGCGGAACAAGTAGCAGCCGCGAGAAAGGTTGAGAGGATCAAACGACATAAAAGAGACGTAACCACTCTATGAACAGATGTAAAAACCGATGATTTAAGTGAGAAAAATAACGTGAAATAATGAAGTGCAGTGGAATTTCGGAGTGTGAAGGAACGGCTGAACAAACACGAACAGCTGAACAAATCCGTACTTTTAGGATAATTTACACATTTCTGTAAAGAAAGAAACCATGCTCTTTGGCCTAAAACTCGCATGTTCCCGAAATACCTGGCATGCAACACATTTGCAAGTTGAGGAGCGCAAGAGTAGCAATGTCATGTGCTTCGAAGGGACGCGTCCAGAATTTCCATATTATTCTGTTAGCTGGGAAAATTCCATAATCATTGTGTAAGAAATATTCCTTTTCGAGTATATTTATACTTTTCGAAATATGCCATACCGACTACGGCATAGCATGACACACAATTTTTGTTTTTGCGCCAGAAGGTAACATTTTGTACCTCAAATACTTCTTGTCCAATAATTTTTTCTGCCTATCATCCTAAAGAATAGACTATCTGTTTTGGGAGCAGAATCACAAATTAATTACGTCTGGAATATCCTTAAGCCCCATAGGCTGACAGGGATCGGCCGTAGGTATCCGCAGCGTTCCTTCTGGTTTCTAACTTAAACTTATTAGTCCACTTGGGCCACTGCATAAACATGTCACTTCGGAAAGGGATAAATCTAAAAATATCTCTAAGAGAGCACTTTCAGTAGCCTGCACTTCAAGTGTACCCTGCTGTATCGGAAAGTAAAAACCCTTAACACATCTTCCCCGAGCGAGAATAGATTCGAAATCAGCCCGCAGGGTCAAAGATTGAAACATAAAACCTCTTGTCGCATACCAGATCTCCGACTGTCGCCTCCTCGAGAGCCTGTCCAAGTCGATAGAAGCAGGCTCTGTGATACAAGCCGGGAACGAGCCCGGAGGCAGATGGGCTGGCACAGTGGCTGAGGGGCCGAAGGCAGCGGGGGCGGGGTGGCGGAGGAAAGAGTAGACCGTGCCAGCTCAAGCAAGTGTGCACAGCCGGGGGCGCGGACGCGAACGAAGCGAGCGGCGGCGGAGGCGGCGTTGGCGGCGGCGCGGGGGCGGGCTCGAGGGCGAGGGGCGGGGCGGGAGCCGCGAGACGGGATGAGGGTCGGTGACGCATCGCCGCCGCATGTTCCGAGCGCGTAGGGGGACTCCGGCGGGGTGTGCAGGGGCGTGAGGAGGGCGGAGGAGGGAGGCGAGATGCCAGCTGCCCCCGCAGGAACTGGGGCTCGCGGCGCGGCGCGGAGTGAAGGGGCGCGGGGGCGAAGGGACGCAGGGGCGAGGGCGGCTTACTGCCACCTTCCCGCAGCCACGCGAACGCCCCGCGTCGCGCCCGTCAAAGCGGAGCGACCGCGTCTGTCGCGTCTGTCGGCGCCGCCGCCGCCGCGGAGACCTGGTAACGAGCGCCTTCCTCCTCCTGCGGGCGCTCCCTGGTCGCGCGCGGAAGAACGTCAAGGGGCGACCGGGCAACGACGACTTTTTAGCAACATTTAGCACCAACCTAGGCGAATACACAAGCGAAATAGACGTCTATTTAATACGTGCACTCAAGGGAACTAAGAATTTCGAATTATTCAAAATTCGAATAAACCAAAAGTTTTTCTACATACATCTCATTAGAATACTTAACAAATTATTAAATAGTGCCCTTTACCTTCATTTCTGCCAGTTTAACTCTTAACTTTCTTTACATTTAATGTTCTCGATGTTCTGCTCTCACGATGAAATCCGGTACGACATGCACAGCCGTTACGGCTCGAAAAGGGACAAAGATTCGTCGTTCGCGTGTTTATACAGGAAAGAAATCTCCTGTCTTCATGCAGAATCCCGACCCAGCTGCCAGACGTTGCATTATTGAAACCGTTTCACATCAGATTTAAAGTTTCTGATATGGCATAATATTTTTTCTTCTTCGAAAGCTATAAAAACTTGGCTTGGAATTGGAGGATTATTAACTTCCAAATTCCGCATAAGTCGCGTTTTTAAGTTTTGATACAATAAGTGCAAATGGAACAAAAATGTATTCCATTTATCTGATAATGAACTAACAAAATTCCCCTGTACAACATTCTGGAGTGTGAAACGCAGATGGCCAAATACATATTATTTCAATGTCATGTTCATCCGCAACTTTTTTATTACTTCGCGAATAACCATATACATACAATTATAACGAGATGCATTATGAAGAAAATGACACAGCAGATTCAATTTATTCGTAATATATTTGACTCTTTGCTGAAAAATGGACTCGCGGCAGGATATTCTGCTCCGCTCAAAATACACCTTCAAATGTTTCAGTCGCGGCCTCGATGATAAGGAAGGTTTTCAATGGAGTTAACGGATCCATCAGAGACATTCTGCGGGTACATCTCCGATCTAGTGGGTGCTGCAAAGGGAGACGCTAATTGCCTCTGATGTAATTGGGCAGTATTAAATAAAACCAAGTGGGCGGCGGGCCGTACATTTACTCAATTTACACTTAGAAAATTGCTCTCAATTGAGTTCATAACATAATCCAATAATTACTCCATTTCCTCTGGAAGCGATTATTGGGTTACGAAGAAGTACAGAACCAAATAACATCCCAATGTATTTTATTATCACTATTACAAAACGCTTTCCAAAAAGTCAACACACTGGAAGATTGTTACATCTAAATTATTTCACATACGTAATTTTTTATTATTACTGCCTTTTTGTTTTTGCCAAGTTAGAACAGCAGTACTTCAATTGTCGCTGTCTTATTCACATCTGAGAATTAAATTTTAATTACAAATGTTTTCGGGGGATAACAAGCATTGACAACCTTCAAATTATCTTTTTGCCCGAACGAAAAGCCCACATTTCGTATAAAGAACTTCAATAATTTACAATTCCCCATAATTTTCAAACGGCATACTGTAATGAAATAATTATCAGGAGGCCCGTTTCCGTTGGGCATGTACAAGACAGGATTAATACTTCACGGGACCTTCGGTTTATCAAACTATATATGTCTTAATAAAACTGAAATATTGAGCGTTCACTTACGAAAATAAATATTAAAATAAAACTATTTCATTTGCAAATTAAAAATGTAATACTAAAATAATAAGTAAAATACGGTTATAATTTAAAATTTCCTCCACATTTATGGCGGCAACATTAAAAAATTATCGATTTTTTGAAACCTGAATAAATTGTATTACATTTGTTTGTATCGAATAACAAATAATTCAATATAAATTTTACATGTTAATGAATATGAAAGTTTGTTCAAAAACCTATCGAGCAGGGGCTGTAAGGACACGCTTAGTTCGCTTATATATTCCTCCACCCCCGGCCAGGGGGCCAATTCGGGGAGTGGGGCGAGAGCGGCGCCGGTAGGGCCGACGTGTTGCGTGAGCGCGCCGCCGGATGCGTCGTGACGCACTCCGCATGCGGGCGAGCGCTTTCGGCGGCGGCGGCGGCGGCGGCGGCGGCGTGTGTGGACGGGCGAGAGAGCCGGCGCCCCGCGACGCCCCGACCTCTCGCGCCCCGCGCTCACAAGGGGGCGAAAGGCACCACTGATTGACAGCACGGAAGCGTCGTGACTCATGTTTAGTCATTCGTTAATTCGTTTATTCCGTTAAGGTGAAAAAAATCACTAATTCACTTCAGTAGTGTGGGGCTCCTCCGAAAAGTATGCTGGTCGACCTGTAGCATAGTGTGTGACAGCGACAACCACTCTGCGCTAGGATTTGTGAGTTCGAATCTCGGGAATGCCTTTTTTTAACCGTTGATAGGTAAAGGCAAACCAATGCACAGTCCACAGGACCACCGAAGCCATAAATCATTACATTGAAAACATGATTCTTTACTTTGTACTTGTTGACCTCAGTACTTTGTTGGGCATATTATGTCAAGAAACGCCTTAGTAATGTTACAATTAAAAACTGTACATTCATTGCAACGGAGACACTCAAATATTAAGAAATTAAAGGTCGTCGGTCAAGTGCTGAGCAAAGGGAGATCGGAAGCACACAGAATTCTACAACCTGCAAACCCCAACTATGTTGCTCAAGCGCAAAACTGGAAATTATATTTTTGTTATGAAAATGGTTATCAAAATGCAAATGAACAGACAACTTTGAAAAACCAGTATCGAATGGTGTACTTGCCCTGCCCTGGCGATTGAAGAAATACTTCTCCACGTTCAGCGTGTACATTGTGTACTCCCAACATCAACACTGAGTACCCCAGGAGTGTAGCTACGGTGTGAACGCATTGCGAGCGCGCCTTTCTAGGTCACGCGGTGCGGTCAGTTGAACCGCGCAGAGTAATTTGTATTCCGCCCACTCCGGTCAGGCGCTTGGAGAGTAGCGGGCGTAAGTTTCAGGCACCCCCCGCCAAACGCGGACATCTACCACGTGGGTAACGACGGAAGTTTTTTTTGCGGCCGAAGCGCGGTTAGTGTGAAACCAACACCGTATTTTTCACTTTTACGGCCACATTTCGCAACCATTAAACGCAGGTAGGTCCCAGTTACCCCGAAGCTACGTTGAGGGTTTTTCGAAAATCGACACGCCCACGCGGAAATCAAACACGGAAACTCACATACTGTGTAGAGGTTCATAGGAATTAATATAAACGAAACTATTCTGAACGGGATCGTTGTTTGTGTGTTTTTATAGCTCTTCATAATCACCTCTCATCATCTTTCACCCCTCTTGACCACATCTACCAGCAATCATATAGAGAAATTCGATGTCAAACTGTTTCTGAGGTCATCTGCTTAAGAGAGGAGAGGACATAACGACGTCTGTCTTCTCCCTCGCCTACTCTCGGTAATTGATCCTATAATCGAGTACGTCAATCGTCGCCCTCTTATGATGACAATAACGTATCTGCAACGAAATATGCTGTACTCTCGACATTATACCAGCAACTGGACGGATGAAACAACATCGCACCGGTCGCACTGCTTGCAACTGTTACTGTGTAATTAACACTTGCCGGTGGGAATGACTAAAGCATTTTTCTACCCTCCAGCTCTACTTTGCGATCCCGCGAAAAGACCACGCCCTTTCAATTAGCCCCGTTAGCACCGACAGCCACGGCAGGTGCATCCCAGCCGACGGCGTCGTGCGCCCGGTTGCGCCCAGCGGCAGCGGGATACTAACCGCATCATCTCTCCCGACTCGCGCCCCGGCGCTGCAATTGCGCGGCACCTCGCCTCCACGAGTCTCGGGGGCGCGTTCAGAGGCCTGTTCAACTTAACGGAGCATCTTGTATTTCGCCCGCGCGGCCTCGCCGTTTGGGGAATCGAGGGCGCCCGCCGGCCGCTCCAAAGGCCACGCGGCTAACGAGGCTGGAGATGGCGTCGCCGCAGGGTCGCCCGCCGGCGCTATCGTCAATCCCCGTTCGGCCGCTACCTGTGCCCGAATCGACATAGGGAACTAACAATCGATTTTCAACGGGATCAGATCCAAGTACACTGTCAGAAATGTCATTCAATCTAATGTACATTAATGTATTGTACAAGAAAATTAACATGTGTATGTAGATGTAAATGTAACATGTGTATTAAAAAGATCTCAACATATTTGTACATTAAATGTAATGCACAAATTAAAATCAGTGTAGATTTAATGTAGAGGTTCTCCTGTTTGACGGTAAAGCTTGCCTCCCTTGCTTCCTAATGTACATATGTACATTAAATTTAATGTGCGTTCATGATAATTTAATATTATTCACATGAAAGTAATGCGGAAATTTCTGACAGTGTACGTTTAAAACAAGATATTTCGAGTTCCGCCAGGTGAAGGCGGCAAAGATGGTGAAGTCAAAGCGAGGCCATCGCTAAGGGTCACATTTGTGAGGTCGCTACATTTGTCCACATCAAGGTCAGGAAAAGCAAATCTACCTCACCAGAGATCCAACCCAAATCCAAATTCATCGCACCATCGCACTTTGGCTAAGAAACAATACCTTCATGCTAACCACTTGGAAATACGCAGGTAAGGTTACAAACGTTTCAACCAATCAATTTCGAGCATGTAAGAGTAGAAAAAATGAGTTTCGTTCAGTTAAACTGCAAAACGCTGCAGCAATTCCGAAGTTTAGGCCGCTTACGTTAGGTATCTTTACGTTAAGTTTTCCAGCAAACCTCAGTTCACAAACTACAGAAGTAGCATGAAATTTCTTTTCGTTTAATAGGAGCTTATATTGTTATTAAGGTGGTTTTAGCCTAAACCAGTTAACACTTTATGACCTGTGTGTCTCTCAAACCACATACTAGCAATTTGCGGGCTCCTCCATTCTGCGGTTAGTACACTGAGATCTCCTGCCCGATCAGACCCACAGGAAAAACAAGGGGGGTAGACATTCAAGCCATGGGAAGGAAAAGAAGGAATCTGAAACGAAGGCCACAAACCCTCCCTTTAACACTCATGATTCGAGTAGATTTTTGCCCAAACCATCGCCCAAACCATCTCGACCACGTTGAGCATTGGCGGCATCATGCATTCACCGATTCCGAAAACAGGACAATTGTAAAGATACATGCGGAGAAAATATTTTTTGACAAGAGGTAAATTTAGTGAGCACCTCCACTTAGTTCAAGTACCCGTGTCAAAAAAATTGACGAAAATCCGTCCGTCGAAAACTGTCATTAACCAAAAAGCACATCATGTTTATATGACCTAAACATACATACACACATATGTAGGGAAAGAGACAGGAAGAGAATTGTTAGGAGAAATCTATTCTGACTTCCTTCAATAGGAGCATTCCCGCTCGCGCATCCCTCAGCCGTGCAGCCGAATGAGCACCGCTGCAATTCCGCCCCGCCCGTTCTGTACCTCCGTCACTCCTCGACTTCGCCCGACAGCAACAGCTCGGCGGTCCGCACCCCGACTGCCCCCGTGGGCCCGTTCGGAGGGCAGGGCAGGCGGAGCGTCTTCGGCTTAACAGAGCAACTTGTGTTCTTGGGCAGCTCGGGCACGCGGCGCGGCGCTGAACGGCGCTCGGTGGGCATTAGGCGCGCGGGCGGGCAAGCGGCAGCAGCGGCATGCGGCTAACGAGGCGAGGGCCGAATTTCGGGGCGGGGCAGAGGGGTGACGGCGGGGCGGGGGGAGGAGCGCGCGCGTCTCGCTCGCGGCCTCGTGCAGTCGCGTGCGCGCCTCGCCCGTGCTCACGGAGCGTGCCGAGGGCGATTACGTGTTTCGCGGGGCACAGGCGGTATGCGCGCGCCTGAATGTCGTGAACAGAGATCCCGCGATAACCGAGTCATGTAATTCAAGGAACGCCTCCGGACGGCTTCGCCCGCCCTGCTCGCGCGAGTGTCGTTTTCTAGTTAGGTGATGATGCGGGCTAGTAATAACAATATCAACGAAACCCACTATAAAAACTAATACTTCCGTGGGGTACTGTTCCCGGTCGGTTGGCTATAAGCGAAACTCTTGAAGTAGGTCCTAAAGGCCCTCGTTTTCGTCTTCAAGAGACCGCGTTTGTGTCCACACGGGTGAGTCGAGTTGAAGAGTTCTTCTGACACGGGTCTGGTAATCGACGAAGAAGAAGATAGCTGTGGATAATACGACAAAGGAATGCACAAACGTTTGTTTTTTCATTGCTTGAATGCGGCCGCATCTGAATCGCAATTCCGCCACATTATTGATTAACCTTCCACAAATATCACCAGGAGAGGAATTTTGTAATTCGCAGAATTACTGTAAGCATAATTCGTCGTTATAAGATCCACTTCTGAACACTAACATATCTACAAAATACAAGTTTTGCATTTTTCATTATAAAAAATATAAGAATCAACAGTGATATAAGTCTAAATGATAGACACTTTGAAGCTACGGAGTTTCATTTCTTTACAAACGAAGCCAACGAGAAACAGCTGTTTCGGAACTGTCACAAAATATCGTTTGAGCCTGTATATCAAAGGGTGGACTTTAATGAGGCAACTGTTCTGGTTTAGCTTTTAGACGGACGCTAGAAATAGGAAGTGTCACTGATGGAGCTCATTCGATCATCTCTTGTCGGTCATTCGAAAGATTACACTAACGTACATCCAAGTAAAGAGACATGGTGTAAAAAATCAGGTGAGAATAAAAAGCGCTATCATCAGAGGAAGTGTGACGTTACAACGAATTATGATGACATTCAAATGATTCGATTATTCATATAAATCGGTGAAATAGAAAAGGAGCTACTTGTTTTCTTCATTTATATATATTACACCTATTACGCCAAACGACAATAAGATAATCGTTAGTAGTGTTGGCACCAATATACAGAGAATGGAGATCGGAACATCGCGCAAAGCCAGCATGTTTTTATTCAGCGAGAAAGACAAACGAAATGAAAAGTATAAACGCGTTTAATCCATTTTCCCCTGTCATTTCATTTCCAGGGACGTTAATGTTGGCAACAACCATTAGAGGTGATGACATGAAAAAAGACACTCGTTATACTTTGAATTCATTATATTTTTCGAACATACATGCGTGTTTGCTGTGTTATATATGGATGTAAATATTTCAGTTTCAATAATACAATTAAAGTTCCCATAACTCAAAACTTGCAAACGCTATGAATGGCAGTAAATATACTTGTTCTTTATTTTTATTACTGCTTTACATAAGAGTTTATCATTCTGTAATGGTGAACAAAATATTTTGTGTAAAACTTAAAATACAGAATTATTGTGTTCTACTTTCACACTATTACATATAGTTTTTTGTTGTTGTTTTTTTGACATGGAACATTCACATTTTCCCTTTTCCGATGTAGGAATTTCGATGGTGGAAAAGATGTCTTTAATAATTACATGGTATTGAATAGAAATATCGTATTCTCATTAGCAATGTTTGTCGTCGAACAATCAAACATTTCGCAATGAATTTCGCATTTTACTCATAGTCCCGCCACTACTGACTGGTATTAAGAAAAAACAGCCAACGATCCACAGCGTAGTAAAAAGGGATATGTATCCCTGTGCAATAGCACACAGGCCAATGTGGCCCAAGGGGGAAGTGAAGGTAGGGCTTCACCTATTCGTCACCGTCGGCACAAGGAGGTTGGGTGGCGATCACAACGCTTCGGCAGCTTTTACCCCCAGCAAAGATCCCGCTATTCACTTGGGAAGGAGGCTGAGTAGAACTCAGAGCCGCCTGTAGAAATCATCAAATAATCTCAACCTACGTTGAGAATAACGACAACCTGGGTTGTTCACGTCAGGAAGCCAGCGCCCTACCACTGAACCACTGCGGCTCCCATCCATAGCGCAGTAGATGATCTAAAAATACCACACTGCTCTTGTTGCGCGGCAAGAGATAGAGACGACGACTCACAAAAGATAACAGACTCTTCCGATAATTAAAAAATCTCAACAGTCCTTGTCATGTACATTCATTACGAGATTCTAATGCAAAAGTTTTTAAACAAAGACAACACGATCCTCTCTCCAAAAACAGCCCGAAGTTTGAACCCATTATCCCGCGGGAAACTAAGAACGGATGTCTGCCCGGCGGCGCGGCGTCCCTTGAAATCCACGATGGGGTCACCCCCCCCCGCGCCTCCGCCCCCCCCCGCCCGCGCATCTGGGGGTTCTTTCAGACCGAACCCAGCGATCTGGAATTAGGACCTTGACGCGACAACACACTTAAAGACCAGAGACACGCTGCAGATCCCCCAGAAATAAAAAAAATCCGGATACACATAGGACGACGCGAAGGAGAGAGAAGGACCAGTCATCGGTGGAAATCGTTAAATGCTGACGCAAGCATGGTAAACACCTCGGAACCAACACGAGTGATCTCCAAACTCCTTTTCAACATGGGTGATGCGTGAGCTCTTAAGGATGAAGAATGGAGGTGACTGATTAATTGAAAAGAGAACACGAAATGCGAAGTTTCGTACGTAGTTATATTCTTTAGAATTCTAATGATATTAAAAATGCCCATGGTCTACAGTTAATAACTGTTATTCGAGTAGTCTGAGATTCTGGTCTAGACACACTAGACTTGGGAACTAGGGAGCGTACAAAATACATGTGTGGGAGTGTGTGTGATAGAGAGGGAGAAAGGAGAGAGAGAGAATTTAAGTTTGTAATCAATAATTGAATATAATAAATACGAAAATACTGTTCATTACTGCTCAAATCAGAATAATTTTCATAATAACATTACAACACAAAATAATTTACTTAGTTGAATAGAGAAACATTGTGCATTCTGAAAATATTAAAAAGTAATTAAAAGGAAGGGAAATTCCACATCACCCCCTTGAAACCATTGTATACACCTACAAGAAAATAGGATATTTTCGTCTCGTATACCAAAAATATTCCTAGGTCCACAAACCTTGTCATGTTGGATGTTAATCTCCACTATTAATGATTACGAAGCCCCAAGCACGATCATAAAGGATTGAACATGATATGGGAGGGCTTAACTTTCACTTCAAAATTTGCCTGTTGAACTCGGGGAAACCTCCTATCTGCGCAGCAGGACTCCAGAATCTGCTAAGTGCTAATAGCTTCATTAGCCCAACTAATTAGCCTTCTAATACGACCGGAACACCAAATGGCCAAACCACCAACTCAACGTCTATAGCATGAAGCGAGACGGAGTTTAAAGAGGATTGCTGGATGCAGGTCGTGGGCGTTTTTGACACGACTGCAACATTCGCCTGGCGGAGGCCGGAAAATCGAATCAGAGCACCGACCTCCAGAATGCACTCATCGCCGCTGGCTTCATCAACCCAACTAATTAGCTTCCCTCCCTCCCTGGACACGAACCGGGATCCCCCGCGCCCCGGTCGGCGAACTAGCAACTCACCGCCTATGTATTTTCAAGTCCAGTTTGGGCTCTAACACCGTTTTCAATTATACACCGCAGGTATACACGCCCCGCAGGCCATTCAGCCCCGTTCTCCCCCACTCCTCCCGCGGCGTTGGCCGCAGTTTCTGCCGCGCCGTAGGGGCCGAGGTCGCCCGGCCGGCCGGCCCGCCACACACGTCCACGTCCACACACACCGGCGCGCATTGTAAGAGTACTAGTTTAAACATGCAGCGACAATGATCAACTGGCCGCAGCTGTTGCGCTCCCACGGCTGCCGTCGCCGGGGCCGGGGCCGACGACGGCGAGCGCCGGGCGGCAGCGCGATCCGCCTGTGAGCGAGCGCAAACAGCCCCGGGCCCCTCGGCGCATCACGGACGCCGCAGCAGGCACGGCGGGGAGGAGCAGGGCGAGGCGTTGACAAGAGGCGGGGAAGTGCGGGGAGGAGCGGGCAAGGGCGGGGAGGGCGTGTTCCGACGAGCCCGGCCGGCACTTGAGGGGGTGACATGAGGCGAGACGGGGACGAGGATGAGGAAGACGCGCCAAGCGACAGGAGGAAGAGGGGGTTAAAAGGCCGCGCGAGGAGGAAGCAGAAGTAGGACCAATGGACTGGCGGCGGAGAAGGAAGTGTTGTAGGGTTGGAAAGTGCCGGGTGAGTTCAGGCTCGCCAGACCAATGCCTGGGCATTGGGGGGAGGGGAGGCGGTGACGTAGACATCAGGGTAAGTGCGACAGAGTTGGAAGAGGGAGCAAAATGAGGGCAGAGGGAAAGCTGCCTGCGGCGATGGCGGGGGCGCGTGTGGTGATGCGATACAAGCCGGGCGGTGCAAGATACACTGAACCGGAATGGCGCCTGAAGGAACGAAAAATGGTGGAGGGAGGAAAGCGTGGAAACGAAAGGTTAAATGAAGCAATGTGGGACGGTATGGAGCCAAACGACCACGAATTGCGCAGAGCGAGACGGTGAGAAGGACCACGAGAAGACGAAAAACCGGCACGTGGAGTGACGAAACACACGAAAAGGCAGGTACCGAATTGGAAAAGTTACGACTGGAAAAGAGCTAGAGAATTTTGTAAGAAATAGGTCTACAATGCGGTCGTAATTTGGAAATGCGTTGTGATTACAGCGACGAAGGATGAGTCGGAGAGGGAAGAGCAATTTACAGGCTAGGAAAAGCGGCCGAATGGACTTAAAACTTCAGGCTTTCCTGAGGAACGTCGGACCAGAACGAGACTCGAAGCGAAATGGGAAGAGATCGTCGTTGTGTCTTGAGCAAACAACAAATGCGCTTCCGAGAACATGTAGGAGTCTGTTGACTGTACGCAAGACACAAAAGCGGACGTGGCAAGGAGGGAAAAGGACGCCGTGAAGAAGAACGAAAGGAGAAGTATTCTGGGTTCACAGGGGGTTGCATGATGGTGTGGACCCTGTGGGTCAGAAAAAAAGGCACGAGCCGGAGAGGGCACGGAGAAAAGGGATCGAGTGGATTGGATGGAGAGGACGAGATTTAGTCCAGGCTCCCGACCGAATTAAAATGGACGAGAAGGCAAAAGATGGATGTACAAGGAGAGCGTGTGGAATACGTAGTGGAACGAATGGAGCAGAATATTCTGTTGGCATGTCGTTGTAAGTCGTAGAAGGTTCTGTTTGTCAGAAAAAAGGCAAGGGCCGGAGAGGGTCGGAAAAGATAGAAAAGCAGGACGAGTCGCATTGAGTTGACCTGACACTCCAGCCAACGAACCAGGAAACAGTGAGCCCAAACGATGAAAAAGCAGTAGTGAAGACGGGAAAGCAGGGTGGAATGGAACCAGCCGAACGGATGAAATCGCGGAGTGGGTTGCGGAGAAGGCGGGTGGGAGAGAGAGAGTGGCAGGACGAGACGAGACAGGACGGGGGGAGGGCAGGGTGCAGCAGGACGGTCCGTCCCTCCCTCCTCGCCCCATTCGCCGCCCCATTCGCCGGCGGCTGAACTCGCACCCGAGCGTCCCGCGGTCGGGGGCGAACTTCTCATCGACCGAGGCCGCCCCACGGCCGCCTGGGGCGCGCCAGGGGTACTAAAAAATAAATATGGCTCGCCTCGTGTTGCCAAATATTATGCGGCGCCGGGCGGAAAGTGTTTGCGAGGAAGGGAACCTAAACTGCAGCCGACTGCGGCACGAGGGCCGGGGCCGGCCACCGGCGGCAGTAGCGTCGAGCCCCTGCTCCGCCGAGAGACGTCCCTGGGCCCGTCCCGGGAGCGGATGGTTCCTCAATGGCGGTAATTAATCCCGCCGAGGGGGATCCTCGCTGTTGGCAAATGGGACGGCGGAGAGACATTTCTCGGAACGGGAATCACCAACGTGCAATAGATCTACTCATCAGCAGTAAACGTTCAATCAGCACTCGCTCGTGAATTACTTGACACGACGAGAAATATATGTGGCTAGTTACAAGCCCTTCAAATGAACGGATCCTCACAATCTTCAAATTCTTGTAGCATGTATTTTGATATTCTTACTACGCAAGGTGTGCATTACTTTATTAAAAAAACGAATTTGGAGACTTCTATGCATGAAGCACTCGAGCGTATATCACTTTTGAGTCCCTCCTTATGGGCAAAATATAGAATTCATCCAATTTTGGAAAGCGTTAAACGACAAAAATAAATTTCCCATCGCATAAGATACTTTCGGTACTATGACGAAACACGTAGTACCGTCTTGAATTATTTTTATCTGTAGCTGTGTATTTGGGAAACATTAATATACGAACAATGATTGCGAAAATCAGGTCAATGCTTTAAAAAGGTTCGATTTTCATAGTTCTATTGTTGGTTGTTGAATCCTAAGTGAACTGGTTAGGGCACCAAAGATCACTAGGAGATTTCTCAGGCGGAGGCAGATTTATTACAATACGCAAAACTCAATGACAGTTTTCAATATCAGTGAACTTTGATTAAAATATTTCATGGAAATGCAGACCCGAGTATCGCGGCATAAAAAGCAATTTCTATTCAATTCGGTGCAAGAATTCATTCCTGTAAAAGAAGGAAAGGTATATATAACCGCAATACCAAAACGCTGCTAACGACGCACTATCTATTCATTCCAGTCTTTTCGCCAGGGCGAAGCAGGTTCGTTCATCTCAAAGGTCCTTGCGGCAGAAATAATCTCCAACAGAGCGGGAATAAGCCCGTGGCCTTACGCACCCAGCATGAGAACAGTAAAGCCCGGGATGAAAAACGTAAATTAATATGCGAAAGAATTTGAAATCCCCAGTGCAGTAAATATTCACGCACACAATATACGTATTTTATGTAGCGACTTGATTATCAAAATTTTAATCCATTTGGACGAAAAAAATATTTTAATAAAAACCGCCGTAAAATATTTTAATTAATGCTACGTACAACATAATACCACAGTATCGCTGAAAATATTTTCTTGCTATTCCTGACGCTATGCTTTCACCGTTTTATATTTTTCTTCGGGATTCTTTCATTTAAAGAATATTTCGTGATTAGAAATCTGTTTTTGGGATAGTTAATTCGAAATGTACTTCCAAACAGAATTATTTCCAGATGCATGTATATTTCTTTTAGTGGTAAGGAATAATAAAAAAAGAGTGACATTTTCTTTGAACCACAGAAAACCTGTTTTCCTTCTCGGTTTGCGGCTTTTCCTGAAAACTCCAGGACAACGTGCATTATCGGTTTTAAATGCGGTTACAGCGAAGGCTGGCACTCACGCTACTCTTACTGAAATCCTCAAGTACATAATACATCAAACGACGCAATCTTCCATGTAATTGAGACTCTACAGTGTATTTCTGTGCAAGAAGACCACACGACCTGGTCACATTATGAATTCTCTCTCTTGAGTGGAGGTTTTGCGGCGGACTTCTACAGCCGTTGCCGAGCGTGTTGAGCAACTGGAGCGAAGCAAGTCACGTAGAATAACACAGCCGTCTTCAATAATTCCTCAACATGTACAACTTAACTCATTTCCGTTAATGTAACGAGCGACTAAACAAAATTAAAAATTCGCATTTTCAACATTAGTTGAAACCAGCTATTTTGAAATCTACGAAAAGGTATGTATTGAATTTGCTTGTACGATGCCATGAAGATACATTTTCCTTAAGTTTTGCTCGTCAATGCACAAATTTTGTAGGATATTTGAGAAAAAGATTCACATTTTGGTCTCTTTCACTGGAGTTCTCCATTCTGCTCTAGTTTCTAGGTAAAAAGTTCACAAGTGTGAATGTCTCACGGCTTCCCCCTCTCTTTGGATGCAAAATATTCACCTGTGTCAAGTAACTGAGAGTGACACGTTCCTTGGGACGTAGCAAATATTATTTCTGGAGAAGATGAATAAAGACTATTTTTTTAAAAATATTTTACCTGCACGCAAAAATAATGAAAAAGAAATTTCCTTCGTTCACCGGCAACACTTTCATTGGCTCTTGCTAAAAACTCATTAAACACAACTAAAAGCATACGTGATAAAGTAAATCCATAACTCTAGTTTTTTTTCAAATAATGGCAAACATTCGTTCCCGTATATCTGAAGAAAGAAAAATTATTTAGAAGAGTACAACCATCAATACAGATACCACCAGACAAGACATTCCAGAACATCACATAGTGTTTCCTACCTCCAACGAAATCCCCCCCCCCTGTAGGACAGTAGCTCGGCGAAGGGACAGGAGGTGCCCATCGGATACCGGGGAGGGGGTGCCATCCCTGAGGGAAGAGGCTGCTTCTGGATGAAACAATGACCCCCGTGCACTCTTGTGGCCTAAATTACCGCTAAGCCAGGGATACCGTTGGGAGAAAATTTGAGAAAAAAAGAAGAGAAAAACGGAGAGAAAAAAGATTTTAAAAAAATAGTTTCAAAAAAAATAGAAAAAGGACTCTTGGCGGCGTGCACGGGCGGGGAGGAGCAGGCGTCGCGGCGGAAGCAGCTTCTTGGAGCCGCTCCCTTGGAGCGCGGGCGTGTGGCCGATAAGCGCCCTACGCCCCGCGCCACATGGCCGCGCCGCACCCGGCGCTCCTCCGAGCTGCTCCGCGCTCCTCTACGCTCCGGAGGTGGTCTGGAGGCGAGATCCTTCCAAAGATAACACACTCGCGCGCTAAAACAAATCCGAGCGCTCGCCACAAACAAAAAGAACTCGTCGGAAGAGGGGGATACAAATCTTGGAAGCGCACGACCCCCGACCGGGACGAGGGGGGAGGAGAAATACGTTCGAGAGGACGGGTTTACTACCTCCTGTCATGCTCATGAAGACTCCCGAGTCAACAACTCGGTTATCAATCGTTCGCGGGTTTATCGAACGCCTTCTTATCGTCCACCGGGCGGCCCATCCTGCGGGACTGAACTCCCGAACGCAGATCAAATAAGTCACACGTAATCACGCACGTTATACCAACGAAATACCACGGCAGCGAAGCACTATTTGTTTTTTGGGGATGACGAAGATTAAATCAGATAATAGTCACCAATTATTCTATCGGTTCACCTGCCTTTTTACAGCCTAAATGGTTTACACGCAGGACGAAATAATGACTTAAAAATGACAACAAACATGTGAGAAACAATGCGCTACACTTACATACGACTTCAAAAGAGCTGACGGCAATGAAAGTTACGATCACGAGTTTTGTGATGCGCCTGTTGTTATGAGTAAGAAAATTTTTGCACCATTTCTTCAGGACGATAATTTCAGGTTTCACGTCTTCTTCTACTGTATTTTTTGCAAAAATGTCAAGGAGTAGAAGTCACATTCTGCATGATAAACATAAAAAAACTGCTTATAACTTCGACTTCCCCTTTTTTATAGATTGTTACATACATTACTGCAATACAAGGCACAACGATTTCGCAGTTTATTAGTACTCTACAATTCCGATTTGAGACCAAAGCACATCAGCTTTTACATCACGAGCGCTCGAGCCTGCTACATTCGGCCTGGAGGCTTTTTTAGGTCACTCCAAAGACGAATTTTACTACAATTTTACAAGGCACTCCTGTCCGCGGCAATAATTTTTTAAGCGATTGATACAAAAATACGGCAAGTTTAAAAATAGCCTACTTTTATCTACACGGAGGGCTACGAAGGAAGGGCAGAAATGTTTACTCGACGGGACTTTCACCCAACTTACGCGATCATAGACTCGTAAAGCAGTCCGCCATATAAACAGGTCGACGGCGTCTTTACGTCGCTCGCAAAATCCAGGCTGCTCTGCTCGGCGCGGCGGTGGCGGTGGCGCCGGCGCCGGCGTCGCGACGCCGTTCGCCGTTGGCGGCGACGCCGTTTGCCGGGCCCTCCGACGCCTCCGGCGAATAGTTAGGCGATAAAGCGCGCTGCGCGGGGCAACGCACGCGACGGTTTCCTGCGAGGAACGGCGCAGATGCGAACCAGAACGCCTCCCCCTCCCCGCCGCCCCCCTTCCTTACACCTCGGCCGCGAGGTTTCGCGATCCGCAGGCCGTCTGCGACTCGTTCTGCACAGGCTTCCACGCACCCCGGAACCCGGGCGCCGTTTCCTGCGTCGTGTCCACAGCAATATTCTCTACCTGAGCCGCTTGCACCAATTTCATTTAACATTCCTTCATCTATTCTCTTAGTGCAATGTATTCTTAGAGAAGTAAAGCATCGTATGTACTCATTCTTCGTTACCCGGTATCTACTTTTTTGTTCTTCCCTATTTGTCATTCACTACTATTATTCAGTCCTTTTCTGGAATTTTTAACCTGGCTTAATTTTTTAATATGATTTGGCTGCTTATTGTATTAAAAGTAAATCTGCTGAATTTTCAATTTTTCACTCCAATTTTCATCTTGGATGACAATCCTTCCACTTCTTACCCGTTACGGTTTTATTTAGCTTATTTCATCCCCCGCCTCCATTCCCCTTACCGGTAGCGATCCTTCTTCCCTTCCTACCCATTTACCGCCTTCGTTACTCGCGTGCAGCCGTACAGCCGTACCCGTTCCGCATCTCTTGGCACTCGACTGCTCCTCATCTCGCCCGGTTCTGCTTCTCGAGTCCTTTGCCCTTCCTCGCCCCCCGCCGGCGCGCGCTCGGAGCTCCACCGCCCCACGCCCCTCGCTCCGCGCCCTCCGCGGGCCCGCGCCCTGCTCCCCCGTCCTCGTCGCCGTCGTCCTCCTGCCACGCCCCCAGGCCACCTTTCCCCAGGCGCGCCGGCGGCGGCGGCGGCGGCGGCGGCGCAAAGGGTGATGCATCGGGCGAGTGCGGCATTGCTGGCAGGCGTGCGCCGCTTGCACTGAGGCGATGCACGCCCACAGAGCTTGGCACGGCTTGAAAGATGCCGCGGGCGGGGCGGGGCGGGGCGGGGCGGGGAGGAATCCGGCGGGGCGAAAATAGTCTCCCGGCAGCCAGGTGGTGGAATTTCGCGGCGGCCGTGGGCGAGACCGCTTGTCGCGGGACAGGATTTTACACGACGCGCTTGGCTTAAGGAAGTGAGCGGCGTCCATTCAACTTCATTCCGAGCCCTCGTGGAGAAACCGTCTGGGGGAGATCCCGTTGACAACGCGATGCGGTTTGGTTATGGGGCTATGGTTCGCACACGTATGTGAACAACTGCTGTGTGGTCGCAAATTTTTTGCATTACAGACATCTCCCGTGCCTACAAGTATCTAAATTATTTACTATTTATAATTGTCCCTTCAGCGGGAAGCTAAATAGTTACGGTTACCTGGACTTCCGGATTATTTCGCATCGTCGTCAGAGGATGCGAACTTTTGTTAGGGTCCTTATCAAGGAAGAGTAAGTAATACAGTGTCGAACGGACACCCGAGGTAGTAATGACTTCACCAGAAACGCCAGATTATAACTCGTATCCTTGTTTCAACTATTTAGTTCAAGACGAAAATATTCCCGTGGTTCATTTTAGAGACACACTCCCAAAAACAACATACATGTCATGATGGGATATGTATTTTGGACTCAAACAAATGCAAAATATGTATATTTATTATACACGAAAATAAATTTCATAAAATACAAATACTTTTAATGTGCTGTTTGTGGTAATAACCCCACTCGTCTAGTGTTATATTTTTTTTAGATTTATTTTGCAATAGCGCCATATCCACAAAAAAATAATCATACAATTAAGCGCAACACAGCGAAGAGGAAGAAAGAATTCAAAGCAGAGAATGTAAAGCGATTAAATTCTAATCACTAAGTGCTTCCATCTTGTCAATTCGAACCAGCTACCTTTCGATCCCGGCCACTCCCTGCTTCTGGCAGCGCGGTCGAATCCCGCATCGAATAGGTCAACCGTTCACCATTTCACCCATCATCCCATCCGCCCATTTTTGTCCCTCCTTGGCGCACACTTCATCGCCGCCTATTTGCCGTGGATGTGTTGTTCTGTTTGCACTTGTAACGGCGCGCGGGGCGCGCGGGGCGCCTTCCCTCTGGCGCGCGGTGGCGCCTAAGCGATCGATAATGCAACGCGCCGCCCGAGGGGGAGCGCCAGCGCCGGAAAACGATCGCGCCGCCCGCCCGCGCGCCGCCGCCCGCCCGCCGTCCGCGCGCCCGCTCTGCGGCGGCTTCGCGAAGATTACTTGGGCATTTGCCTGGCGCCAAACGGAGGATCTGTCAAAATCAGGGGGGGGGTCGCAAAGCTAAAGCGCTCTAAAACAGGCTCCCGGCTAATAGAGGCCTCCTAGAAATTTTAATAAGAGCGTTTCCGTAAAATATTTTGGGTCGTAAGTCATCGAGTATGAACAGCGGCTGAGAGCAATTTTCAACAAATTAATTTCGAAGTTTGTTACGCACTTGTACAGAAATGTGTAACTTAAAATTTTATTGCATAAAATCAGTTTGCTCTGTTGTTATTTTAAAATACGTTTCTAACTTGCGTATTGTAATATGCTGTGAGTACTTTAATGAACTTAAGTTTTCACGTAATATAAAATAAGAGCTTAAATGAGAATATCCATCGTGCAGTTCTCTTGCAGAACATAGTAGGTAATCTATTATAAACAAAATGACCGGCACACAGGCAAAAGACCAGCATAGTTTCTGAAGGACTTGAAAAAGATACATTTCTATTTGCTACACTGAAGTGAGATACCGAAAGAAGTTTGTGTAGTACTCGGATGATGAGATGTATAGGCAGAAAATAAATGAAAATGGTAGTGAAATGATAACGAACGTAATGTGAGCTAGTGCGCCATGTGAACGGCTAAAGTAAGAGAACAAACAAGAGGATTGGAATATGAGAAGAAGACATTTCCCAAAACGTTCACGAAAAATCGATTAAACATAAGAGCAACCACATCAATTCAACTTGAAGCTATTGAAACCCATCTTCAGTTGACGCATGTCCTGTGGATTCTCGAGCATTAGCAAGGATTCAGCCAAGTATGAACCAATGAGGGAAATGATGTGAAATATGCGAAATGATGAATGATTATGGAACTGGACCGAATGTGGAAATGAATCACTGCCAGGAATAGGGGAAATCTCGGGCTAACCGCATTTGGTCTACCATAAATTCAACAATCAGTGACCCGTATCCAAGCCCTCAAATGAGAGGACATTACTCTATTACTCCAAGGGCCGTTAACTGGAATGCACATTAAGGGAATATACACGGAGAGCAAGAAGTAACGAAGGGTGTACAAGAAAAAAGAACCGACAGAGATACGACTGGAGTGGAACACAAAGGGAGGGTGAAGAGGGGGAAATGTGGACAGAAAGGGTTCGGAATTCTTCCCGTGAAACAGAAGAAAAGACAGGGCAGGTAACGCAGTCAGTAGAGGAACCACTGGGAAGTCGGAGGGACCAGTCGATGTGGGTGGGCGAAACAACGAGCATTCAGCAGGCGGTATAGAAGGCGCCAAAAATATGCGGATTTGTAGCAGTTTTACAGATATCTTCGCTTCTCTAGTATCACATTGCTCTTAGTGACGTATACTTCATTCACAGAAAATTAATGCCCTGTATACACTCGGACCAGTGGAGCCAAAGTTGGGTAATGTGGCGACCAAGGGTGAACGGAGGCGAAATGCAAGTCAAAACATGAGAGAGAGCACAGAGGAATATAAATGTGCATGGAAAACGCTTCTAATTACGAAATAAACGAGTTGTAGAATGATGTACTTCTTGCAAATACGTAGAAATGTTAGAGGGAACGAGGCATGCACTGTTGCGAACAGGAATTTATACTGCGGTTTACCTACTTCACTGAGCGAAGGGCGTCAGAACAGACTGCCTGATCAGTCCCTCGCTTTTCAAATCAAGACCTCGTAACCAATTATAAATCGACTGGTATTCGAACGGCCTTGGCGAACGTAGGAGGGGGAGGCGGGAAGAGCGAGGGCTGGAAGAGGTGCAGGATTCCTGGGCGTCGAACACAGCCATGGTAGAGCAGGTAGAGGTGGATCGGGAGCTGCGGGCGGGCAGGCGGAACGGAGTGGAGCGGGGCGCGTCACGTGAAGCGGCGGGAGGGCGGGCGACAGGCGTGGAGCGAGCGGCACGAAGGCGGCGGCGCGGCCGGCCGGTGGCGGGCGCAGGGGGGAGCAGGGGGAAGCAGGCGAGTGAGCGAGTGGGGGCGCGCCACGCCGCTGCGGGGCGCACAAAAAGGGCGGCGCGACGGGGGAGCGACGACTGGCAGAGGCAGCGCTGCTCATGGTGATGGTGGTCGAGACGATGGAAACGGCGCCCGCACCGTAGAGGTGGTTGTTGTGATGGTGCTCGTGATGGTGGTGGTGGTCGAGGTAGTTGTCGTGGTGGTAGGCTGGGCGGTGGCGCCGGTGGAGGTGACGGTGGCAGGGGGTGACTGCGGCAATGGTGGTGGAAGGGGGAGAGAGAGGGCGTTTCGGGACTCGGGGCTTCCCGCAGCGTTGCGGAAGAAGGGCACGAAGGGTTGCCGACGGCGCGACAACACTGGCTGGCGGCCGCAGCCAGCGCCTCAGCCACAGCGCCCCTCGGCACGACGCAACCAACATCGTCAGTACCCAATTGCCACCTCGCCTGCGTCTACATCACCTTCACCGCCTGTCGTTCATGCTGCACTGTTAACACAACTATATTTAAATACTATCGACACTATTACTATCACCACTTCCGCCACTGCCTCCATTCAAGCATACTCTGTGTCAAAGTTGTCATCATCGTCATCATGTAGCGCCCCATCTTGTGCTCTTATCGCTTATAATCCCACTGAAACCTTCATAACCACCACAATTATGCCCACAATGTGCACCATTTACACAGCCATCATTTACACCGGCTGCTCTTCCATTATGCTCTCCTTATTCATCAGAATCATCAGCAACACCTTCACTGTCCCAGCGTTGCCTTCTCCGACCCACCTCAACCGTCATCAGCACCTCTTCCGTTTCCTCACTATTACTGCGGCTACGTGAGCCAATTACGATACATCAGAGTCGCCACGACAATTATGGCCAACGTATAGCGCGACTTCGTCTTCATCTTCATCTTCATCACTCTCCGCCAACGTTGTCCCGACTGTCACCATTCGCTGTACCACCATCGTGTCCGCTGTCGCCGCCACCTCCATTGTCCTCACCATCGCCGGCGTCACCGTCTCCGCCTCCGCCGCCGCCATCGCCACCTGGTCCGCAGCGCGTCGCGCCGCTCCGACGAACCTGTCCGCGCGCCTCCGCGTGCCCGCCCCGCGAACAAAGAAGCCGGAGCACTCACCAGTGCGCTTTTTAATGAAGTCGCACCACTTAGCGAATCCGCCTCGCGGTGCATCGGTGGGTTAAGCCCTTTCATTCTTGACATTTCTTGATGGACAGATTAACAAGAGTCGAATTGTGAAGCACACACAAAGCAAGGAGAAAGGTAACGTTTCTTGCCAAGAAAACAAACATAAAGAGACATGCTTTTTAAAGGTAGAGGCACGTAACAATAGCAAACAACTAAACTGTTGCTATTAAAAATGTTAAAATAAATTAAAAACGTTGTTTGGATTGTCGTTAATACTGATAAAGTATAACAGAAATACTTCGACTACGTGACACCTCCTACAAGGAAATAGAAGAATTAGATGATTAGATCCCGTTCGTGTCCTTGGTTGTCATAACATGAAAATTCTGTGAATGACGCCTAACACTTCTCAGATCCAGTTACGTAGACCTTTCCATATTGGAATCCAGAATTTGCAATAAATGATATTATAACAATTACGTAAATACACAATTTCCTAATAATGAATTGCGTACAAGATTATAATGATCGGCGTTCTTTACGACTGCATATATCGCGAGTTTGTACTGGTCGAAATGTCAATAGAAATACTAGATGTAGCAAACTCACAAATTCATTCAGATCGATTGGTGCAGATAACGATTAAACACGACAGATAAATTCAGGAATACAGCTTATCAGTTATTTTTCCGATTCATGGACAACATCAAAGTTTCCAATAACATTAGCAAATAATCACATTTCCAAAACTGCTACGATTAAGAACAAAGATGGTGACGTTCAAATATGTATAAGTAACATCGGTTTTTTAAGAACTGGTAGATCATAACGTTCAGGAGCAATTACAAGGAAAATAGTGCGTACAGAACACTTTCCATATCATGCGTGAACAGTGATTGCGCAGATTGTATACCAAGAAACGACAACACTATCATCAGATACGCAGAGAGAGGACAATGATTCTGTCGGATTTTCTGAATCCGCTACAAAATACATACAAGCGTAAACAATTAGCAGTGTAACCTAAATAATGGAAAACAAAATACCATCATGAACAACAATAAAATGCATTCATAAATGTCATTGAACAGAGAAATAGGATAACATGAGTATTTAATTACAACTTCGATTTCTTTGCCCTATTAAAAAGACACACCACTCATTCCGGGAGATAAATAGCGCTCCGGAGAGGCACGGACCTATCAGGCAGGCAGTCCTCCACACAATTAAATTATTTTCCCGTCCCGTCGACTTATCGCCCTGTAAAAGCTTTTCTACCTTTATCTGGCGCGGCCTCTTCATCGCAACAATACTCCCTCGGATCGGTGCCGTTTGGTGTCAAGTGGGAAGATAAAACATAACAAACGGCAAAAAGTTACGCTCCCAAAAGATTCACTCCCGAGATTGGAAGGCGGCGGTTCAATCTTCGAACGGGCGGAGTCCGTAACTCCCAGTAAACGGTGTCCCAGTCGGGAGAGCATATCGAACGCCGCGGCGCTGTACCGGCACTATGCGTACAGTGGGTGCGTTACTCCACTACGAGTGCCTAAATCCGCGCAGCCTGAAGAATAATTCTAGTCCCCGGCTGCTTTGGTCGGTAGTTTTCCGTGATTTCTCCGATCAACACCAGGCGAATGCCGGAGCAGTACAAACGGGCCACGGGCCGAGCGCGAATTTTCCTTCCTCTTCCTTGTCCTATCCTAATCCCTAACTTACACACACTTACACTAACATGAACTACACTACCACCATGCCGGGGAGACCGGTCGGGAGCTTAGAGTTTGTCCAGGCTAGGGCGACGCCCAGCTGGTGGGAGATATCTGGTTTGGGAAAACCCCGCTAGCCAATGGTAGGTCGGCGCTGGATCTCACCATCCAGAGGGAGAAGCCGACCGCCATCTCCGAAGGAAAACATGCACTACACTTACGATATAATGACCTTAGCCGTTCAATTATCAGGGCCTCACTCAGTTCCGCCGCGAGTTCGCAATTACAGGAAACTCATTCCGCAAAAGAAAGGGTGACTACGTATTTCTCAAGCTTGATAACTCCAACCATCACACAACAAAATTTTCAAAACAACCTGCGGACGACTATATGACAGCATATTACAGCACACAAAGACACTGTTTTGTATGTCCCGTCACTCTTAATCGTATATAAATTGTACTAACGAATTAATACATTATACATAACACTAATACTAATATTAAGACAAAAACCTCGAGACATTTTTATTGAGCAAATCTTTCATCATTCGATGTATATAAAAGAGCAGATTTCATCTAACCAAACAATTCCTGTCAAGCGTGATCTACGCAAAGAGAATGAATAACACAAGGCAAACTTCATCTTCACAATTTCATCTCGTTTAACCTCCCCTTCTCCAACCTCTTTTTAAATTTTATTTTATTTTTTTACAATTTACTGTTTATTTTTGTGCGTTCGGATCCGCAGGATGTTCACGTTGGGGTACGAGTTGGCCCTGAATAAGCATCGAACAGGACCCCATGAGCTTCAAGAATTCTCACTGTAAATTCGCTGTATCATGAAATTAGAGTACATTACCAGTAAATTTGTGGAAGGAACGACACTTTGTTGTAAACAAAGAGAAAATTGCACGTAGCCCACCTAGAGGGAAAAAGGGGGTTTTTATTGTCTATCAAACGGACAGTGCTTGCCCAAGATAGACGATGCATATCCAATTGAACTTTTAAACTACTCTAGGGAAATCTCGTTCCGTACTCAGTGGAATAATCCTATTTGTAAAGCAAATCAGGTAAAGCGCTAATAATAAATATTTTCAAACATGTATAGTCTTAGAAACGAAACTTCTGGAAAATGACGTAGTTAATCTCCATATTTATCGGAAATTCAATTGAAAATTCATTAATTGAAACCGCATGACTCCTATCCAGAGGTTTATTTTTTTTTGTCGTTTCATTTAATATTCGCTATGATTTCTACAATGTTCCACATGTATTGAAATATTAAGCAGAATCATATAAAATGACGTTATTGTTTTGCTAAAATTTGTTTTAGTTAAAGTTTTGCTGCAGGCATCTAGGGGAATGACAACAGTCCATAACACCATTGCAAGTATAGCAGGGGGGATTGTGAAAAGAGTTTTGTACTTGAAACCAATTTCAAACGTCTGTGACAAGTTACGGAGAAGGGGTACCCTACAACAATGTATTAGAATTATCCGCGGACCTGGTTTTATCACTCTCCACATTCGGTTATCCTGAATACTCTGTGCCATTCACCCAATCCGGATCTTCCAGGAGTGGAACGTGTGGAAGCGACTATATATTCGTACTTGCACAGAGGTCTGGTAATTGCAGGGTCTTCACTCCCGACTCAAAGATGGTCAGGACCCTAACGCGAGCCACTCGGCGTGGACGTAGTTTAACTTTAATCTCAACATCCACGTTAAGCGTAGGAAATGGCGTCTCAGCGCGTCTCGCAAAGATGGGTGCGTTTGCCGTCGGTCGTAAACACGAAAGCGTCTCAGGACGGTCAATTGACATTGCGCACACGCTGCTTTCAGTGTGATCTAGGCTATACCTCTCAGACATTGTTAAACTCTTCATCATTCGTAGAAATGCATACTCAGATTGATGGCCCGTTCTGAGTAGAACTGATAATTGTGACAGTCACGTAGATTTCTGACCAGAAAAATACTTTCAGTACATAAAACATATTGAAGAAAGTGCAATATTGACATATACCTAAAAATGAAAACTCGAAACCCGATCTACCCACTGTATGTTTTATTTTTTAACTTCTTCTTTCGCTGTGAAAATTGATTTTATCTTCCCCGAATAAAGTTGATTTTCCGTAATTTTAGGTTATTGTAGCACAACTGAGATAACATCCCCAGTACTTGTGAAGTGGATCTACCTGAGCATTTTCCATATTAATGTGGAAATACAACATATTAAATACATATACATATTTTAAAAAATACATATTAAAGGACCATATACTAGTGTGAAGGATTCGACCGGAGCGCTGTGCCCGGCTGGCACATAGTGCCAAGCCACGCCGGCACGGCCGAGAGGCCAGGGGAAGAGGTGAGGCGGGGCGAGGTGGGAGGCTCACGTGTGTGCTGGCGGAGGAGGCGGCGTGGAGGCCGGCGCGGCGCACCTTCGGAACGCAGTCGCCCTTCGTTTTATGGGTCGACCCGCAGGGAAACGAGCAACCTCCCGCCCGGAGATAACCACCGTAACCCGGCGCTGCGAGAGGTGACTGCTCCGGTGGCGTCTCTGCGCACCGCACCGCACCGCGCCGCGCCGCGCCACGCCGCGCCGCATCGTGCGGGAGCGTGGGCGGAGATGTAGGAGGCTCGGAGACGGAAGCGAAGGCGACGGAGAGGGGGAATGGAAGCGGGGAGGGCGGTAAGGGTGGTGGGAAAGGGGGGCGGGGACCGAGTCGAGGAAATGCAGGTGCGGGTGGGGAACTGGAGGTGAATGCAAGAGCCGAGGCGGCGGCTGTTGCGGTGGGCAGCGGGGGGGGGGGGGGGGGGGGGGGGCATGGGCGTGAAAGCGGCGTCCGAGGAGGATACATCGGTCACAGGAAAAGAAACAGTGTAGGTGTTATGGAAACGTGGAGAGGCAGTGAGGCCAAAAATTGCGAAGATAGGCGAAGGCATCAGCAGAAAAGGTGTAAAAGATGGGAAGAAGCTGGGAACGTACTACAAGCACACGTAACACATGTGCGTAAGGTAAGGGCAGCCGTAAACCTGAATTGGTTTGATCACAGTGGCAAAACTGTGGAGGATCGAAAGGAAGTGTGACAGAGCGGGATGAAGCGAAGCGGGGTGTGGAGCGAAAGCTAATTCTGGTTGAACGAATGGAGTAGCCGAGTGAACACGGAATGTGACAGCCGTAGTACCAATCGTAAGGCGGGTTTGAGTAGTCACAAGGGGTCGGCAGAGTGCGAACGGAGCGGGAGCGCAGAATATCGAAGCGAGTTCGCATCGGGCGCGAGATGAGCACGTGGCAGGGCGGAGAGAACGCAGAGCAGGGTGGAATGTAGCGGTCGGCGCGTGAAAGGGGAAGCCAGGTCGGGAGCGAGGCGGGAACTGGGCGGGAACGGGGCGGATGCGGGCGGCGGGGAACGCGACGACGGATCCGCGGGGCGGGAACGAGGGAGCGGGGCGGGAGGGGCGGGAACGGAGGGCGCGGGCGAAGAGGTCGGCCGGAAGAGCGAAGCCGGCACGAGGCACCCGGCACGCGGCGACGTTGGGCAGCGGCGGCGGTGGAGGCAGGAAGGCGGCGGAGGCGGGGACCGGCGCCTGAGAGGCGGTGCACAGAAGGCGGCCTTCTGGCGAGGGCCCTGGCCGACACAAGGCGACTCTATACTCCTCGCGCAGGCGGTGGCGCAGGCGGTAGCGGAGGCGGTGGCAGTGGCGGTGGCTGTGGCGGTGGCAGTGGCCGTGGCGCCAGAGGTAGAAGCGACGGCGTGTCGACGGCCATTATAGCAAGGTAGTGATGGTGGACGAAAGAAGAGTGGCAACCACAGCAAGCAGTAGCCCGGGGGCCTCTAGTTATGATCTAACACGGTGAATAAGATACTGCTTGTTCTTGTCAAAACTCCAGACGCTTTGCCTTTACCGAAGTTCTCTGACACTTCTCCCGTCTCCCATTAATATGCGCTATTCTCTACCGAGTTCTCTCTTAACGACAACCCGACACTCGTAAATCGGCATTCTGAATTCGACTGTCGCCCGCGGAAGATAATTTTGAAACAAATGTAGCGTCGGGGGGTTTCATTTGAAGGGAGGCAGGAACACGGAACTTCAAAGCGCCTCGACTTCCCCTCCCACTCATAACTTCGTGTCGCGGTGCCTTCTTTACCTTGCCAAGTTATATTTAAAAGGGTTGGATGCGGAGGAAGACACGGCGCGGCGAACGAAACCGCAGAGCCGTGGAAGATGGCCGAACGCAGTCGAAGCGCGTAGACGCCGATGCGGGCGAAACGCCGACGCGGGGCGGGGGCGGGGGCGAAGCGGGGGTGACGGAGGGGTGGGGGAAGGCGAGGGCGGGGGAGACGGCTGCGCCGGGGCAGGAGGAGGCCCGAAGAGGACGACGACCGCGTCGAGGGTGACCGGACGGCAGAGGCAGCGGTGGAAGGCGGCTGCGGGCGGTGAACCGGTATGTCGCGTACGCCGACGAGACGCTTTTGGGACGGCCTCGGAAAATATTGCGTGGCGCTGGAGCGTGATCCAGTGATGCGTCGTCGGTCGCCAGAGCTACACCTGATCGATACGTGACATTTCATACAATTGGACTACCCACAAAACATTAATAAAGCTTCTTCAAAGAAAATTACGAAACTAAATTAGGGACACTATATAATGTATTCATAGCAAGACGTCAAGAGATGGTAAAATATATTTTTCTTAAATTAACTTCCTTCGTATGCATTTATTGAAAAATAATATTTATATCTCCTGTAATTTTCGATATAGTACTTCTGTTTCCGTTTTGGTAAAACTATTATGCTTCTGTTCATAAAGGTAAAATACTGATATCTTATACAAATACATTTTAAATGTAGTTTTTGTCACAATTTAGAAAACGAAAGCGCAGACGTAATTCTATCGTATTTTTTCCACCCTCCTTACTATTAATAATAGGACTCCGTCGTGAAAAATTATGCAATTGCCATTTGAACTGAACTCAGTGTTTATGAATTGCGTGGAACATACGCATCTAGACGTTTATTGCAAATGCAGTTGAGATAAATATAAAATGAATTTACAAGTTACAAGAAATGTCATAACTTTTACAAGTACAGACACAGTTACCTAAATTCGGACCTCCAAATAAAAGTAAACAATCCATTTATGTTAAGAATAGTATAGAAAATAATAATAAATAAAATTTGGTTTCAAGGAAGCCACCAAGATCAAATTATACCTCGTATTCTCGAATTTTCATTTACCGGTTGATTACGAGTTGATGAATCACCATGAACAGGCACGATGAACCGGCGACGCCGGTTCCAAACATCGTCATGAAACACATTCCATGACAAGCCCCTTCAATTCGCCAAATTGATTCCCTAAGCTTGGGCAATTTCCAAGGCAGAATTCTTTACCGCGCGGCAACAGGAAGGCGGAAGGCGCCGTGCGGTTGGCGGATGGCGGATGGCGGATGGCGGATGGCGGATGGCGGGTGGCGGTGGCGTCACAGGCGGCGGAGGTGGCGACAGGCGCGCGGACGGTGGTGGAGCAGCTGGCGGCCGATCGCCTGGGGTGAGGCGGCGGGGCGGAGGGAGGTGCAGGTGGCGAGAGGCGGCGGCGTCGGCGTCGGGGATGCCCGGGGTCGAGGGAGGGAGCGGGGGCGGGGCAGGCAGGCAGGCAGGCAGGCAGACAAGGCTGCGACAAGCGACGACAGCGGTCGGCGGCGCTTCCCCACGCCCGTGTGACATCTGCAAGGAGACGTTGCCACCGTCGACGCCGTCGCTACAATTGAACTCGAAATGTGCCGAGAACAAAATACGCCGTGGGATTGGAAGGGAGGATATTAAAAATTGACTTTTGAACTGATTTCTAATCACCTGGTCACCTGAATATTAATTCTGGCTGATCGCATGTGAAATTGCTACAATTAGTATTTAGCATCACGACTAATATCGGGCCAGGGAAGGTATTAGAAACTACAAGATTTGTAACCACTTTCGCGAACATTGACCACGATCGTCAGGCTAAAATAAATGCCTTCCCTATTTAATATAAAATAATGCCTTCCCATGTTATTTAGGTCCTCGTGGCAAGCTGTTGGTCAGCGTGCTCATTTCCCATTGCGCAACCCCGGCTTCGATTCCCGGTCAGGGCAAAAATTGTGTGTTGTCCTTGCAATGTCCCACTATCTGATGATGTGTGACGATGAGAAAATTCACTTCTCAGGTTGAGAAGACCAGAATACGGCGTGAGGAAGTCTATGTGCTAACCACACGTACTCCAGACCCATGGCCGCGGGGCAGGGACGTCGCCAATAGGCCTGAGCCCGTCCACGGGCTGTCGCGCCAAATACGTACATGTTATTTAGTCCCCATTTCATTTGAATTTTTTAAATGTCTTGGCTCACTTGGATATTTTGTTATGAAAGTGAATATTTTTTATTCGGAGAGGTGGGGGAGGTGCACAGCACACTGCACGGCGCGCGGGAATACTCCTCTGGACCAATAAAAATATTGGGTACAGCTTCCAGCGCCATTTTAAGTGAAAATTACCTCGACTGAAGACGCTTCCGATCACCTGACCGTTGGCTAATTTTTGTAAATGAGAATAATAAATTAATATTTCACAACTAAATGTTTATTTGTTGTATTTAAATTCGATTGCAGGTACATTACTTGCATTTGTTTACGCTCAAATAATATGAAAATGTCTCGCTTAACCTACTTGAGGTTTAAATTATCGCCCGATGAGGGCGCGTCATTCGCTTCAGACCAAAATTCAATTTCCATACCCTGGTTTTGCAAGGAGGGAGATAGGATTTTTCATCTAACTTAACAGTTAGTTCAATCGATCACCTGAATACGGATTCTAGAAAGAGCGAATGAATCTGAAGTTGGTAATGGAACAATCCATACATGTCATTTCGTCGGAATGAAGCTTTATGTCAAATTGTATTTATTTCAATCAGTATGATTCGTATGTATGCAGATAATAACGTTTACAAAACCGAATTCTGAAATGACATTTACGTGTATAATAACCGGTTCTTGGAAACTGTTAGTATTTCATCGATCCTTTTCATTACGGTTGCCGCATCAAAACAAAGAGCGAAAAACAATGCTCCTAGTGTTACATACCAGCTCAGCCTAATTTGAATTTGAATTTACTTTGAAATTTTAATATAGTATACTAACAATGAATCTGTATAGAAGATAATTTATAAAAATGAATTTTAAAGACGTGCACGTTCATTTGAAGATTCTTCAAGGGATTCATTATTTCCAGAGATTTTAAAAATCGTTTAACCTACTTTCAATTGTTCCTGGATTTTATTTTTCACAGTTACAAATAATATCCCGAATATCGACAGAACCTAATTTCCTTTTTTCATGGAGAAACTCTAGGGCATTTTTTATGTGTAGGTTTTCTAAAATACAAGTAGCGTTTGTGTCACATTAAAATCATCGTACATTATTTACATTTTTTATGTTAATTGTTTAAATTTTTGGAAGTTTTATATCATCATATATCCGCAAAATATTTAATTCAAACATACTTTCACAAGATATAGATAGTAGTATCTTGTGATTCACACATTCGGGAAATTTTATCTTTAATACTTTTGGATTGGTAATATTCTTTTTTTAAATTTATTATTATTTGCTCGACCTAATGGCCCAACAGAGTTGTGAATATATAGAAAATAATCCATAGGTAATTTCTAAAGTTGCTTGAGTGTCTTGCTCGGGTATTAAAAACTAAAAATATTTGATTTGTTGTATGGTGAGGTGAGAAAGGGGAAGTTATTTCTGTAGAAAACTGTTAAGGTTTGGAAGGAGTTAAAGATGGGCACTGTTGAGGTGACACGTGGGGAGATTTGAACCACGGGGGCTTAAAACTGTCTTTGGAGAAATGAGATTTTATTCTATTAAGAATATTGGCTTGATAGACAAGGTGAAAGAAAGCAGCGCTTGGACACGATGGAAGAAGAGAGTAAAATTTAGACAGGTTTATTAAATCGTCTGTAATATAAGGTACTAGCTGATTCCCGATGTAGTTGACTACCAGGGATAAACCAGGGTGCGTTAAGAAGGGCTGATAATACTCGTGTAATTTTAAAAATTCATTTCAGGTCATCGCTACACAAGTGTCTTGAACAGCAGACACTCCTTGACGGCCGGGAGGGTGGGCGCTGCAACGGTGATGTGGCCGCAACTGCATCGCAACAAAAGCAGCAGAAATCCGCCCAGCGGCGGCGACCGGCCACGCAGGCTGCACCGCAGCGGAGGAGCAGGCGGCGGCCGGTAGAGGTCGAGTCGCCGCCAGGTGGCGTTGGAAGACGTGTCGTAGGCGATGACGAGCGGCCGCCTGCAACGGCGCTGGTGGCGATGGGCGTGGAGCGAACGGAGGCAGCTGCACCGGCACAGCCTGCGACGACGGCGGCGGCGGCGGCGGGTGTCGTAATGAAATAGCTCAGGCAACGGCAATGCGAGCGACAGAGGTGAGGGCGGCGGCGTTGGTGGGGCAGGCTGCAGAACGGCAAAGGTTGCGGCAGTGGTGAGTAGGCTGGAAAGAACTCTTGTGAAGGAAGAACATGAAGCAGAGTGCGTAAGTTAAGTGCTGCGGTGATGGAGAGCGTGGTGGACAACAACAGTAGCAGGGGCGGATCCAGGGGGTAGGGGCATGGGGGCCTTGGCCCTCCTAAAAGGCCTAGAGTTTTCGTTTATTATCGTACCTTCCTTTCTTTGCAAAGTTGATTTAATATTTATATATGTTAGAATTATGTAATTATTTAAACAATATTGTATAGTACCATATATACGCTACAAAAACAATATACAACATAATATGTTTATTATTTAACAAAAATCTAAAATGCCCCCCCCCCTAATTGATCGGCTGCATCCGCCCCTGAGCAGTAGCGTATAAGGAAGCCGCAAGCAAGCGCGCAGACTCGAGAAGCGGGAACAATAGAGAGATGTGGGCGGAGGTAACGGGTACAATAGTAGCTGCGAAGGCCTTGGCTCAAGTAGTTGAGCTAACACTGTAGTGCAAGCAGTGAAGTTGTGATGGAAGCCCACCCTCGCCTAACGCTGTTTCCCCAACTCTATTTAAAGGAATTTCAGAGGCACGAGGCAGATTTGCTGTCTTTCTTCGCTATCCTCTTTCCACAAAATATTAATTCTGCAGACTTCCCAAGAATGGGAGATGTAATGTTTGTTAATTACAGGTCCTCAATACGATGAAAGGAGGAATATTGTCATAGATCGTCAAATGGGGCGGGCCAGAAAATTGCACATTACGGGCTTCAGTGCGCACAGCGGGCTGCATTCCGTCAGTTTGACACCTCTCATGAACGCAAATACGCAGTGTCAGCGCAGCTTATCTTGAGAGTTAGTTCACTAACTACAGTGAAGGAAACTGCATGTAATATATATATATATATATATATATATATATATATATATATATATATATATATTCTCCTTCCGTGAATGTAAATGGAACCATCAGGATTGTTTTCCGAATCGCCTAGTAATAAAGTATCAGAGAATCCTCTACGTCAACTTATAAACAAATAATACTCGCATAGAATGTACAAGAAAAGTGCTTTGTAGCGCAGCGGAGTCCGATTCTTGCGCGTTCAGACATTGTGCTGTACTTACTAGCTAGCGTAGCAATAGTTCAGTGGCTACGATTAGTAGTGTTTACGATAACCTTACTTGCAATTCTCTCAGTGCGTTCTGAACATCTAACTGCAGAAGTAATATATTTTTACAATTCGCTAGCAGCTATGATTCGAGACTCCCCGCTGTGGGATAGACTAGAAAGAGGTGGAGGAAACAGCGGGGTCAGCATGGATGTGGCGGTAGCAACGACGGTGGCAACGACGGTGATCGCACCAATAGTGATGACGGTGGTGACGGTGATGGCGGCAATTGGCAGCCATAACAGCAGCACCAGGAGAAGTCTCACAATGAAGGAGGCAGCGGTGGCGGTGGAGAAGCCGGGGCGGTGTTGGCGATAGCGATGGCGGCGGCGGCGGCGGCCGGGGCGGAGGTGGCATCTGCCCACGCGACGGCCAACGGCCTTGAGTGCGCAATTCCAGCGGGTGTGCGCCTCTGCGGCTCCGAAGCTTCGGGTCGGCGGCGCACCCGATTGGAAGAGCCACGGGAGCTGGGCAGCGCCGCTCCAAATAGAACGGATCAACTAGGATAGCCGGCCGGTTAACCTGCCCGTCGCTGGAGGCGGATTCGACGTCTTGGCAGGCTCCTCGTTGCTTTTCCTTCGGGTTCCGTAGCCTCACTGAGCGAGCACGACGGCCCGATGCTTTGCTCTTTATTCTCTCGTCTTCGCTCAGAACGATTTGAGAACTTGGATATACAAGAATGAACGTGGGGAAAAGACTTACTCTAAGACCGAACGTACATGTATTGTCTGAATATGTATGTGTATTAATCAATGCGAAAACAACCAGTTTTCTGATGAGTGTGACCTTGTACGTGATGGATGGCTGGAACAAAAATAAACAAAGAAAGGCAGTTTAAAGTTTTTTGTTTTTGTTTTGTTTTTTTAAACATCTGACTCTTTTTTCTTGTTCGAGTATCTCAATTTTCTTGAGAACTGGATGCTAGAGCACAAGAGGCAAGAGAGTGGAGCGCAGTTGACCTCGCCACACGTTCGCTTTATTCGTCTACGTCCTCCACTGACCTTTTTCAATCGTCGAACTCCGACGGCTGGTACTTGACCACCGCGGCTACGTAAATCATCCAGTTCAGAACCGTCACTACATAAATCGGAGCCCTTCGGCCTGAGAGCCGCGACATGAGTCAGAGCTGCTGCACACTGAAGCGCCGAACCTTCCACCACAGGATACTTATGTATTCAACACGAGGATAATTACTCATTCATCAATGATAATCTTATAATATACAATACATTTTTACCACTTTTCTATATTAACGTAATTAATTTAATATTTAAATTGTTTACTTTATAAATATGAACTATAAATCAACAAAAATACATTTTATATTCAGCAGAAATGAAAAATTATTTCATATCAAGTCGTTCGCCCCCCCCACCACCACACACACACACACACACACAAAATCCTGGGTGCGACTCCACACCAAAATAAGATACTTACGCCTTAGAATGCATTAGACACTTTTGTCTTTGAGAGATGTTCGGCCATTTAAACCAATCAATATATCAATGAATTGATCAGATATTTGAACCTTTTCTGCCATTAATTTTGCGAGTTCCCAACATACAATACAATACAATCAAACAGAGAACACGTGCAAATTAAGAATTTTCTGCTTTTTGCATAGTTTGAACGCCAAACAATCGGATATCATGTGTCTCTTTCTGCGAAGGCTTCAGTTACAAGTTATTCTTGTGTTTGAAAAATCTTACAACCACAAAGAGTATTCAGAGATCAGTATAAACCCGTCGGCGGCTAGCTCAGCGACGACTTTGCTGCCGACTCTCCAACGAAGGGAACAGCTACAAAACTACGAAGAAAATAGAGACATCTTTGGTTGGTCGTTTTTTCCTCCGAGATATGGCACTGTCTCCGAAAAAACTACGTCGCTCCCTCGGAACCTTTGACTTCTTCCCGCGACTTCGCGCGGGGTTAACCTTCGCTTCAGGTCAACTCGCCGCTTATCTAACAGAATTACAACTCCAGATGGTGGACCAGAGCCATCTGATTGGGACTGTTTTACGCGATGAAACGCGGTTGCGGAAGCTGCATAAAGTGACGCCGCCACGACATAATAAACCTAAAAGAAAGAAGGCACAGTGCTGCATAAGAACTCTAATGCTACAATACAAATAACAAGGGAGGGAGTCTACCTCGGATATTGTATTACTGGGGGCGGGAACACAAAGAAAAGAAAAAAAACGAATCTTGGGTTCTAACTTGACATACCACTGCATTAACGTCCGCGCCCTTCCGCTCCGATTAGTGTTCGTAATTTAGGGATATTATGATTATAATTTCCCGTCAGTGAACTTCAACGTATGCATCAGAAGGGGTACAAAATGAACAGAATAATAATAATAATAATAATAATAATAATAATAATAATAATAATAATAATAATAATAATAATACGTATGTGTGTGTGTCAATTTCATCATTTCACCACTTCCCCCAGGGCTTATAAAAACGGGTGTAAAAACGGAATCAGCATTAAATGCTGATCCCCCCCCCCCACGATAGAAAAGTAAGTGCACCTACCCTGATAATCATGACTGAGCCCCGGTGGGATGAATGTATCGAGTGGCCACATGACGGTTCGCGATAAAAAAGCCAATAATAATAATAATAATAATAATAATAATAATAATAATAATAATAATAATAATAATAATAATAATAATAATAATAATGATGATGATAACAATGCCGATTCGGAGAGACGAGATCGCTAAGTCAGTAATGCCGTGGCAATCTCGGACGAACGGATCGCGGGGTCGAGTCCCGCCTCGAGCATGGATGTATTTGTGTACGTCTGTATGTGTGTGTCGTCCATTCATCCTTTATCATCATCATAATCGTAATTCTATCTTCCATCCTCCCAGACCAGCAATCCTGGGGGATAAAAATTGGATTCAGCATGATTCTGATCCCACTGCTGAAAGGAGTAACATACACTTGGCACGGGATAAATGTTATTGAGCCTCCGTAAGGGCAGGTGTAGTATGTTCGCCTGGTCCTAGACGGCCAATTCGCGATAAATAATAATAATAATAATAATAATAATAATAATAATAATAGGGAATATGTTGTCGTTGTGTAATGAGGGGCAGAGAACAATCATTTCCGAGAAACTATGGAGTGTAAACGCTTTATTTTTATTTTTTTGTTATTTAAGGTCGCATCAACTTCTAGGTCATTAGCGACCACTATTGCGTGTAACGGTATGGTAACTATGAGGATAACACGATATGATGATAGGGGGTGAAAGGACGAACACAATATAACCATGCCCGAGGCGGGACTCGAACCCGCGATCCTTCGGGTCATTACTGCCTAAGCGATCTCGGCCACCCGGACTGGCAAAACGCCTTGTTTAACAGAAATTTCGCATTGAAAGTCCAGACTTGAACACTGGCATCCCGAGAGACTGGTACGTTGTTAATTGAGTTGAGAGAGTTGACTAAAGTAACATTATTTACTTTACTTACTACTTATTTTTCATTACTTACTTATGTATTACTTATTTGTAAGTTTATTTACTTATTAGTAATAAATAAATAAGCAAATAAACTAAGTCACTTATCCCTTCTTGTAATTCGCAGGGCGACCCTTGCTGCAGCGCCGCCCCTGGCAAGGCGGCCGGTTGGCGCCTTGGCGGCCGCCTCCACCGGGCCGAGTGAAAGGGAGGCCAGGCGGTTCAAAGGCCAGCGGCGGTGGTGGCGACGGCGCCGGTGCCGCGCGCTGGAGAGGTGGTGGTGCACGCGAGCGAACGAGTCAGCAAACGACAGCGGCGCGGCGCAGAGGGGGACGTGGGCGAACGGGCGAGCGGGCGAGCGGCAGGGCGCGTGGGCGGCCGCAACGCTGGAGGAGGCGGCCGGACGGGAAGGTGGATCAGATGGGGCGATTTAGAGGCCGTCCGTAAATTATGAAACGCAAATTTGGAGTACTTTGAGTACCCCCGCTATCCCCTGCAACGCATCTGTAACGCGCGATAAAACCCTCTCCCACAATTGCAATTCTTAAAAATTAATTATATATAACAATAAAAAATGGTATTAATTTCATTTGAGTCATATATTAACAATTAAAATCGAAATTAGTTGGCGACGCTGACTGCATCTAAAAATAAGATTAGAGACAATTTATTTAGTGAAGGAAGGACGTCTGGGCGAGGCCTTTTTTGACAAGTCGTGTACATGCAGTCGTGAATGACGCATGAACAAGAGTCTACAGCGCAAAGTTAATTGAATTCTAGAATATACTATACATCAGTTTTGAATATTTTCTTCGACAACAAACAGATTCAATCAATATATCATTGATCAAAAAATATTTCCATTTATTGTACAATGTATCATAACTTTTTAATTTATTTATATTTTTTTAATTTAATTTGTTAATATTTTAATGTTCTGGTATAAGAACGAATAACAGGAGTTATTTCAGCAAATGTGGAAAAGATTTTGAAAAGATCAGCTTTACATAACAATAAATTAGCACCCCTATGTAACGCTGCATCAACATGCACCATCACCGCTGCTCATCCATGTAGCTTCACTATGCGCACGTTTTTTGAACTCTCCTTTTGCTTGCAATGGAAAGAGTAGACGTAAGGGCGAGTTGCTATTTCGTTAGCAATGCAGAAAAATCATACTTGCAATTCGTGTACCGATGCAAATAAGTTTTCTATAACTCAGAAACGTAAATGACTATTTTTCAAATATTGCTAATCTTGCGATTTTTAAAATTTATTTATTTATTATATATGTTGAACTTTTACTCACCTCTCAACTATTTATCTTTGAAATGACGGGAAGGGATTCTGGAACTCAAGAAAACGTGCGCAGATAATCTTTCCCCCCTACGTCACATAGTTTTTACTGTTGTTTTGACTGAATAAATCTAAATCTAAATCTAAATCTAACCCCTCTTCCCCTCCTAGAGCTGAAGGAAACGAAAGTGTTCTCAGAACCAATGATTATAGAAATGTATTACCTACTTAAGAAAGGTAACCGCAAACCACGCGGAACTACGTTCCCTGGAACATCTAAAGGCGAGAATGTGTATTCAATTGAGATGCAAACTTGCCTTAGTGCCAATGACCCCCGTACACACACACATAAACACACACATTCTTGAAAAGCCAACTTAAATTTAACTTAAAAATAAAGTTGTAAATTCTCCTCGGAACATGGGCGCCAAACTCGGTTGTATGTTTCCCTGACTAGTGATCCTTACGGTGGACGCCGAGACGGTCCTGGGTGTTTGTTTCCCAGCAGAATACTCGGTTCCATTTCTCGCAAGCGTCGCGTTCAGTATATTGTTTATGATGCAAAACAGACATGACGTGATTTGAGCTCTGCGGCTGGTTCCGTAAACCTTTATTGAGGACGTGCCTAAACAACTCGACTAACTTAGAAGACTTGTAAAAACGATTTGAATGGGTTCCACCAACGTACTGCGGAATGTTTAATATTCACATTTACATGTGTTTCCATCGCATTCGCTGGTCACATCAAAATAATAATAATATAAACAAAAATAATTTTAACACGTATATTTTTAATATTTCCGCATCTCACATGCATAATCTTGTCTTTGTATTTTCGAATGCACTTTTCAGCATAAACAGCGGTAGAAGTTGCGTTAGGAATAAAAAAGAAGCGGATACTCCTATACGTTTGAAAGTGACAACTGGATGTGGAGAAAATACGAATGAACGAGAAAGGCCCAAGTATGTGAAAGACAGGAGGGCACGCAAAAACGGATTTCGGAGACGAGGCGGAAACAGGAGTTAAGACGGAGGAGAAATGATGTAGTAACGGAGGCTGTCGAAAGTAGAGAACGAGGAATTTGAGAAATAGTGTGGAAGCGATATGAAGGTGGAATGATGCGTGGATGGAAGCAATGGCACACGAAGAGAATGGAGACAAGGGTATCAAGGGCAGCACGGAAGGGCGGAGAGATGCCGCAAAGGCGGAGGAGGAGGGCGGGAGGGAAGAGAGAGGAAAAGGAGGAGGTGGCGATGGAGGCGCAGACGCCCGAGGAAAAGGCGACGAACTTGCCCGGCTGGCGCACGCGCACTCGCCAGACCGGAGTTCGACTTCTCCCAAGCCGCTGCTTTTCCACTCCCGGATTTTTTGCACCTTTTTCTTGTAGCCTCGCTGTTAAGTCAAGTAAACACGCACACAAAGAACGCTTTTCTGTAGCGCCAGAAGGACTACCTCGGCGAAGCTCCGGGAGTGGGCCATTTGGGCGATGTTCAGTCCGAGGGTGCATGTCTTTTTTCATGCAAATGGGAGTTTCAGCCTCCTTAATAACCGATTTACTCGGCATACTCGCAAACCTCTTACTCGCTCTTGCAACTCCTGCGTGGAAGCCAGATGTTGCAACATCACACTTGACCTCGGCCAGTTTCCTCAGAGGTCGGCGTATACGACAGAATACACACAAAGACCGCGGATACACCGACGTTCGAGTGCCGATTTTCAATACGATGATGGCTGTGTTTTACCTAAATTGTAAAACGCGGCGTATCCATTCCTGAACTTTCACCTTTCTCCCGAGTGAATTTTATTAACGTAACTATTTGCGCTACAACAAAATAGTTATTTCGCGTTTTCCAATTAAAATTACAAAATAAGCAGTCAAATCATTATTAACAGCAAAATATGGCATTTTGGTAACATCAAATAAACATTTAAGCGAATGGTCTCGATCAGGGTAAACGACGCGAACTTTAATCTCCGTCGCGTGGAATGTAAACACGCGAGCAGTGATAAAAGCGGAGTGACATATGCACAACGGTAACTTCCGTATTTGACGAGTTTCTAGACATTCTTCCGCATCTGTCGCTATCAATGGAAACGTTAACCAGGAGGCTGCACGAGGCACGTATTTGCAAAAGTAACATCAATAGAACTGTTTTACGAGACGCATATAGTTTTTTACGTGAAGATAATGAGGATAAGGTCGATAAAATAGTATACGCTTCTTTAACAAACAGGAAGTAGGGTGACAGTGGCATTTTAACGTGTTTCCGAGATCAGTGCTGGTATTCCATCAATTTTGTTTGTGTTGCAAAAGCAAGTACTGATTAGAAAATTCAACATCACTAAATTTGTAGGAAACAACTCTCAACCACAATGAAAGCTCTCAATTATCTTAAGGTAAATTCCATCATTTTAATTAACTGTACGACAACGAATACATTAGCTTTGGATTGATATAATACGCATTTGACAGCAGTTCTATCTGCAGTGTTGCGATGCATTGCGCAAAGTAGACAATACGAGCTCCAAGAACGCCTGCAGTAGCACACAATCCTTTCGATTGATTGATGATTTCGGGCACCGTAAAAATTTTTAATCCCGTAAGTGTGATACCGTGCTGTGGCCCGTTTGTGCGGGTACTGCACCGGTATTCGCTCCCGGCAATTGATCGGTGAAACAATGGAAAACAACCGACCAGAGTAGCCGGCCTCTAGTATTCTCTCCCAGATACCGACTGAATTTGACCGAGCTGTCCAGTAAGTGTCGAAAATCCTGCCACCGTCGACCCTTGAACCTAAGACCTCCCGGTCAGAGGCACTGCAGTGACATCAGTTGATGCCCTGAACCACCTCTCCCAGTCAATCCTTTCGAGTTGATAACCTCTTCTCACTAGAAAAATCTTTCAACACGTTAATTAACCGGTATATTGAGTTTAGGTATAGTGAGTATAGAATAATTTCTTTGATTCCTTAAATTTTATTTTTTCCCGGTACCTGAAAAAGGATTCAAAAGTTCCCTCATAATAAATAATAATAATAATAATAATAATAATAATAATAATAATAATAATAATAATAATAAACTTGTCTTATTAATGGGGAACCTGTTCATCACGTTTTGACACTATTTTGTAGAGATTAAAAAGTCAAAAAAATAAAAAATCATATATAAAAAAATCTTTGTTGGGTAAATTAATGTAGAGTCAAACTTCATGGACACAATGGAGATACATATCACCCGTCAAGCCTTTCACTAAAATATTCTAATTGTAATACTATATTTTCAGAAGGGTGCATGCATCAACGCATACCACACAACACAGTTCAATATACCGGGCAGTTGCTATAACAGTGCATTTATGGCCCATAAAATCAGGTTGTGAATTACACAAAAGGATAATTCTCTCTTAATTTAATATATGCATTTTATTCATACCCCAGCGTTCACAAATGAAGTACGATTTAACGCTTACATTAGATCATAAAGACTTCATTATATGAACAATATAGAAAGTGAACAATAGAGAAGTAAACAAAAAATAGAACTACATTGCAAATGGGTTCACAAAAATACATCTGTAATCAAACTGATACAAGGTGAATTTTTTAAACCCGGAGTTCCTACTCAATTAAATACCGTAATGGTTCACCAAAAGTGACAATTCACCATTCGATATTGAGGTTTTTACTGACAGCAATGTATACCGGTCCTAATAACTATGTATTGTATTTGTATTTACGCGTACACAAAGCCGTTTGCAACTGGACCCCAATAATAAAGTAAATTCCTAAAATAACATGAATGTAATGCGCCGTTGTCCAGCACCCCACCTTTAAAATGACCGTGATTGTCACATCCAAGTGATTCTGCACGCCGCGCCATGACGTCCTCCGCTAAGTCGCCGGTCAGTGTAGCCAAAATGTTGGGATCGGGAGTATTGGGCGGGTTCATTGTACGCGTTGAGACATTCATTATCGTCCCGTATAGCTAAACAATGGGAGTGTGTCCGATCGATTAAGGGCTCTTCGAATATCTAGAGTCCTACGTAAGAAATTGGAGAAGCTGTTTGTCACCTGTGCAGAGTCTGCGCGCTACTCACAGCTTTCAGTTTGAATCCCACCTTAGAAACGGACGTTTTCAATGTTTCCTTGGGACATGGAATACTTCCACGTATCCTATGATGTCATTCCTAACACCATTCATCTATATTACTAGTTTCAATTGTGCGCAGAAATTTAGAGAAATCTAAGCAATCTAAGGTTATGTAAAAGGTGCGAATGGTTTCATTACATTCTCAGAAATTCGGGAAACATGAAATATTCGATTTTCACCAAAAAATGCAAATATTTTATAATATTATTCCGTTTGTTCTCAAAAAGCGCGTGCCCGCTGAATTCTCACACTCACTGCATCACTGCTTACGACACAGCTGACGTCATGCGACTACAAGGCTCCGAAGAAGAGGTCGTCATTAAATATTTGCTATTCACATGTTGCGTAACAGAAAAGCAACTTTTTTTGTACTCTTGATAATATGTAAAGAGCTGTTGCATTGTATAAATACGTTTTTGTTAAAATATTTAGTTTATTGGAGTGTTCAACGCCAGCATTTTATTTGTCGTTCTTAAGGTGTGTGCTAGTTTTCGGAAAACCATTTTGCGATGTTTTGTTCAACATTTTTACTTCTGCGGCCCACTAGTTGCCCAGGAGTTCTGGAAAGCCATAAATCAACAGAAAACATGAAAGATGAATAAAATCAATCATCACTTCGCATATTTATGTTGATGCCCACGCGTCCCCGAGACGCGTGGACCCGCAAAGGAAACGACGTCGACCATTCCACCAGACGCTCCTGCTTTCGCCGCAGCCACCCACGTCGCAGTGGCAGTCACAGCCGCAGCTGCCGCCGCCTCCACCGCTCACCGGCGCTAAATGAGTCGACGCATGGCGCCGCGGACATGAGGCCCTCACAGCGGCGGTGGCGATGGCGATGGCGGCGGCGGCGGCGGCGGCGGCGGCGGCGACGACGACGCGTCGAGGCGCACCGGAGGGGTTTGCGTGCCAAGAGGCAGCCCGGATCCGCACCTGGGAGAAGCTCGCGGACCGCGCGGGTGGTCGTCGGACCATGAAAGTTAAACAGCTACAGTACGCAGATCGCTACGTTAACAACGCGGTCGGCAGAAATCGATTTATTGATTATTGTTTCCGGGTGCGTCAACTGCTAAGGCCCCGTCAGTGCAGTGAACATTTTTATCGCGAGAGGTGGTATTTATCTTTCCCAGCTGGATCCGGCGCCCGATCAACACGTCGCCTGCGAGGTTTTCCCAACGCAGGCATCTGCCACCAACGACGCATCGCTCCAGCCGAGATAAGCTCGAACCTTCCGAAGTGGGCATGTAAGCGTAAATGTGCGTAAGTAAGGGGTGAGGAACATATTCTCATCCGCTTTTCGACAAAATTTGAATCGCTTCTTACTTTTCTATGCTTTTAAATGACGATGTTAGAACACTCAGGAAATCTATCCCTAACTTCCAACTACATGTACGGAAGTGACACATTGGAGCATTAACATTTTGCGCTCCAGCCCTTGTGGCTGGCGGAAGAATACATTGCGCAGAGCGACGCGGTCTTCAGGAATGTTCAACTGTTTTAGAAACTGTAAAAAAATCGTCTACTCGCCTGAACGAAGCATACTGGTTTTTGCTAACGACCAGCCCCTAATGGGATTCTTCCGTTTCATGCTCGTGAGTGAATATGTGCGGAAGAGGAGCGGGCGAGTGTTTTTTTCCCCCTCCATCACTCGCAACCGTGTCGTCCTCCCCTTTTCGCCCCGCGCCGTCCGCGCTCTGCGCCGCGCCGCACCGTGTTGTCCGCCTCGTGCCTTGCTCCCTCGCGCATCCCCCCTACCTCCGCCGGGGCTCGCTCCTTCGCCCGCCCCGCTCCGCCCCGCCGCCCACGCGCCCCACCGCCCACGCGCTCCGCCGCCCTCGCGCCCCGCCGCCCTCGCGCCCCGCCGCCCACGCGCCCCGTCGCAACGCGCGCGCGCGCTTCTGGAAATAGCGCAGCAGCCACTCGGCGACTTCCGGCGCGCGCCGCGGTCGCGGCCTCCCGAAGGGAGCGCCAGCGGCTGCTAGGCGGGGGAGGCCGTGACAGTGGTGGTCATGTTAGTACAGGCAATAGTATTCTGAGTAGTGTTGATGTGAATGTGCTGAAAAGAATGGGGACGATCGATTTTTTGTGATTGATTACTTACTGTTCCGAGTGTGTCCTCTACTATAGATATTAGTAATGTAAGTGAATTTCATGTTTTATCCCAGGAGGTAGCGGTGTTCCTCTGCCGCTGGAACATGACTGGCATCGCTCTTCACGTCGAATTGCTTGGTGACTCCCTCGGCGGGGGCACCGTCCAGACCGTAAGCTCCCTACTAGGTGGTTGCGATGGTATTGTGGTGCTGTTGGCGGTGGCAATAGTATTGGCCGTAATAGTGGTGGTGGTAGGGCAGTGATTGTGGCCGTGGCGTTGCAATGATGATGATGGTGATATTCGGAGCAGTGATTGTCATCGTAGCGGAGAAGAGGGTTCGCTTTTCTTCAGAGGGCACCGGGACTGAAATCCCTGTCATTTAATGTGACTTCTGTAGTAGACGAAGCGAGTTCAAGGCAGGTCCTCTCCAGAATCTAGAACCTACCTTTCCATTCCTCGGATTTAAGAGCAAATTAACAGTATATTTCCCGATTAAAATGGTACATAATTTATCTTTTTCGAAACATGGATCGCAGTGTTCGGCTTCATGCTTCGCGCTCATTTAAACACCGATTTCCCAGGAAATACCACAGCCTCTTGCAAGTGTCAAAGGCATAATTATTTTAATCGGTCCGTGGCAATGATGATACGGGAGCGAAATAAGTGAGATCGCGGACGGGAGGGGCGACTGGAAGGATGATTGCGGTGGCCGGAGGCGCTGGACTCGCGTGGCTTGAAATGGAGGGGAGGCGGTACGTCGTAAAGGAGAAGGCACTAGCGGATGCGAGGATGTACGAGGCGCAACGCAACAACAGAGGCGGCGATGTTGGATGAAGCGGCCGTGAAAATGAACACAGAGGCACTGTTTCTTCAGACATAAGAGCATTGTGTCACGTGCATTCTGTTCCTTAATATAGGAAGTGACTCATAAAAAATGTAGTTCTGATTAAATTCCAGTGCACCAACGAAAATAATAAATTCCGTGGTGGTAACAGATATCTTGTGGTAATCCATAATATTGTAAAGACAATAATGTTTGACGGTTCTTATAATAATAATAATAATGATAATAATAATAATAATAATAATAATATTTAAATCACCCTGCACAGATTCATATTTGTTCACACAAACACGCATAGTTGCGTTCATCAAAATGTACTGATACAATCAGAAACGTAAACTGGCAAACAATATAACAAAGGAATTAATACAGCAGTTGCAACACACAACCGATTCCGTTTGATTCGGATATTACAACGGAATGTGTGCTACGCACGCTCTTAATACAACAATAGAGAGATTCGAGAGATTTTCATCAAATTGCATATCGAATGGTCCCCACGACCGAACTTTACGGTTACTTGTATCATCCCATGGTAAAGAAAAATGGGCCTGAAATGCATTTTCCTCTTGGTTTACAGTGCTTCAAATATTTCAACTCTGAGTTAATATACAGACATGAAATAAATAAGTTGGCCTGATACCAATGCGCATAACTGTGGGGAAACTCTCGAACGAACTTTACGTGTTGGCTGGTATAGGTAGTTGTATGTTGTCACAAGAAGAATTGAATGATGGACCACAGGATATCCCCAATTAATTAATTAATGCTATGCATGGTATTAAAGCTAATAAATGGTCTACTCGGATACATGAATGAGATGACAATGCTTCGCGTGATTCATTATTGTATAGTAAAAGTGGTGCTGTCATTTGGAAACAAGCTCTTGTTTTCTGACAGAGAACATTGTTTTTCTTCAGTTGTTTGATCACTTATATCTAGATCTAAAACCAAAAATTTATCGCGTCACACTTCCGAATTCAAAGAGGACACATGTTCATACTTTTGAAATACGGTACTTCATAGTACATTCTGAACACAGTTCAGAAAGGAATGACCAAGCCTTTATATCAACGGAGCCTTTCCTATATGAGTGTGTTTCACGTAGCGACGTCTCACAATTGTCATTTTTTCGAATGAAGATTACCATGTAACCTATGTAAACTCAAGCCGATTAGCATCCTACCTCAAGGTCACTCTGAAATAATTACTTTGTTTCCTTGTTGAGGACATCATTAGCGAAACAACCAATCTCTCGTTGCCCCATGTTAACACATCCCCTTAGGATGAGCTTACCGCTCATTTTCTCTAGAAAGATCCGTGGGATAACATGCCACAGGTTTGAAGAAATAATGCTTGTATCATTTTGCAATGTAAAATTTTACCCATTACTTTTCCCCTAAATATTCAATGATGAACAATCAGATCCGTTCACATGCTTATTAAATGGGTTCTTGACGTACTATGAACGCGTGATTTAATATAATTAAAAATTATTTATGTCACTAGAAAATCATTTTTACTTCAAGTAAAAGTAAAAGCCCAGAGCAAGGTATTCGGGTGAAACACGTTACCTTATGCTTAAGTAAGTAGCACTTTGAATACAGATGTTATTTTGCAGCTTTTCAAAGAGCGTTTTACTCATCACATGTACACATTTCAATCTTGACTGTTCTTGAATATTACTAAAACGCCCAAATTATAAGGACTCTGAACATTCACGGCTGCATTCCCAGAAGGCAAGCAAGTAGGCGCAGTTCACCATTCGGTGTTCTGACATTTTTGATCTCGTTTCCAAATAAAAAACCTCTCGTCAGTTGCAGTCGTCATTTTATGACAACTCTTTCGATTGCGAGAATATCGTTTTGCTTTCATACGTACTCCGTACGTGCATCTCGGTGTCTCGATCGTTACATTGACGTACTAAGTATCGATTTATATAACAGAACAAAGAGGAAACAAAGTTTACCTTTCTGTAAATTTCGATTTTTTTTATTTTTATTTTCACTTTTTACTTCAGAGGTATAAAAATCCGTTTTAAAGTTCATAAGTTAATTTGTACATTTTGCAATTTCATGGATCTGCTTCTAAATTAGGTAATACAAAGTTACTCTATTCTCTTTGAATTCAATATTTTAAAAGTCTTAAGTTTGTCTCATTCGTTGGTACCAACTAGTTTCCCGATAATCAGTAAAGTAGTACTAAGACTGTGACAAGTTTTCTCCAGCCCTTCTCTTGCTATCCTTACGCAATTTTTGTACTTTTCAAATGTCTGGGCAGGCTTCTGCAATACGTGTAGAAGAAAAACAACGCTGAAGATAAGATACGGCACTTTTGGTTTTTTCGTCACGAACTAGTTTTCCTCCCCTTGGTTTTAAGCACATTATCATCATTTTGCAATCAAAAGCCTTGCTCCACTACCCCAACCTCCGTACGAAGAAGGAGATAAATTAACTGCTCTAATATAGAAGTGAAGACAAGAATGCGCAGCGAAAATGTAAGTGGGTAGTTTGTTACCTTGTAGTCATTTCACAAAAAGGGCCAAAGCTAGAAGGCACCGTTCCTTTCAAGAAAGAAATACGAAATATTGACACAAGCGCCTGCAATGGAATTACGCTTGGAGATTCCCGCCATCCATTACTGCCAGCACAGAGACAGCGCACGCTATCCGCTCGTAGTGAGGCAGGGGTGCCCAGTCTGGCCGATGTAGAGCCAGGAGCAACGCGCAATCTCACGCAGGGGAGACCAACCGAACTCTAATGCTCACGCTATTCGATTAGTGGGGTGTTTAATGCTCGGCACATGCAGTATATTAAAGACGTAAGGGTGGCATATCGAAACCATGTATGACCCTTGCATATTGAAATCATTTATGCCCCTTGCTGGCACATCGAAATGCACTTACTGACAATCAAAAAATCAAATCCCGAACAAAAACAAGAACATCTGATGACTTGACCATCGTGAGACAACTGAGGAGCTATTTGAAATGAGCGGCAGCAATATTTGATCCTGAACTGCTATCCTTAACGATACCATAAGAACGTGTATATATTAAACACCTTTTGCAAGCATCAACCTAATGTACCACTTACTACGACGTACTATCCAAACAATAATAAAGTAATTGCTATTAAAACGTATAGCATCAAATTAAAATAGGGAATAATACTACCTTATATTTTCTTTCAAAAATATATTACACGGTACATATATTTACAAACAAATGGCAATTTGCAATTGTACATCGCAGAGGGCTTCATTAAATCTACATAAAATTAAATAGACAGCCATGCTTCAAGACAATTATTTTACCACTTTTCTTGAAAATTTACAGTAATTTTTCCAGAAGAATTGTTGTTCAATTCCACAAAGTTTTAATTCAACGTACAACATCATTTTAAGTATTTAAATTTGACGATACTACCAGTATAAATAGTATGTTCTCTAAATTCACTACTAAAGTTCTTTTTACGATTGAATCCATCATATAACTATGTAAATATATGATTAAGACCGGAATACTGCGGGATGTTATTGCATTTTTGCGCGCTACAATCAACAAAGTGCACTTCTTGGCCATGTTTTTCGAAAGAACGGGAATACAAGAGGAACTGCAATCTCATAGTCATGGTTCGGAGACTGATATAAAATGTTACAATTTCTGAGAAACTGTGTCTTAGTTCAACGTTATGGAGGTGTTGGTTTTCCATATGCAACCCAGAATAGTCCGTCATTCAGTATCTCTGGCTCCGGGTTTACGTTTTCCCCGTGCGTGTTTATCGGTGATCGTGACCGCGGAAGTGACGTAGGTCATACCTTGGTGAATTAGTGAATGAATAATTAAGGAAATGGAGCAGAAACGGAGTATATTGCGAGATAAAACACGGCAGGGGTAGTGAGAGCACTTCGTGAATACTAGAAAAAGCACAAATCGTTTTTCCCTATTACAATTTCCACTCGTAGAGAAAAACATCAGAGCATATGCATTCAGAAAGGCCAATACTACACCAGCCAATAGTCGACTATACCTCACAATTTTTGCAATTGCCTTCATGAATGTTACGTAACTATCAGTTTCGCATTCATGAGATGCGAAGTTCAGACCTGTGTGCCATGGAATAATAGAGAACGAGTTGATTGAAGTGTTGGATACCCTGCCCGTCGTCAGGATAGATCGATGAATAAAATAACGTACATTATTTAGTTCTACTTCCTTCCCAGTGTCCTTCACCACAGTCGTTATCAGAAAGGAGAATATTCACAGAACAGTGAAGGATATTTATGCCCTCTGAAGTCAATCATATGTATAGCTGAAAAGTGCACTACAAGCGCCAAATGAGGTAGCGAGGTATTAAGAGCTCATATTTTCCGTCACCTTGCTTAAAGTTTTTGTGTTATAGACCTTATAATATTATGTTTAACTTATTATAATTGTTTCAATTTCTAATAAATTGCAACAAAAATATCTTACCAATTAGCTTCAGAAAATCTGAGCAAAAACAATTTTATATGGTACAACGAAAAATAAATACCAAGCAAACAAATATAAACCAAAATAATTTTACGGCGGTATTTTTTTTATCTTTGCCATTTTCCTTTCATATTATTGTATACCTCAATCATTCAAAATGTGGTTCTTCTTATATTCTGCTTCGGAAATTTCCAAAATTGTAAGTTCCAGAAACATTCAAATCATTCTCACTTATTCACAAGTTCACAGATTTAATTACAAGACACTATCTTCGTTTCGTCCAAAGACACGTACTAACTACGGTCCACTCGAAGAAACCCAGAGGAGATTTTGCGAGAAATTTTTGCTCGCCGTCCAGTCTGTAGCTCCCGAGCTGTTAAGCCACCATAAGCCCAATGCGCCACTAGTTGTGCGGCCGACGGGGCAAACTCCCTCGAAAGTACGGTTCCTCCCCTCCTCTTTCCCACTCTCTTCCTCTCTCTTCTCCCTCTGAGAGTTTAGGCGCTGTTACAGAAATAGACTGCGGCTCTCGTAGATTAACTAATAAATTTTCATATTAAAACATCAGTAGATCCCAAACTAAATAAGCGGGTTACTCTGATGTTACGGACTTACAGAATACCAGGTAGAAGCTTGGGAAGATTAGGTTTAGTTCAGACTGAATAATCCGATGGAATTGGTAAAGCATTGTAGATGGCATTTGGAAACCATACATTGCTTGAAAATTGTTGAAGTTTCGATAGTCCTCTCCAGAAAGACTGAAGAAAAGCAACATATGACATACACTTATATCTGCAAAAACCAGGACACTGACGAGCGTGATGTCTATTATGTGCTTAAAACCAGCAGAAAAAATAATGGAGAGAAAAGAGCGAGTCATTTCGAAATTACACGTATGTGAAATGTATAGTTTCCACCTATCTTTTCAATTTTTTTGTCTTGAATACAAACTGTGGCTTTGTTATCACTAGAGCAATTAATTAGTGAAACAGTTCTTGTAAGAGTTTTTTTGGAAAAGAATCATGAGTTCGGGTCTTTGAAATAAAGAAAATCACGAGTTTGTTCTGTGAAAATTAAAATATTTGGAAATAGGTAAATTTAAAAAACTTGAGTATGGTTTATTTTAACAAACATTATGAGAAGAAGGTAGTAAATCTATTCTTGCCCTATCTCATTTTTTATCACTCTTCCTCATTTCAACCCTCTTTCACTTACTCTTCCACTTCCCTTGCTCTCGTGCACAAACAAATCCAACGACTAAACCCGCACCTGCTGGATTTCTCCCCGAGCGCGCCGTGCAGGAGCAGGAGAAACAAGCAGCTTTGGGAGTGTACAGGGGATTTATCGACATCGGCCCGGTACGAATGAGCGACCTATGACATTTCTGCAGAAACTTTGTTGGAATTTTTTGCCACCCCGTTGAGAACGCGCCTCGAGAGCGCCCAAGCTTTAAGTCTCCAGTCTAAGCTCTGGGCTCTGCATCGTCGCGCTACCTCAGAAATTCTCAGAAGACGCGCGGTTGTCGTCAGAAACGGCGCCGCATTGAAACAGCAACGACGAGGGTCTTAGATTAATTAAACGTATTAATAAATGTGTATTAATAGCACAGCGTTCGAAGAAGCCTTTATTTGTCACAGAATTATTAGCATCCGGTAAGATAATGAGACAAACTGATTCTCCCTCTTTTTTATACATTTTGAGAGAATAATCTAATGCTGCCTTTGCCACAGACCACACAATTCGATTCATGGATGTATCTTAAATCCACTACCGCATTTCAGCATCATTACTGTATCGCAGGTTTATTTATACGGTTTATAATTAGACTTTCCGGACACAGAGTAAAACCACAAGAGAAAGTAAATAAAGTTTGAAAATGAAAGAATACGAAGCAATTTTAAATGTCTCTTAAAACTATTTATTTTTATAAATTTTTATTTCTATCTACAGGAAGTATCGCAAATCAGCTTCTGGGCAATTACGCGTAGCCCCTTTACGTTTTGATCCACAACTTGATCCACTGAGCAAATACTGAAACGACCCCTTCCTTTGCTTCCGGTCTGTAAATGCAGCTTTGTTATCTGTGCACGTTTTCTTGAGCTCTCATTTTGATTCATGCGAAACGACATTTTCTACATGGGTTCTTGCGTTTTCTACATATTAGAATTCTCTCACTTTTCCAGGTTTTTCATTTCTGAAATATTATTTTTTTCAGGTTAAGTTAACATATTTTTCGTAAAGAACCCACACAGTCATTTTGAAATTCAAGGTAACAATTAAATTAAAAGTAAATTTAATATTTTATTAACTATATCTGTTATACACGCTAATAAAACAATCTGAAAATAAAATTGAAAAAAGCAAGAAAAGCTTGTCCCGCGTATAGTGACGTCTAAGGAGCCAACGAACGAAATTATTCATGAGCAATGCTATTTGCGCAGCTACCGCTGGTTTTTCTTTTTAGTTCACGCATTTTTTGTTAAGATGTTTTTATCCCACCTTCCTTTTAACAATGAAAATTAAGAGTATTGCATTTTTGGTTCACCAAGTTTTAGAGTGATAATAGGGCATATACCTACCAACGAAAAGTTGGTGAAAATCAGTGTTCAGGCAATTGAAAATTTACAACTCATTAAAAAGAAATAATTCTGCGACTTAGTCACGTGATAATAATGTAACGTAAAGACTTAATGATCTTCCCTGTTCACATACACATGCATATATAATTCAAATAAGCCCCTCGGAGCTTTCTGTGGCGCAATACTGGCTTCGATTCCCAGTCAGAGCAAAAACAGCTGTAGCTTTACATTACAATCTTATGAATTTCTTTAGCAAAGAATGGTGATACGGTGAAAGGAATACGTCATGCCTGCCTTAGGTCTGCCATAGGTCTGCCTAGACGTAGATAATACTAAACAACAACAGGCGTGAGAACACCTCTTGCTAACAAAAGGCTGATTAATCCGACGCCAAAATGCCAATTGTATACATTTATATTATGATGCAAACTAGCCTCTGTTCCAAAAACAAAATTGCAAACATTGGAAGACTTCTTGAAAAAATCTTGTTTACGCTTTTTTTGTGCGGATTTCAACACAAAATTAAACGAAAACTACTCATTAAAAATGTTTGACATTATTTTAAAATAGAATTTAAAATATTTTGTTGAGGAAAAATCATTATATTTAATATTGTAGTTGTAGGAGCAGGTCGAAAAAATGAGTTATTCTATTTTCGTAATCTCAGAAGGTTGACTGAAAATCGGATCTAAACAATGTTCATAAACGTACTATTGAACACAAAATTAAAGAAATAACTGGTGTGAGAATGCACGACAAGCAGAAACATTCCAACAAAGCAATTCAGCGTAATAGCCTATTTCGAGATGTTTTTTCTGATTCGGTCACAAACCATTTGGAACCTCAGAAGGGATCAGATTTTGTACCGCAGAAACTTATTGATATCATCAAATTGTTTAAAAGCAATATTTCTCGAGAACATGCAACTGGGAAAGGAATATACAACAAATATGCTTAAACATTTTTTTACGATCCATATAAGATCTAGCAATTTTAGTGCTATCTTCTCACCACTCCTCGATAGGAATCGAAGCAAGCATCCATAGCTGTTCAGGAAGCATCTTTAGACTGTCGAAAACTGTTCCCATATTAATCAACAACGGATGAAGTAGACGTATCATTTCTTTTTATTTTAACACTAAAATACTTACTAGCGATACACAGCACAAATTGCGTAAGTGCAAATTCAGTGATTCACGATTCATTGAGCACGTCCTTTCCAATTAAATTAACTTTCAAACATTTTCATAGAACACGAGTCGCTTCCTTCTTACAGACAGATAAGCGACCTCCTCCTTCAAACGCTCTTCCGGCCCCGTTTCCATTTTTTGCGCGGCGCGGCGCTTCCGAGGCGCGAGGATAAGCCCGCCAGTGTCTCCGGCCTTCTCGGAAGGGGTCGGCCACGGGTCAAGACGCGCTGCGCCGCGTCGCACCGAACGAGCCAGAGAATGCCCACACGCTAGAGAAGGTGACACGCGAGGCGCTCCGACAGCAAAAGCAAGGAGAGATGCAGAGAGCGGACGAAGAGCGTGAGAGGGGGGAGAGAGGGCAGGGGAGGGAGGGAGGACAGGGAGAAAGGCAGAGGAGAGCGGAAGCAAAAGAGGGAAACAAAGGGAGTGAGAGAAACAGAGCAAAGGAATGAGAGACACCGCGGGAGGAAGTGAGAGGGACGGAGAAAGAGAGAGACAGAGGGGGGGGACTTATTTATTCTGGTTGGTGAATACAAACAAGGTGTTCCGAAAGTAATGCAATTGAATTTCCCGCGTCGCTCCTATTGGTCGGAGTGGAATCGGACCACTTGCAGTAGGTGGGGGGGGGACTCTTAGCTTTGCTATGAAACCGGCCTCAGTGCTCTGCAAGCTGTGCAAGCGGCAAGACGTCGGTTATTGTGAATCTCTGCGCGCCGACCGTGTCACGGATAGAAATGGAATCGACGACCGAGCAACGTTACGCGATTAAGTTTTGTGCTAAACTGAAAAAGTCTCTTGAGGAGACTTACAAAATGATTCGTGAGGTTTATGAGGACTCTGCTCTGTCCGACTCTCAAGTTTCGAAGGGGTTAAAGGCCTTTAAGGAGGGCCGGGAAGAGGTTCACGATGAACAACGTTCTGGGCGTCCGTCAACCAGCAAAACCGACAACAATGTCTTTTTCGACAGCAAAGGAATGATCCATATGGAGTTCGTTCCTCAAGGACAAACAGTTAACGCTGTCTACTACGTGGATGTGCTGGAAAGACTCCGAAAAAGGGTCGTCAGGACGAGAAAAGACATTTCCACTACCTGGCAACTCCATCACGACAACGCGCCTTGCCATAACGCGCTACGAGTCCGCGAGTTCCTGGTCAAACATCGGGTGCCAACGCTTCCCCATCCTCCCAACAGTCCTGCCCTCGTCCCAGCAGACTTCTTTTTGGTCCCTCGGGTTAAGGCGGCCCTGAAAGGAACCCGTTTTTCGTCCATAGAAGAGATCCAATCAGCCGTGACGAAGACCTTGCGAGAGGTCGCCGAAAACGCCTTCCAGAGCGCCTACCGTTCATGGCAGAGTCGCTGGAAAAAATGTGTAGAGGCCCAAGGACAGTATTTTGAAGAATTTTAAGTGTTTGTGAAAATATATTCAATAAATTAATTTAAAAAATAATAATTGCATTACTTTCGGAACGCTCCTTGTAATTAGTTCATGCTACGTTGCATTGTTTTGCTTGATCTATTGTTTATTTTGCACAGAAATTATTGGAAGGATGTGCTGTTCCGATGATGATTGAAGATGTTTTTAGTTCTCTAACTAGTTGTTGGTTTGAAATACTCCACGGGGCATTTGTGATTAACCTGAGGAATTTATTTTGAATTATTTAAAAGTTGTTAATGTGGGAAGATGTAGCACTTGCCCCGACGTTGCAAGGCGGGGGCGTAGAGCACAGAGCGGAGCATGAGCGGGAGCGGGAGCAGGAGCAGGAGCATAGAGCGGGCGCATAGAGCGGGCGCCGGCGCCCCGCTGCCCCGGGCCGCCGCGGCGTGCCGCAGTCTAATGACGCGGGTTGAGGAGAGGTCAGCGCCTTATCGAGAGCCGCCTTCGGAAAGAGCAGCCGGTCGGGCGCATTATCAAAAGCACTCGGCGCAAATGGACCGCGAAATGAATTACGGCTGGTTAGGGCGCCATCGCCTCGCCTCCGCTCCCGCCGCCGCTCCCGCCCCCTTCGCGTCTCTGCCGCAATCGCCTCCCTCTTGGGACCGGGTGCCGAGGAAGCGTTCAAGAGAAAATTCCGAACCCAATTGCTCGAGCAATGCGCGCAATAAAAATGTCAAAAATACTGTGTCTCGGGGAATGAAATTGCTTGTAAATGTGAGAGAGAAATGGCGCTCATATTCTCGTCAGGTTAATGAAAAACAATGTGCTCACGCCAGGGATCAACTCGTTGCGGTGGTGGTTTGCAAATGCGGTGCAATTGAACAGTTTTGCGTTGAACATTTTTCAACGTCGCCCTCAATAACATGAAGTTGCTCTCGGAACTGGCCAGGGTCATGTCAATAGTGTATGGGTGTGTCTGTGTGTGTGTGTGTGTGTGTGTGTGCGCGCGCGCGGGGAGAGGCGGGTAATTTTCCGCTCATGTAAGAGTAAACAGTGAACTTTCGTAGCAATAAAATCACGTAATATGAAACAACAGAGTTTACAAGGCAACTATTCGCCGACCGCGAGTTTTTTTTCAGAACGTGTGCGTATATGCACATAATTACAGAAAGCAGAAAGTCACTACTGGAACTGGTCACTACTGGACTCGGAATTTAATGCCAACACAGAGCATAGAACACAGAGCAAATAATTTCACCTGAAATGCATAATTAACGCTTTCTGGAAGTTAGGAATGTATATAAATGCCAGTGCAATAACGCATGGAAATTGCTTAATATTACAACAACCGTGCATGCGGATTCCTGTGTAAGACCTTTACTCATGATCGCAGAAATTCGCTACCCAGAACTTGTCTTCAAAAGATACCATTGCCATTATTCAACTTTGCCGTGGTCCGATAACAAAGACGTCGATGGAAAAAACGCGTCTTGGAGCCAACTTTACAGCCTGGGTCCCGAAGGACTTGCGAAGTTTTTCGTTTTCTACGCGCAACCAAGTTTTCCTTCACGTGGTGGATTCATAAATAGCACGTGCATTCATATATTCAAAATGTAGCAGAAGTAATAACAAAAGGGTATAAAACATCCGGCCGTACATAAAACGAGTCTTAATTTACCTTACGACTTTTGTTCAAAACTTATTCCGGTTTCCGAATAATTTATTGACCCGCTGCAAAGCTCGCATGCAAGCAGGATTCGTCGGGAGTGAACTGTACCCAAGCAAGCATTCGTTCAGAATAAATTGTACTTAAGAGATGAAAATGTACATTCAGTTTAAAGTATCTCCCTCATAAATGACGTGTTTTAATATACATGACTGTCGACTCGGTTCAAAAGTGCTCAACAAAGAAAAACATTGAAAACGAAACAGGTCCACACGAACCTTTAGCAATATCATAACACTCATTATAAAAGAAACGCATGATGATATGGGCACTAAAATGATGAAGTTGGTATCCGAGATATTCATTGCATGAAAAACCTTATTACATCATTAAAATGGCATTAAGAAAAGAAGGCCCCACAACTTGTTTAACACGTTGCTTTATATTATATTAATAATTTCTCTTTTTTCAAGTTTCGTCCTCGCAATATTTTCGGATGAGATTCGTTACCCGATAATAATACCATTCTTTTTTATTTGTCAGAAGACCACGCAATAATCAGGAGATCATCTTAAATTGGTCAATTATCAAAAAGATTATCGTTAATTTTGTCTTCTCCATTCGTACAAAATCTCATTAAGTCCTCTTGATTATTAACACTTCCGAAGCGAGAGAACCTAGTAGGAGAGGGGAGTAAACAAATTGAAGAAAGAGAAGCAGACGCCCAAACGCTAACAGACTCTGAGCACTGGACGTCCGCGACTGATTGAGAAAGCTCCCACGGAACAGACAGCCTTGACGAAGGTCGCAGCGCAGACCAGCTTCAAGATTTGCCTTTGCGTGTGTTTACTTTCTCATCGCGTTCTGGGCTCAATTTATTCACGTTTTTAGTCTGCAGGCAAAAGGCAATTGCTTTTTTTGAGAAAACTACTACACGCACGATTCATCGAATTTTACGAGAATCAAAATGAAACTAACGATTTACTACATACGGAATGTATCTCAACTAGCAACCTAAAGTAAAAAGTGATCAAGAAATTATTTTTGTCGTCTTCCAGTAAGAAAAACAGTAAGAAAAGCGGCCGGTCGTCTCATTCCTTTTTCACCTGTCTCTCAGGAAATCCGGCAATGGCGGACATCCAGAAGACAGAACATGAAACAAAAATCGAAAAAGCATACCCAAATTCGACGACGCAACCGACTCGTGCACCCGTCTGAGAGCGCGCGCACGAAGAAAATGGCCAGAAACCCGAGCCCGAGGGACCCGAGCTTTGCCAACAGCTCCAAATTGTGGTCCTGGGCCCTGATTGGCCAGCACGCCTCTTGGCCTCATCCTCGGCACTTGAATCCCTCTCTGCGGCCGGTCGTGGCTACTGGGGCCCTCTCATAAAGACGTCCAAAATTGTTTCAATAGGGCGAGCGAAACGGATTGCTCAACACCGGTCCGCGAGGACAGCCCACGGCGCGGCAGGAGGCGGCCGCCTCGGCTCCGGGCTGGGCTTACACGCAAGGGGGAGAGACGGTCGCATCCTACTAGCAACGACTACTGAGATAGTAATACAGAGAATGCATTCTTTAAATTAATGGATCATTTACATTCGAACTACCACGAAGAATCAATTATTTAAAGCACTCACTATTTAAATTCTTCAGCGTGTTTCAGAGATTATAAAATGCAACGTGATTCTTCGGGAGTGGATCCAGAAAACCCTTTCCCCCGATAAATATTTACAAAGTTAACTTTATTTCCCAATCACTAAATAAGTTATTAATGTAAAATTGTGCCTCTTAAATTAATATCGCGTTTTTAAAAAAAATCGCGCCAATCCAAAATGGAACTGCCTTAATTAATATTTCAAATTATATTTTGAAAAGGTCGCCTCTGATCAATGGTGGGTCCAGGGAGGGAACATGAGGGCTACAGGCTTCGACAATTCCAATTTTGTTTAGTAATTTTACTCCATTCATTTAAAAAATACTACACATTGCAAAAAAGTATTTCCATTAAGACCAAGAGGATAAAAAAACAAAACATTTCACTCTTTTTTTTTCACTCTTTATAGGAGGTCGAATTGAAACTGCCCCCGCCTCCGGTGTACTTCCTGAATCTGCACGTGCCTCCGGTTTTGACTCTTTTCTGATCATACCTCTCGTTTTATAACGAGTGCACTAGACAATACGAAAAGAGATAATGATGGACATACCGCGTAACAAATACATATGACTAAATATATCCTACAGTTATAACCCCTGTAAAAGTAATTAAATTCGCGCACAAGCTTCACAATGAAAATAGAGACAGTATGTGTTTCTTAAGCTTCAAATGTTCATTTTTTTTAAAATTGTTTTTCTAAATTTAAATGTATTTGATACTAATGAACATGTGAAGATATAATGATAAACAAACACACATAAAAGAAAACACGCAATAGCATTATACGGTGTGTATAGAATATAATTTTGTGTTGGACATCGTGACACGAGGACATTACAAAAATATTTATGTATTGAAATATTACCGTGTAACCCATTCTAAAACTTCATTAACATTACATTTTAGGAAAACGAAAAAAACAAATCTCTCCATGCAGAATAGTTTATGTATGTCTCCCCATCGTCACATTCAAAATACTCTTTTAGACAAAATGTATCTTTAATCTCTACTACTTTTTAGACACGATAATATACGACTTTAATCCGAGCTTGTTCCCAAAGGCCCACGGGCGTACGCTGAAAGTTAATTTCTTAAAACCACACGCATTAACGCAACAAGCGTAAACATTAAAATGACAAAAGCCTGGGTCGTCCCGTTCGTGTTCTCTTTAATCACCGCACCGCAGACCGTGCAACACGAGCGGGGCCGTCGGCTGCTAGTCGACCTGTCTTGTTTGGACGGCGAACTTGTTGCAATAAATTCGTATGAATTACTAACTAATCCCATTTCAAACAAATCCTCACGACGACCTTTCTCCTCCCGCCCTGTCTCCCAACGAACACAGGCGCCCGACCGCCGCATCGTGTCGATTCGACCGACGTGCGAGATGAAATTTCCCCCGTCAAATTCCCGTGAATGTTTTAAAAGCGCATTAATACGCGGGAGTTTTCGTGTTTGTAAAGCAACACGAGCGAACGCGCTCTGGGTGCGAAGCTCACAGCCGTTTGACTGACGCCTTTTTGTTTTTCAGCAGGAACACAATATTTTAATAAATTAAACATAAATGAATTTAAACAATAATTATAGTTCCTTTTAAAACGGCAGCGATGACAAATCAACGAAACGCATGTGAACCCTAGCACGCGAAGAAATTCTCCAAGCACGCGATGAAAAAATAAAATTTCCATATTATATTCGAACCTTCAATTCGTCTCGAAATACTTGCTCTCAGAGTTGTACTCTGTGAACTTACTTTTCACACAAACGTCTGCATAAAAATTGTTTCAAACAAATATTTCTTTGGAAGTTTTCAAAATTCCGGGAGATACAAATTTAAGGCAATTTGTAGCGAAGTTGAGTATTGCATTTCTTACTGGATCGTCGAACTCGGAGGAATGTGACACAACCGAACACCTCAAAACGGAAATGAGTTAATCATTGACACATACAAACTAAAAAAGAATGTTTCAGATATTAACTGTCACTGAAAAATATCATCCAAAATCGCAAAAGAGTTAATGAAATTCTACTTCCGAAGTAGCAAAGGCCCTTCATCCTAGACGCTGAAACTTTTTCACATCCACGTCGATAGAGCACAAAGCGTCGGCAGCGAAAGGAATGCTTACAATATTCGAGAGGACGATGAAAATACCGTCTCAAACTTATGAAATATTTAATTATTAAATTCCTCGTAAGCGCCGGACACGGTCTCTCACATGCTCGTTTCAACCTAGTGGGCCCCGAAAAACGTCAACTTTTTTCCCTCCGTCCCGGGTGGGCGAAGACGGGTGAGTGCAGTGACGGCGACGGTCGCACTGACCCCCTTCTCGACGTGATAACAAAAAAGTTCTCATGAATACTCATTAATCAATTTGCATATAAATCCGCAGAACAATTCTGCAAATCTCCCCTGCGACCCGCCAGACGGAGAAACGATTACCTCTGCAGCGAATCGACGTCCACCGCGCAGGAGCAGGGCTGGGCCGCCCGAAACACGACACGGAGTCTCCAGTCAGAGGCGAATACTAATTAACGAACACAGTCCACGCCACATGCTCCGCAATATTCGCGACTGGAATGACTCTTCCCTTCCTAATATTCGCAGGCCGGGAGCAACAGCATTGGTGAAATGAAATCGCGTAAGACCCGGCTTCTGAAATTCATGGCGCTCCCATTCTGTTATTTGTACAGTTCATTTTACACGGAAACCATGGGATAGTGTTCAGTATTTTCGAGAACTTCAGCGTTCCTGAAATACTGACAAGCACCGAACCGCTGTAGATTGTATTAAAAGAAAAGCAACAATGAACCAATTCAGGGATGTCACCACATTGCGATCCATCAAAGAACCAAAGATTGAATTCAACGTATTACCGTTCGTATCACTGCCACCTTCACTTAGTCGACCCAAGAATCTCTAAAAGAAAGATTTGATAGATTATTTTAGTGTTTTCTCAAATTCTCCTCGTACTACGCAAGTTAACATGAACTTTTTTGTACACTCCCATTTCGTCTATTACTCACGTACCTATTGAGAAAATTAGAGTTAGAGGTGACGAAAATTGAAATATGGTTGACAACTCATCCCACTTCTTTCACATAAGTGTAGTGCGTATAGAGCCATAGAGTGGAAGTTTTTATGCAACGCGGTTGCCATCACCACCTACTGCGCCATTTAAGTCGATTCAATAGAGTAAAAACAATAGATTTTTGTAGCTCTTTCTAGCGATCAAGTACAGGAACTGACGTGAAGCAAGAAGAAAAGTTGATAATCGAACATAGCAATTGAATTTTCATAACTTCAATAATATTCACTTGGTTTGTCAATGCGTTTACAAATTTGAATTCACCGAATATGAAACGGGAACCCGAGCCAACATTTGCTCCAAGAAACCGCAGAGACAGTGGAGAACTGTGCCGAGATGGCGGTCAACGACCTAGTACCAGTGAATTATAAAGGCCACGAGTCTCTCGCGACCATTCTTTTGCTCATCTTTCCCCTTTATAGCCGGACGTAAGGACGATCAGCCTCCACAAACGCACCGTACGGATCCATAGAAAAGTTACAACGCCACCAACGCCGCCTGGAACCTCGGCATTAGCGAAAGCCACCATAAAGAATTATGGGAAAGCAGAGGATAATCGTTTCCGTGCCTCGTAAATGCAAGGCAAGGAGATCAACGAAAGTGAAGGAAAACAATGAAATAGAGAGATAAGACAATAATGGTTATGACGAAAACACGAGGCAAGACACGGTAAGAAAGCAGCAAAAACCAAGACACCGACAATAACCACTGTGATGACAACCATTACGTTCGTTGCGACTTATTACTTTCCAGATACCAAGCGCTCGCGAATAGCCTCAAATAAAACAAAAAGGACGGAGATATTACGTAATTTACAATTCCCAGGACAATGCAATAGTAAATTGGTGGATTACAACAATTAAAGCCGCAATTATTCAATGCTACATCAAAGTACTTGCAGTAGTTCTAGACGACACGCGAGCTCAAACGACACCTAGGCTTCTCATTTCTGAATAGGAGTTGTGTGTGTAATTACTGCATTACGAGGTTACAAACCATTGTCTCAACAACTTCAATAAGCTAGTTCTTTTCACTTCAAACCAACTGCCAGAATTTTAAATGTATATATATATATATATATATATATATATATATATATATATATATATATCTTAACAAATAACAGATGGGCATGGGAAAGCTGGCGATAGTTCATAAAGAATGAGGCAAACATGTGGGTAGATTGTAAGAGAACCACCTCCTTATATCTCGTACCGACTACTTTACGATTTATGAGTATAATCTACATTTGAACTACTCACATAAAATCAGTGAGTACATATAAGGTATGGCAGACATATGATTAATCACATTTCTTTACAACAAACACAACCATAACAACAAAATACCAATTACAACAGGATCTAAAGAAGTGCATAGCAATCATACCATCATACGTACTACAGGAACATCTAAATCAAGTGACATCACTTGCAACATAACGTCAAGCTCATCCATCCACGGACGTGGTAGTAAATTGCCCGCATCTATATTCGTCCAATAAATGCTGCCATCGACATTCACATAGAATCTACACGATTTAACGTGTCACGCGAGCCTAAAAAGTACCGAGCATAATCTAGTGCGCAAAGAATAATAATAATAATAATAATAATAATAATAATAATAATAATAATAATAATAATAATAATAATAATAATAATAATAAGAAGAAGAAGAAGAAGAAGAAGAAGAATTACATTTTCCCCTATAGGCTGCAGAGCGGTCCGAAATTCCAAAAGAAGCGAAATTCGCAGCAAAGTCCAGGCAACTAATGAAATAATTAGTTCACCACAATAATAATACCACAATATTATTACACAATATTAAATCACCACAATACCAATTTCAGGCAACTAATGCCAGAAAAAATATAATGTGGGCGTTTCTTTCATGAAAAGGCGCGTACTTAATAAATCATGAATCTTAAATTACTTTACTGGTAAAAAACCATTATGATTTACAATCTTAACATACGGCAAAGTCTGGGCTGAGTCACACAACACGGATTCGGTTCCCGTTTTCGGTAGCTACTCAATATCTTCCACACCGTGTCCTAAGATTGTCAGACCGTGTTTATATTATGGCCTATTGTGAGGGTGCCATCAAGGCGTGCGAAGTGTCTCACGGAGGACCATCGTCACAAATTGTATTGAAAAACTACAGCAGACGCCTCATTTTTCCATTCGCCGCCAAGGAAACGACCGGATCCTCACAAGACGCTACAACGGCCGTCCGCCCCTTGCAACCGGAGCGCGGCCGCCGCGCACTCCCGCCCGGCCCGCGCGCCGCAGTCCAACGGCCGCGCGTAAGCTGTCCATCTCTATATACGTCGTGTGCGCGCCGGCTGCGTGCAAAGCGGTCGTAACGAGGGGCGGGCAGCGACCGCGCGGCGCGAGCGCGCGGGGGCGGCGGCTGGAGCGAGCGGGGCGCGCGGGGGCGAGCCGGGGAGGGGCCCGGGGAGGCCGGGACGCCGAGCGGAGGGCGGGGAGATGGGGGAGGGGCAGTCGACCTGGCCCGTGCGAGCGGCGCAAGAGGAGGCAAAATGAGGAAGCGGCGGCGCCGGCGGCCGCGCGGCTTAAACGGATAATCGGGCGGACTCGTCTGAGGCGCGCCGCGCCGCCGCGCCGGCCCCTGCCCACACAGGCCGCCCCGCCCCCGCCCGTGCCCCTGCCGCCGCCCGGCTCCGCTCCGCCTCGCCCCGCCCGGGCGCGCCGCTCTCATTTTCCTGTCGCACCGCATGGAGACAAATTGAGAAATGGACGAAGCCGACTGATTCACAGAATGTTAACGCACCGTCCCCGCGAGCGTTGGGCCGCCCCCCCCCCGCCGCTCCACCCCGCCGCCACCCTTACTTGCCGCTCATTTCAGGTTATGTGGTGCCTAGGGGAAAGTACTCATATTAGCCTCTGTCAGCAACCGTACTTCTTGTTAATGGAATTTATTACTCACTACATAAGCACTGTACTGAACAACACTTGGTTGTGTGTGAATGATCTCTTGACCAACAGTTACTTTTTTAAATTAACTTTAAATATAATTTGATGGGATAACCAAGACCATTAATCTCGCTATAATGACCAAGTAGTGTTATGGATGAATAATTTACAAGATGTATCTCTTATGTTTGTAGTATACGCATAACACTTCATGTAATGAAATAAAGATTTTTCGGCGATTGGTTACAATATTTCCTCTTATTACGAAGTAAATGGAGAAAGTAAAAATGCTTACAGTGATCAAATTTACCAATTACAGAAAAAATGTTAAAAAATATTGATCTTTGAATTTTTATTTCTTCCCTTGTCCGGACCACCAAAAAAAAATTGCGTGATCTTGGTAGTTAAGAGAGACAACTCACCAAATCAATCACTTATTCAACTGCAGTTGTCTCTCCTCTTCATTTTTTCTTCGAGTCTTTTAAATAACATGGTTTTCCGCGCGTAGTACACAAAATATTCGAAATTCGGCGCCGGTTGCGTCAGGAACAAATGTTTTGATTCGATCTTGTCAACGGAGACCGTAAGCAAAGGCTTAGGGACGATGTTTACGGACGCTCGAGAAGCAGCATCCTCCCGCAGCCAAACAGTGCGGACGCGGTGCTGCTGAATGTAGCAATAACAATCCACGGTCTGATTGGCGTCGCGTCGGTCTTGAGACGGAAATGCATCTCAACAGAAGACCACACAAATACCCAAATGATTGCTGTAAGGAAGAAAATATTCGCGTTCTCACCGGCAAGCCGTATTGCGATCTGCCGCACTGAATAATTACAGCTTCTCTTCGCTGAATTTCTCAGCATTGACTTTAGCTTCTCGTTGCAGAATACCTAAAATAAACATATAGAAAAAGATTTAACAAAGATTCAGTAGGACAGAGAGAAGGAAAACCATGATACGGGCCCGATTTTTCGTAAGACAGCAAGTTTGCCAGGCAGAGCTGCGGAACGCAAGCGGCGTAGAAATAGCGTCCATGAGAAACGAGCTTCAGACCACGTGCGTAAGCGAACCGCGCCAAGCTCCCTTCGCCACTCCGGCTCGGCCACCCCCGGCCGCCCGTGTCCCCCGACGATCCGTCCGCTCCGCCCCGCGCTGCTCCGCCCGATTTCCCGTTCCCGCTTCTCTTCACTCCGGGTGGACCTGCCGCGCCGTGTCGTCACACGCTCACGCAATTCCTCTGGCTTCCTTCCTCCCTTCCTTCCCGAGACGACTTATCCCAGGCGCTTCTTTCCAACTTCCTCCCTCCCCCACCCACGGACCGCACCATTCTGACTCTCCTTCATCGTGCCTTGACATTCCCCGTTGCCCACCCAATACATCTCGCGACGAGCCGCGCTCATGATTCGGTCGCGAACCGCTTCCTCCCACTCCGTGCTGCCACGCCCGACTTCGCTGGCCCCTTCATCTCTCTCAGCCCACACGACTCACCCTCGTCGCGCCGCTCATCGCCCCCGCTTCCCTACCCACCCCGCCTCGTCCTGCACCGAGCCGCACCTCGCCTCCCCTGCTTTGTTCGCCATCGCCTTCCTCAGCGCTTTCCGTCACGGATCGTTCCCCGCCGGCCTTCTCGGCGTACCCGCTCCAAACCGCCTCCGTCCGCCCGGACCCGCGAAGTCTGACACTGTCTTCTACCACGCCCTCTCCATCGCTCTTAGCTCACGGCCCGCGGCCCGTCGTCCTGGGCCCCATCTCCGTGCCGCGCCACTCCGCACTGCCAACTAACGTTCCTTCATTGCCCAGCCACTCCCCACGCGTTCTCGCCCCGTTCCACTACTTTATCCCGCGCTTTCCTGCACACGCTGCCCGTTGCCACGTTCTCTGCATCTTTCTCTTACTATCCACACAGGGCCGAATTAATATCTGAAAGTTCTCTAATCATGACGAAACTTAAGAGACCACCTAATGCAACAGAAGTATTATACTAAAGCAATCAAAATCTACAAGAAAATTAATTCCCATCTTTGCAATGTAAAAAGTGCATATCAAAATATTTTATATCACTAAATAATGGTCTGTATACGTTTTCTTGATACAATTTTAGTTGCAATTGTACCTGCCAATTTGTACCAGTACCTGACGATGGCGACACATTCAATCTCCGAAACATACCAGTAAAATAAAACGAATACAAAAAATGATTGATTTAGAAACTATTATCAAGAAAATCAAAATATGTTACATAACACGACCAAACAAAAATTGTATATACAAATCAATTGAGGGCCTTAATGAGGTGTATAGTCTACGTATGCAATCATCCACCTCTGCTCACACACACCCACACACAGCTCTCCTCCCCTTACCCGACCTCACCCTCCGCACAGTGTGAGCAGCGACGTTCCGCGTCGCCAGCCCACGTTCCTACGCTGACCCGCCCCCGCCTCCGGTCGCTCTCCGCCCCGCTCAGTACCTTCCCGCCAGGTCCCGCCCCATCCAATTTCACCTCCCCCCCCCCCCGATGCCGTCCACTGGCAGGTCCTCTCCATCTTCCTCAGCCCACCACCCACCGGCGCTCAGCGCCCGCCGTCCCAGCACCCTCGCCCCTCGCCGCGCCGCTCCGCGCGGGCAGCCGGCGCGCAGCGGCGTTCCTACGCTTCCCCGCGACGCGCGCCGTGCCTCCTCGAGGCCGGGCCGGTGCGGTGCGGTGCGGTGCGCGCTGCCAAGGGAGCGGAGCAGAATCGCGGCGACGTGCTCTGCACGCGCCGGGCCGTCCGAGACAAAGAGAGCGAAAGCCGATTAACTTCTTTCCCCGCGCTTCTTTATCCTGGCTTTCGCCGCCGCCGCCGCTCCGCGTTCCCTACGGGAGACCATCCATCCGCCGCTCAACTGTTAACCGGAACCCAGAAACGAGATATTTGTCCGAAAATTCAATCTCCGAACGTTACCCGCCCGCGCACGTTATACCTCGAAATAAACGGTATTTATACCGCTTCGGAACACGTTTTATTTGCACTCGTTTAAGAGTTTATAGATCGGTGAGTCATGTCATTAAACGGATGTACTAAAATGTATTATTGTAATTCAACTTGTAATTACAACGGGACGCGATCTCGTTCAATCTCAACATCCTATATGAAATATACTTTTAGTGTAATCCTACAAGCAGGGAAGTAAATAATTGTCCAATTAAAAATGTCAATTATATTTTTATTGTAAGGTTAATCTTTTAATTCCACAACTGGTTTTCATTCCTATATTCGCAATTTTTTTAAGTGCTGTCGAGCAATTTCTCCAAGGAACATCTGGTAATAAATTGTACTGCTTCATATTATACTCGCATAGAACAACAACTACACATTTTAATCTACGTTTGTTTACATAATATTCAATTACTATATATTTTAAAATTTTAGAATTTTTTGTACTCATTATTATGCATGATATTGATCACATGTAGTTTATATTCAATCATGCGTGGCGTGCTATTAAGGCTTGAAGTAGTATTTACAAATGGAACTGGGAACTCAAAAGGGGAATGGTTCTATAGAGTAAAAGGAGATTAAAAATTAGCTTTAATCCTTTCGAAAATACAGCATGTGATCTAGTATTTTGCCACCAATGCAAACAAAAACCTTGAAATGAAACGGAGAAATGAACTGAAATAAATACTAGTTCCTTAAAAAGTCAGATAAAAACATCTGACATTTTTCTTCCTCCCAAAAGTACCTTTTGTGTCGATTAACTGATTAACCGACTGGTAGTTCTAATCATAGGCAGAGGGTTATGTGGCAGCGAAAGAGACCCGAAGAACCGCTAAGCTCAATTGCTTCGGTGCTTTCCTCGTAATTATGAAAACGTATTAAATATAATCTTGTTATTAAGTCCAATATGGTATTTCAGTACTACTTAATTGTAAATAGACATCTTCAGGGCTGGTAATTGTTAATTAGTACTTTAGGAATCAAGGATTATTTATATTATGAAATCAATGACAAATTGTGATTAGATAATTTTATATCAAAACACATTACAATACACAAGTGGAAATAAAATTACAAATTATAATTAAGTAAATGTAGGGAAAAAATTAACGTAAGGGACATTGCCTGAATTATCAGAGCACATAGGTATTTCTTATTCAACTGCTTCTTTTGCTACATTCCATTTCTCTGCTAAAGTGTCTTTTCATTTATTTTCATTTCAATATTTTGGCTTATTCACTAATGAATTTTGTGGACTTTTTTTATGGAACTTTGTCAAACTTTTAGAAAAATGTATTTGTTTTGTTTTTTATTTCAATGAAGTATACAGCTTCTAGGCGGTTGAAAAGGAATTAGAGACAAGAAAATAATTATATTATTGATTAACAGCAACGGTTGCACAACACTGTCAAGAAATACAACTCTTCGGCCATATAGTTTAATCTACTTTTATAACAGTTTAAACAAATACGAGAAATATCCACGTCAATTAATTTGGATTAGGCGTTAAAGTGAAGTTCTCGTCATGACTGCAGGGCAGTGTACGAATCTACAAGGCGGAGAACCGCCGAAACAAAATTTCTATGAAGTGAAATTAGGGTAATGTACTAATGCATATACAGCGTTCATCGCTCCAGATTATTTCCAGATTAAAACTTACTATTTTTTTCTCCCTCTAAAAAATTGCACAGTTTGAATAATACTCAATGATCAACTAATATCAATAATAGATTCCGCCTGCCAGTGAAGATTCAGTGGTTTTGTAAAGAAAACGTTTCGTTTGATCCGCAACGCAGTCTTCGAAACGCCGAGGTGCGGAACTAGCGTTCTCGGGTCCAGCCTCGCTGATTGATTGACTGTTAATGATTCCGGGCGCGTCTACTTCTTAGGTCATTACTCTCGAAAGTGTAGTGCTGTTTTTTTCTTCTGGAGGTGGCGGTGACCCCCTGATGGATGGCGAGATACCGCGCCGACCTAGCAAGGTTTTCCCTCAACCAGGTATCTCCCACCAGCAGGGTACCGCCCCAGCCAGGAACGCTCTAAGCTTCCGACCGGTTTCCCGGCATGTGTGGTAGTGTACTGCATGTTAGTGTGAGTATAAGGGGTAAGGATAGGACAAGAAAGTGGAAGGAAAGATCGCGCGCGGTCCAATGCTCATTTGTTAGGGTATTGCATCGGCATTCGCCTGGTATCCCAGCCTCGCCGCTCGCGGGCGGCCTAAACGGTAGCCAAGCGCGCACAAAGCGGTGGCACCCGAACGAGCGCGAAACCTCGGATCCTTCCCGGCGCGCAATATAGGAAGAAAAAGCGCACCGTGCGAGACTGGCTTAACTTCTCCCTCTTCCGCCATATCTCTTCATGTGTGATTTTGCTGGTGTCGACGTCTTACAACACCCCGGGCGCTGTAGGGACCGCTGTCCGACACATCGGAATGGAGCGTCTGCGGCGGCTATCGTCTCCCCCCCCCCCCCGTCGACCGTTGCCTGCGCCATCGACGCCTTTAATGGGGAAATATTTTAGAAAGAACCGCTGCTCTGCAGCACCGGATTGTGTTGTGGCATCTCTCTGAGTGGTGCCGACTTGGAATGACCACATGCAGCTAGCAAATCCACAATCAGGGAACACGTTCAAAGAACAAATAGTTATTTACGCTCCAAAAGCGTTATAAGGGTTTTAATGATCGGGCGACAACCAAAAACTCCGGGACCAAAGGTGGCAAATCATGAGATTAATTCTCGTCTTTGAGGATCACTATCGCGAAAACAAAACTTCTGTATTGTTAGTTTATATCAATAATATTAATGTTATTGTGAATATTTTGTTTTATATAATTTACATAAAAACTGTCACCGTTATCACGGATCAAAGACGCACATATAAATTGTGGCTTTTCAATTTCTCGGAGATTTATTGACAAAGGAATACAGATTTCCTTCATCTTGCTGGGTAATAAATTTACCTTTTCTCATTCTGAAAAGTGGCATGCGCTGCTTAATGATTCGGACTTAAATTTCTCGATGTGAGAGAAAAGAATATGGATGAAAACGAATGGGAAAATATGACTCAAAATTGGAGAGCGACTGACGGGCAACGACCTGTAAAAAAACTCACAAGATGAAATATCTTGTGACAAGAGATATGTAGGAAACCCAGGCAAGCGACAAGGACAGCTGTGGAGGCCAATGCACGAGGCTGGTACTCGTATAACGTCCAAACGGTTCAATGCATCTTACAGGGTCAGCTGTAATTGATCAAATTCCGTCTAATTGGGCCAACAGATTTCGAATTGTATCAAGAAGAACAGCTGCAGGCGCACTGACAGTCCAAAGAACTATGGCTTACAAATGAATGGTCGGCCTTGTATACAGACGATCAAGCAGACCGCGTCGTTTACACTGAACATTGATTTGTGGTGCTACGACACGGAAATTAACACCAATTTTTCAAGTTACAAAACTAAACATTATTTTAAAATGAATTGAAAATAATTGTTCTCCAAGTAGTGAAAGTCTCGATAGATCCTCGTAAAGGTTGCCTCCCACCTCTTGACAACTTGAAGTCCATTTAAAGCGTTTCGGAAGTAGCACAGAATTTAGTACAAACTGTTATCGACTCGCTCAAGTAATGCTGGTCGAAGTTGCAAACAAGGGCGCGGGCACATTTATATCCAAATCTACCGTACTGAAACAAGAGTACCAAATTCTCACACGTGTCTTCTGGACACACCGAAAATAATACTTTGACAAGGAATTTCTTCTAGGGTTTCAGATTTCATAATCAACATATCTCGGCATTGCGAGAAAAGGGGCATCCGACATCACAATCCGACTGCTTTGATCCTCCGGTAGGTTCCCGATAATCATTAAATTCCCGGTCTTTGAAAGTCGTCCCGGACGAACGGAGATGAACATTCCATCGTACCGAATGCTATTTGAACCTACGTAGTTCAGTCAGAGGTCACTCAACTTACCACGTGAGCTACAAGTGGCCTTTTTTCAAGCGCATTACAATCGGAAAATTCCGTGTACAACTGTGTAATGCAATTACGTGAGCTTTCGAGCGAAGTCGCGCTTGAAAAGACAGGAGGCCGCTGAAAATGTTTGGGTGAAAAATTGGGCCGTGGTAAAAAAGGCCTTATTTACCCTGGAGAAACGAAGTGCGTTCTAAACGATGAATATACAAAAGAAATGACGTGCCCAGGAGATGTGTTAAGGTACCTTTTATAAGTGATCGAACAACGCTTTCCTGAAAGCGCATTTTTAAATATCCAAGTTCAGTAAAAAGGGAAGCATACGATGAATTGTTGAGATGCTTCGTTTCTCGCCCTTCTAAGTAACTTGAGAATTTGAGTAAACTATATTACATATTAAACTGAATTGTAATTATATTACTTTGAAAGTAAAAATAGTGGCTAAAAGTCAGTTTTGTATTAAATTTGAAAGAAACAGTGAAACGAATCTGACTTTTGCTGATCACACTTACATGTTCTCTAATCTGCGCATTCGCATATTAATAATTACGCATTCGGATATTTGGTTTTCACTTTTACTAAATAAATATTTCTATAAGAATTCAATGCCTGTACAAATTTAACCAACGTCACCGAATACAATCTATCGCCGTCTATCGCCGCCCAAAGTACACTTTTTGACATTTTCTTAATTTTCCGTTTCCTAATAGTAGAACCGAAATATTACTTAAAGAATATTAAATAAGAGAAAACCTTGAAGTAAATAGCAATTTTTATTGAAAAATTTGGAGCCGTTAAAAAAATTGCGTTTAAGCGTTACTCTAAATGCGAAATTTGAGGCTCTTTCCCACAGAAAATTTTTCAGTTTTCGAAAAACTTCATTTAAAGTCATTTCAGACACTTTAACAAAACAAGTGCAATATTGTGTACAAATCGTTGCAAATGTGTATATTAACGGCGTGAGAGACATTAAAAAATACATTTGCGTAATTTTTGACAAAACAAAAGAATAGCCCCAAATTAACTTTGTCATTTTAAACAATGCAATTAGTACTACCCGTTTAAAACGTGCGAAGAAAATATTTGGAGCCACTTCTGAGAAAATGGCATTTGAGCGTTTCTAAAAATGAGGAATGGTGAGCTCATTTTAACAGAAAACTGATGTTTTCGAGGAACTTTATCGGACATTATTTAAAGCACATGTACTCATAAATACAATAATGTGAACAAATTGCCGCTAATGTTTAAAAAAATCCACCTTTTTGAAAAATCTCGTTTTGTAATTTTTTAAAATTGCAAATATCGCACTAAATATTGCGCGAAAACCACTAACATTTTCAAAAAAAAATGTACGTGACCTTAATAAAAGAACTAATTATGGGCAACAAGTTTCATTTGAGGGAAACATTTCTATCATCAATTTTGTAGTTGGAAGATGCCGAAACAAAAGCAAATTTTGCAATTTTCGAAAATTCACAATTAACCGTAAAAATTGGTCGTATGCCTAATTAGTGTGTTTTACGCTATTCTTACAAGAAATTTAAAGAAAAAAAATTCGTCGTTTTTGAGAAAGTTTTGAAAATTTTTTAAGGAGGGTTCATGTAAAGTACCCTCTAGTGGAGTTCACAGACGGACGGAGATTTGAAGGAAAAAAAGAACTTGTTCTGCATCGGGGACCCCAAAACGTGTCTTTTCGTTGAAATATCGAAATCAACTTTCCGCAGCATTACATAACTTTCTCTATATTACGTACATACGTCGTATATACGAACGTATACAAGAAAGTAAAAAGGAGCAGGTCGATGTTGTCTGTTGCAATTGGCCGACAACAGTCCTGCGAAGGATTTTTGTATGCAAATCAACTAAAGAAATAGTTTTTACTTTTTCTCTTAGGAGAATAGAACACATCTCCGCCCACGAAATACACCAGTGTGTGTTGAGAACGAAGCCCCGACCTTCAGGCTAAGAACATGTTTTATTGTTTTTCTTATAATCAAACACAATGGAGTGTGAGTGCTCTAAAGGAGAGATGTGTATACAATGGTAGGAGGCAGAGGGGGCACACTTATGTGTGCCACCTCTTGGAATTTAATTCAAAATTCAAGATCTGAGAGGCTTTTCTGATGAAGTCCAAACAAATTTTTCAGTCAGTTTCCCATTTATTCAAACAGCCATCATTCACCACTTGACAACAATCTAGGGATATCATTTTCGCATCATATCCCCAATCCTTCCCTCCCTCATCGCGACCAGAATTTTGGTGCATCGCAGAAAACACAATCGATCGGGATGGAGGGTCGCACAACAGCGTCTTCCGACCTGCACTCTCCGCATATCATCCTCCCCTACGAAAAAAAGAAAGAAACAAGGCAAGAAGGGAGGCAAATCGGCGCGCCTTCACGCGGCCGCGCCGATGCGTCCCGAGGAGCCCCCACTAAGAGCCCTCCCGCTTCCAACGAGCGCGTCTCAACTCCGCGAAGCTCCGCTAAGTGCACCTGTCCACTCCGCGAGCCTCAACCCAGCCCCAGCCCCAGCGCCGGCCCCAGCGCCGGCCCCGGCCCCGACTCACGGCGCTGTTTGCGTCCGCCGCCGCCGCCGCTGAAGCGACAAAAGGTCCAGACGCGGCGTGCGCGACGCCCCACGTCTGGGCACTGCGCTCGCCCCACCCCCGCCGCCCGCTCCGCCACCTACGTCGCCGCACAGTCGCCCGGGCTCCATCCGACAAAAACCGTAGTGAATTCCTGATTAACGCAATACTGGGGAGGGAGGTCAGTTCCTCTATGGAACTCAGAACTGTGAATGCACAAAAGCATTCACAACTGTATTTGTCAAAGTTCAATTTGGTAATTTGTTCTTTTAAATGAAACATTTTTAGTAGTTTTCGTATTTTCTTCAAACATTACTCTTTTCAAACAAAGTTTACTGTTTTGGATGTAATTAAATGCGCCAAAAAATTTAAAGAGGTATTCGGCGAGGGGGGATTTATCGAGCCTCGCTTCAGTTCATTTGCAAAGCAAAAGCAAAAAGTAACCTTTCGTGAATATGACCAGAATTGAGATTATAAATCTAATGATCCGGATTTCCTATTGGATTAATCTTGAACTGAGATACAAAAATTGTTGCCTAAGATTAACGGAAAAAACAAGTATAAAAATACTCGCAATGCTTTCAAAAAACTCCCTGTCACAATCGAGATTTAAAGAAAAACTTATTTTTCTTCACTCCTTCACTTAACTTTTCTGTTCTAATTTTTTTCAACAGAGTGGATCTTTCAAGTTCAAATTTCAGACAACATACCACATTAGTTAGAGAATAAACTATTGGCTAAAGGCGTTGCAAAATTAATAAAAAAAACATTTATTCATCTATAAATACGCAGTTTTTATTTTTTTCCATTTCTTATATACCATTACCATTTCGTACAATGCGTCATCCGGAATAGACACAGACGCAGTATCTCAGACTTACACGTTATCTTCACGCGCTTTCAAGATATTTGTAGAAATGCCATAACAAACGTACGAGTTTACAAACGTTTCTGTGTTCTCTTATCGTTTTCGCAAACGAGATAATAGATTAACTAGAGTTACGAACCTCGCTAGTATCTCCAATGTTCATTCGTAATCTGTCTTACGAAGTATCTTCTTTCAATGTTGCTCTCTGACCCTAGGATATACACACCATTTAATGACCGAATTAAGTATCGCATCATGCACTTCTTTCGATAACGAGGTGCTGTAAAAGCAACCACGAATTCACAACAAGTTTATAAACGGATCGACAGACATTAAAATGAAAAATTGCATTGTTTGAAATTTTATGGTCCTGGAATCACGAGTTTCATGATGTATTGTCTCCAGGCCAGCACACACAACCACACGAAGCGATTAAATAAGAGTGGGATCCATTACCTTAAGAAGTATTAATGCATTAACAACTACAATTACTAATACGAGTACTACTATGGAATCAATGAAATCGCGGGGCAAACGATATATTTGTATAAAAGTAGCATGGATTGATAGATCCAAAACACTTGAAAGTTGCTGGCGAACTAAACTAATTTGGAAAGCTCCTTGTCTAATTTTCCTTGTGTTTGTAAAGAACAAAGAACCCACAACAGAACAGATGGTTTCAAAACTCTGACCTCTGACATTTTTCTCTCCATCTTTTCCAGAAACTGTATGTATTATGCGCAACATATTTCTTGCGCAGAGAGTAACCATACGTATTCTAACAAAATGTACAGAGATTATTTGATGAAGACAATGTCCTCAGACGCACTTCCACATCCAGTTGTTGCACTGACAGTTTCAACCGCCACATGTTTCGTATTATAAGAATTATGTGCTAAACATCTCTAACTAAGCGCCTGAGTCTGCAGAAGTTTGTGGGTATGTGATATTATGAACCAAATCAAGAGCTCCAAGAAACTTAATTACACGTTTCTGAAATCATGAATTTTAATCATGAATAATTTTTAAGACTTTCAATTCAGTCAAACCTTACGTTCCATTGAACGTCCATTTAAATGCATTGAACACTAAATTAAGTCCTTTAGCTATGCTTTTAGCCTCCATACTGCTCGTTGTATATATTTCACGAATGTTCATTCCCGACTGTGATATGGCGTAATATTCAGGGGAAATACATCTTACGGCTCCCAGACTTTTAGATTACAAAAAAAGAATTGTACGAATAATAAGTAAACCCCACCCACGTGATTCTTGTAAGCTTCTCTTTATTAAACTAGGTATTTTACCATTACCCTGTCTCTTCATATATAAATCAGTGGTTTTTGTCAAAAATGACTTGCTTAAGGGCGGGAATATATTTTCAGCAAACGCCGTTGTCTATAACTACAACACTCGACGTAGTAATCATATTCATCAGGTGACAGTATCAGCAGCTCACTACAAAAAATCACATATAATACATGTACATTATTTTCCAACACCTTGCCAGATGACATTAAACGATTAAATTCGATGCAAAAGTTTAAGTCACAAGTAAAATATTTTCTGCTGCACAAATGTTTCAATACAATTAGAGACTATACCGAGCATCTGAAAGGAAAGTAATATTAATTTTAACTATGATTTTTAATGTATTATTTACCATTTGGATTGTATAATTGTAAAGAACCTGTAAGAAGTATTGTACTTCAGCTTCAGGGTCAATGACCCCCCTCTCGATCAGGTTTTCGTCCAGTTTCCCAGATCCTAGAGCAAATGATGAGATGGCCCCTTGTTTTCCTTCTGGACATAAATATTACTTCAAATTAACTTCTCCCCATAGCACGTCACACACAGTTGTTAGCTGTTTTTGACGTAAATAAATAAAAAAATAAAATAAATATATCTTGTAAACCTGACACAAAGTGTTAACTTACATTTACTACGACTAAATGTAGCTTCGAAATTGCTACGATTGGTATGGACACGAATTTACCAGTTTTCGCCACTAATATCAATATACTTGCAAAGGCTTATATTTGTACAACCTGGTATAAGGGTTCAATAAGTAGCTTAAAGTGCATTAGGTTAATCAAAAACATACTCTCAAAAATATTCTAAATCTGAATTAATCCGCAGATCCGCAATTCAAGGCAACCTTATTCCAACTTTTTTCCTCTTCATCCGGACAGACAAGTATTAATAACCTTACCCCACTTCCTATTACATACACAAATACACCTTTTTTATCATCACTGTACGTAACAGAATAAGTATATCACTTTTTATCCACCGTTTTTGTGACACGGCCCCGCAGATGAATCCACGACGGAAAAAAAAACTGGTCATAAATCAGGGAAGATGCGACAGAGTCCGCTGCGCCAGGGCCGCAAACTGCGCGACTCTTAAAAGGCGACGACAGCGGTGCGTGCAGGTGGCGGGCGAGAGGACCTGCATCGTAAATTCCCCTGGGCGCCCGAACATTAACTGAAACTGAAATAATGCCCCGAAGTTTCGTCGCGCAGAAACCGGGAAAAAGGAAGGGGAAATATGAACCTCATATGAAAGACAGATGCAGGCTGTGTACATTTTTTTTTTTTTTGTACTCGGGATTTTTTCCTCATCCGCTGGTGAAAGGATTTGTTGGCATGTGGGGTATATCGGGCTGTGTGTTATTGTCCGTTTGTCGGTGTTCTGTCTCTCTGCCGGTATTCTATTGTCTCTTTGACCGTATACTATTGTCTTTTTGAAGACGGCGGTGCGTGCGGGTGATGGGCGAGAGTACGTGCGTAGTAAATCACACCGTGTATCTGAACATTAACTAAAACTGAAATACACTGTCCTAATGCCCTAATGTTTCGCCGGAGAGAAATCGACAAAAAATAAAAGTAAACCGGAACCTCACATGAAAGAAGTACGTGACTTTTTCGTACTCTTTCTTTCTTCTTCGATAGTAGGGGAATTTGGTACATTTGTGGATTATAACAGGCGGTATCTTATTGACTGTTTCGCGGCACTCTACCGCCTCTTTGCCGGTAAACCCGTGCCGCTGAGGGCAACGATGCGTGCAGAAAGCGGACGAAGGACACCAAGCGTCGTCTGCACAAGAATGCCACCGGACACATGAACATCAATTGAAACTGAAGTGAAGCACACACGTTTCGCCGGAAAGAAACCAAGAAAACGAGCAAATTGAACCTCCCATACAACTGAACGATTGAGTACAACTGAGATTGTAGAGGGTGACATTTTTAAGTGAAAATGTCATACTAGTGGTTGGTCAATATCTAAAGAAATATTAAATAACATAAAATTGGAAACTTCCAATATTAGACATACAGCAATCACAATGTTGCGTTGGTTTTGTTTTTTTTAAATAATGACAAACCTATAAATTAACTCACTCGAAACTCACGAAAATGATTCCCATTTTACCACGAATAAATGCCGTGCAATTGCTGGACATCAAACAAAAGAGACGTGTGTTAATTATATCTTCGGCAAATTAGTAGTTCAAAGCTTTTAATTGAAACTGGGTCTATTTCAAAAAGATACGAAATCAGGCGTTAACGCTTGATTTCATGTCAACAAATTAACCACAATCACAAAAAATTATACGTGAAAAACTTTCCATGCGTACGTAACGATGTACCTGTGTGGAAAGCATTGCAACTTCCAATATCCAAATAGAAAGTCAGAACGAAAAAGAACCGGTTTTTCATCGCTATAATGCTTGTTCCCTGATCGTAGCTTACGTCTAGAACATTACGGCATCTAACTAAGAAACGTGAAGTCCGTTTCAGCGTTTATATTTACCAGTCAAGAATGAAGTTAATCATCATTAGCGTTAGCCATCAAAACTCCAAAATAAGTTTTTACTCCAATTAATATGTATTAGTTTCATGCACATGTTCTTTTTATCCCAACAATATTTCTTATTGATGTTTTTAGCATTCGTTCAGAGTGCCTAGTCTCACAGATTCCCTCCCATAATGAAAAGCTAATAATTTCATAGTCGACGAAAAACGAAAGCAAATATTAATTGTATCTTATTTGCCTACATTTCTATCGGTAATAAAAATATACGTTGGATGAAACGAAACAAAGGCACTCTGACTGAAGTGCCACTCGAGCCATAGAGTCATAAAGGTGCATTCTGCAAATCCCAAACCGAAGATTTCAATTCGCGCGAACCGAGACGAAAAGAGGACCATCAAATAAAAAATAAAAAAGGTGGGAAAAAAATCGGTTCGACGCCCTGCCCCCGGAGCGACGGGCCGGTCGCGCTCCTATAAAACGATTCGCGATAAGCGCGGCCGCCTGGACCCACCGGCCGCCTCCGCTCGCCATCGCCGCCTCCACCGCACCCATCACCGCCGCCGCCACAGCCGCCGCTGCCGTCTGGAATGCGGCGCCGCAGGGGCGGCACGAGGGAAAGTAACCTCTACCACCACTGACCGGACGGCCGCGATTGGCGCGTCCCCGGAGAACACAAGAGGCTGCTGCTGCTGCTGCGGCGGCGGCGGCGGAGCCGATGGCGGCGGTGGGCGGCGCGCGCGGTGCTTCGCTGGCCGAACCGTCCGGCCAAAAATCGAACCGCCCGCCCGCCGCCGGCCTTAAAGGCCGCTTTGCGAGGCGTCTCGAGAGGAACCCCTCGGAGGAGCGAGCACCACGGCAAATATTGAACAGGTCTTTTCGGTTGAACATCTGGATTGTAGCGCAGTCTCGCGATTTGATGCTTTTCATACGAGACTGAGCGTCAAACTTGTCCAAAAAAATCACAAAGGGAGGAGAGAATGTTTGAAAATACTGCGAGATATTTTACATTAAGCAAAACATCATTAACTATTTTTATATAAACATGAAAATTATAGGTCGTTCACAAATATGTAGCTTGAAGGGCAGAAACAAAAATTAAGATGTCGGATTTAAATGATTCAGCAACATACGCTCACTCAGAGAAGTCACTCAGATTACGATTTCTTTTCCTCCACTGGCATTAGAGTGATCAGCGGTCTAGGAAGCTACTTGGAGTTATTTTTTACAATTATTATTACAATAAACCTATGACGTATGAATATTACAAATTAATTTATGCTTTAGACGAGTCATTAGTCATGTAAACTTCAAAGCAGTGAAAAATAAGTCATTTTTGACCAGTGCGTGAAATGATTGTTTTTTGCATAGTGGAGATTGAAGGTTTTTGCCGAAATAGGTGGGCCAAGGAGACAACAATCGATATCGTGCAAGAGAGAATCATTTCGCTCACAAAATATAAACATTTTTCCTCAACAGTAGAAAAATATTTATACTACGAGTCATGTTTAATTTCATCACTACAATTCATACTTTCATCGTTCATTCGTTCACATGCTTCGTCGTGCCATGGAGGTGACGAATGTCAGGGAGTGTGGAAGAGGCGGAAGGTAGATAATGTAATGAGTAGTATATGGAGAAGGCAGGTAAAGAAGATGGGCAGTGAGGACAGACAATGAAGACGGGTAGTCAACACGGGCAGAGAGGACGGACAGCGTGGGCGGACAATGACGAGGCATAATGAGGAGGGCACGAAGAAGAACAACGAGGGCGGACTATGAGATCTTGCAAACGACTTTTTCGCATTGTGCTTTAATGTTGCTCAGATGTATTATTAACAGATCAACTTCACGCACACACAGCGTTGCATAGAATCACTCATTTTTATACGATCATAGAAATATGTTTTAACAGCCAGAACAAACTCATAATTCCTTTAATAATGAAAATTAATTTCGTCTGAATTTCTGGTAGCAATTAGATTGCTCATACACTGACTACAAATCATAAAAGAATTGTGTGAATACAAAGTGAATACAAAGGGCATAAGAAACAAAATAATGCCTCTAGAAATTCCCATGAAAATAAAATATAGATTCCATGAAAATTTGTTAAAAAATAACATTTTCGATTCATAATTAGAATTTTTAATGAAAATATATTTTCACATAATGTCTTTTATTAATCAAATTGTCCTAATAACGTCAATTACAATGAATTTCCGCTCTTTTTCCTACTGATAGAATGAGGTTCAATCAATAAATAAATTTCATTTAAATTGTATATAACATTTAATTAAACACTGCCCGAAAGGATATATTGATAATATCAATAAATGAACAACTCAACATGAATTGTATTTCATTACAAGCAACCACTTACTCTCCTGATACTGTGTTAGTGTTCGGCGCTCAAATGACCCAATACACAGTCAATACTGCTACAGAGTTTCAAATGAGAAGTTGGCAAATGAAGACAATTAATGCAAATACTTCAATAGATGCGTTTATAAAGTAATAAAAGTACAGGTTAAGACCACATCACGATCCACAGATTTAGGCGAGAATCCCATATATATCATGGTCGCCATCGTCAAAATCTTCTAAGTTACCTGAAAAATCATTTAACGTCTGTGAAATGCATATTTAATATCGCAGTTTCATATCTTAAAAATCGAAGTAAGAATTGTGTTGAAGCAGTCATCTTTTTACTCTTCAAAGATAGCAGAAACCTGAGCGCATGTAATCAGGCACTTCATTCTACAACATATTCATGAACGTTGAAAAGAAAGAAACGAAGACCATGAACAAAAAGCCGCTATTTACCGCTGTAACTTGAACAATCAATTTCAATCACAGTTAGTGACACAATGCTGCAAATAAATTTCGTATTCCGTCGCTTTATGAGACTCTCAACCTTCAAACAATCACAAAATAAAACAGGATCAGCAGTGTAAAGTAACATAAAAAGGGTCATAAAAGGCAGACTTTGATTTAAAGACTTACGATACGCTCCAGGCGGTAGAAAAGTGTTTACACTTTACCTTCTAAATCTTCAAAGCAATATACACCGATTTTATGGGTTCCGTTCACATAAACGTGTAGGCATTGTTATGTTTGTTGTCAAATTTCCCACAGCGAAAAATAGTGCGTGAATGTGTGTGCTAAAGCAATAAACTGGATTCTAGGAGTGTATTAAATATACCAAATCTCTTTCCAACTTGATACCTGGGGTCACAGCTCACTTGTTTTGCATGCGAATGGTCCTAGGATCCGAATGTTTCTAGAAGAAATATACTTTAGACGCCTGTTATTTCACTGCAATGACTGAACCCGACAACAAACTTGGGAAAGCAATGTTTTGTTATGATTTATAAAGTATTTGCAGCAAACACGCAAGACTGGAAACGTATACAACTAACCGTGTGACTTTTCCCACCTTTCATTTAAACAGGGATGGGTAAGATACTCTGCCCATTTGTCCCGGGTTCGCCGCAAAACCGCCAGATACGATGTCCACCCCTAGCTTTACTGAGGTGCATGTGAGCCGCATGGGCGCTCTCTCTCTCTGATCTAACCGCTACGTGCATATGCACAATGCGCTTAATAAAGGGGTAGGACTGCCACGGTGATAGGATTAGTAATAAATAAGGTAACGATATTTCCGAGTACTAAATGTGAACAATAATATTGCAACACAAGTACCAAATGTGAGCATTGTTTCTTTTTAGGTAACATATTAGCGAGAACGGGATAAAAAATAATGTTATCGCGATCATTTAACTCGCAACTGTCAGTTGATAATATAAAATACACTGCAAAATAATAGTATTTCTGCCTATTCATTGAATTATTTTACTTAGTTCGCCAATAAATTAATCATAACATCGATTCAAGCTCATGAAATTCCGTGTCCATAAAATATGGTCCTAAACAGGTCAACCAAGTTGTCAGATCTCTTAAGTGCACCCAATATTTATTTCTTTGCGATGATTCATTCATCAATTAATTTCAGATTACAGTACTACAGATGGTTACTTCGTTTTAGACAGTTATATGATGATGCGGTAGTACGCGTTGAAACGAAGGAACTGGTAGTGGACTTGCCTTCTACATCTATGAAGTCATTCACGCATTACAACGGGTTTGATCTACGCACTGGATCTAACGTAATATTCGACTACACTACTTTCTCATAGCGGGAGCCGTCATTTAAATAACTGGTACCAGACAAGCACATCATATACAGACATTAATGTAATAATTTAATTATGCATTACCACATGGAAATAATACAGAAATGAAGAGAAACAAATCATAGCTACAACGACACTTCAATACTCAATACTTATTTATTCTTCACCTTATTTATGCAAACGATTATGAGCAACAAGAACCTCGTTATATCGAAATGTTCAGCAACTCAACAATTTTACTTTTTCCGGAACAGGTTCGAAAACTCCAAGCTGCAGTAATCTCTGTTACCTCTACAACGTTTTGTCCAGGAACATACGGCACAGGGCCCATCGCGCTCCGCCGTTCGGTGGAGGCTGCGGTCGGGCGAGTCAGGCTCCGGAGAGCAGCGGCGGGGCCGCGGGAGCACGGCCAGGCCGATGTGCGTCCGCCCGTCCGCCCGCATGCCCGCCCGCCGGTCCTGCCCTCTTCCCGCCTGCCCGCTTGCCCGGCCGCCTTCCCGCCTTCCCGCCTCGGGACGCCTCATCCCCCGGCCATTTTTAGCCCCACTTTCCGACGGGAAGAGAAGCTTATGAGATCACCTTTGCCGTCTGGCGCGCAGGCGGCATGAGGACGGGCGGCGGCGCCAAGGCCCAACTCACACACATGCACACACACAGACACACGGACGAGCGCGGGCGCGCGAGGGCCCTGCCTCACGTGTTGCGCCTCGGCGACCACGATTCGTCCCGTCTTTTCCGTCAGGCGGCGAAACTGGCAAAGGAGAAATGATTTTTTTTGTGGCGCCCCTAATGCGCGTTTTCGGCAAGATAAATATCCGGCTGCTCTTTCGAAGCGGAGTTCTTTCTAAACATTCCCGCATCTACGATGATTTATTCTCGCTGGGGATTAGGCTTGTGCTGCCCCTCAAATGCATCCGCGTTGCTGCAGTCGGCGGTAAGGTTGCGTTGAGTTCCGAGATAGGAGATGTCAACCGCGCCGCTTCCAGCTGTAGACGCCCCAGCCCGCACAAAGCACGCCGCAAAACGAACTCCGAGACCTTGAACCCACGCTCTAACGAACCGCGCAGGTAGCGAAGCGTGCATCTCGCGCCGAGAACGTCACGGCTTCGAATCTGAAGCTCGCCTGGCGACTCATCGAAGGAGCCTGCCCGCACAGCCGACGTGGGCGATGCTTAGATTTGATGGGAATTGCAGAGTACACTCCGATTCACGCGATACTGATTAATTCCAAGTTTATTGTTCGTGACAGTCTTGCTCAAATCATAGTTTAAAAAGAGCATTTAACTAAGATTTTAATACTTTTCATTGGGTAACTCCAGGCCTGGATTTAATAGAATTTGAAGAAAATAAATATTTAATATTATAATATAGACCCAAGAAGAACAAATGTATTAGGTTGTCAGGTAAATGACTCGCAGAGGATAAAAGTCGAGGATAAGAGAATAAATGCGGAATTAAATACGTTTCGTTAGTTTCAAGTGGCAAACTGTTTTCTGTCAGATAAATCGTAAATATTTTGGAGTTCCTTAGAGTCATTGCCTACTAATTACTTAAATATAACTTAATGTTTAAAACGATTATTTATAATAAAATATACTTATTTATAAAATACACCTGAATTAATACCAATTTATTCCGATGCCTTGGTGGAGTTCGAGCAAGGAGTCAACCGCAACTGATAAGAAAGAAAACCATACAACAATGCCAATATTCAGTTTTAAAAGCTAATAGATTAAGAAAATATTGTGCGTTTTAGAACAAATCGTAGCAAGGTTCAGAACAAACGAACACTGAGATTAGCATCACACAAAGAAAGAAATAAGAACATCAAATTACAGAGACACAGCAAGTCGAATTATTTTACTTGCTATCGGCTTACTACGATTTGCTACGTTTGTCCGGATAAACCTGTAAAAGATGATATTCTTCAGGGAATTCAATATCCATTTTTGTTCACTTTTTTATAATGAAATGGAATACTGCAACAAATCGCTTCTAGATAATAAACTATAAGTTGCAGTATCCCAATAGAATGATGGCTTCCTTAAAATATTAGCTGAATCTCATTCCTGAGTGAAATCTATTGTTATTTATTTTATACGATTTATAAAAATTGATGCGATAACGATTAAAAAATGATTCAGCATGTAATAATTATACAGATTTCACAGAATATAGGCTATCGATTCTATCTCATCGCTGAGTATTATATACATTTCTTTCCGCCTCTACGTTCTTTCACTTTTTATTAATTCTTAGGAATGCTGATATTAAGCAATTCCTATGTAATTTCTGCAATACAAATTCCTCTATCGAGAAATTTCTATAAACGTACGGAATGGAGACGGAGAAAAAACGAAATAAGCGAAGGAAGAATATTTCGTCCTTGAAGATTGCCATCAGAAACTCTATGTGATTACGCGGTCGTCTTGTTTCCGGCAAATTGGGAATTATAATGACACGAACAGTCACGTCGCACACAAAATTACTTTATGACAGAGAGAGAGAGAGAGAGAGAGAGAGAGAGAGAGAGACGAAAAAACCAACAGAGCTGACGGAACCGTTCCACTCGCTCATTAGTGCGAACGTCCGGGGCCGTGGAACGTGAGGGACTCCGTAAAGTCTGAATCTGTGGGACTCCGTAAAGTCACGTTATTGGTGAATGATCAACCGGTCAAATGTGAATAGTAACGGAATAAATTTGCATAATAAAACGCTTGCTCTGCTGCGCATTAACAGCAGAAAATCAGAAACAATACCCCGAAAATCAGCATAACGCACCTGCTAGTAGATATTCGCGGAGCCCGACGCGCGCCCGGTTGTAGGGTCGCTATCCGCTCTACGTCAGGGAGGAGTGGTGGATTTCGAACCGTGGACAAACTAAAGCGTCATGGCGTGAGTGTGATAGAATAGTTGACCGCCACATTTATCAATGCTTCACTCGAATTAACATATTGTCAGTTCGCTTCTGTCGAGGCACACGTGGCTTGTAATATCGTTATTGAGAATCATTTTATTTAAAAGACCAAACGGAAAATAAAAGATCCGATATCACCATCTCTAATATTAAAACATTGAATTCATATTTTTGAGAATCATCATTGCATTCTATCATCGTATATCATCCATTAAAAACGTAGTAGTCTGACAAGCTTTCTATTTGACAGATCTCGATTCGAATTTGACAATGTGGGACATTACTACACTGTTTGGCAACGATTTTTCTCAATTTCTTAAATCTTAGATGCACTATGGCTCACTATTAATCACTTCAACTATCATCATTCTCATCACTTCACTAGTCCTAAGACAGTGGGTCAGACCAATCCGATACTTGTTATTTGCCCGTTTGAACATTACATTAGATTTATTAAATAAAAAAAAGTAAAAACTGTATGTGACGTAGGGGGGAAAAGATTTTCTGCACACGTTTTCTTGAGTTCCAGAATCCCTTCCCTCTCTTTTTAACTATAAATAGTTGAAAGATGAGTAAACGTTTAACATAAATAAAAATAAATTTTAAAAATCGCAAGAATAGCAATATTTGAAAAATAGTCATTTTCGTTTCTGGGTTATAGAAAACTTATTTGCATCGGTACACGAATTGCAAGTATGTTTTTTCTGCATTGCTAACAAAATAGCAACTCGCCCTTACCTCTACTGTTACCATTACAAGCAAAAAGGAGAGTTCAACAAAACGTGCGCATAGTGAAGCTACATTTACGTCCAGAAGCAAAACAAGGGGCCATTTCAGCATTTGCTCAATGGATCAGGGAAACTGGACAAAAACCTGATCGAGATGGGGGTCATTGATCCGGAAGATGAAGTACATTATTTGTTACAAACAAATTAAGTCTTTAAAAAAATATACAATACAAATGTAAACTAATTCATTATATATCACTGTTTTGGTAAAATATTATTTTTCTTTTTGATAATCAGTATAGTCTCTAATTGTATAGAAACAGTTATGCAGCAGAAAAGATTTTACTTATAACTTAAATTTGTGAACCGACTTTCATTGTTTAATGTCATTTGGCAATACGTTGTAAAGTAACGCTGCTGAATGTGGTACGTTCCGTAACGGCCAATTCTGTACAATATAGGAATAACAATGCGGTAAAATGAGCAACTCTTCTCTGTTCCTATCCATAAAGGCACGTGCGGCGGCAAGCAGGATTTTGAAGGGAGCAGCAGGAAGTATTCTTCATGCCTGTCACCCGATGCCGTACGGAAGCACCGCCGCGCCTTCTTCGCATGGGCCGACGAACAAAGCGCCTCCAATACGGCGGGCGTGAGCAGAGAGCAGAAGCACCAGGCCGAAGTACGTGGCCAATCAACCACGGCTCTTCGCGCACAGGGGCGCCTCACGCGCCAGTAATTACAAGTGCGGATAAGCTCAATGCAGAATAACGCGACGGCTGCTCTGAATAGCAAAGATGGTGTGAGTGCATCGGTTTGAAGGGCTGCGGGTTCAAATTCCACCTGTACACTGATGTTTCTCCCGTGTCTTTCACGTATGTTGTGTCGTGGGGGAACCTGCAATCCTGTTCTGCTGAGCCAAAGACCCGAGGAGCCTGCAAATTGGGTACTATCTAGCGAATAGTTGAAGGTACTTCCCTTGCGTGGACAGTTTAACAGATTTCGGATGAAAACGTTCACAGAAGAGAGTAACGTTGAGGTGGCGATGTCACGATATCGTCTGATAGAGCCAATTACATACCACGTGGGGTACTTTCAGCACATTGTAATTTGCCCTACGACTTTAGATTTGGAAATACTCAGGAAATGTAAGTTATTTAAGCTACTCACACAGTAATTTCGTTAAATACATTTTGGCTCGCTTGCGGACCATAATGCATCTATTATATACGAGTGAATTTATATATGTGCGCATGAATATGAGTGGGTGTGGGTGCGTCTCCGCAAAACATTTCATCCTCTAGAGCGATTATTCTCAAATTCTGGACGAATACTTGTGAACGTCAGTGAAAAAATAAGGGTTATAATACAAAATGTTCCCCTAAAATGCTCTTTTTCAACATAATTTAGTTTAATGGAACCCTTAAAGTCTAGGCGGCGTTGTTGCTATGCGACGCGAGGCGGTGTCAGCCGAAGTGGGCGGGGCAGTAAGAGAGCGAATGGGACGGGGAAGAGGGCGGAGCGGTCGAGACTGTTTAATAAAGGTGATAAAAACACCACAAGAGTAATTCTACGCAATCATTAAGGTTTAAATTAATAAAGATAATTTTCAAATCAGCCACATTTTATTGATTTATACGAATTTTGTCCAGAACGGAGAGCAAGGAAGAGTGTAACAGAGAGTAAGACAGTATCAAAATTTGCAGGTATCAGTATCATTGGAATTTCGATGTTGCCTATTAATAGGAAATTTTCTTGCCACTTTTCTCCGCTCAATTACTCGCATTTAACTTCAAGAAGTTGAAAAACTGAAAATTCTAAATGGTTGGCAAATACAGCCACGCAAAAAATGAGCGGCCTGGTTTCCCCAAACTTACAAGAGCTTTGCTAAGTTTTAGCATGAAGAATCAATACCACATACAAGTACCAATTCATGCTTATACGATTTTCAGCGGGCGCTGGGGAAACTTTTCGAACGTCGGTCCCCCTTGCAAAAGGGGTGGCACATGAAAAAAGTTCAAGAAGTTCTGCTAACAGGGGTGGAATTCTGAAGGTTTGCCTCATACGCTCCAACAGCAAAGCACTCCCCGCTTCATATTTACTCGCTTTGTGAAAAATAAAAAAAAAAACAAAAAAAAAAACCTAACAAGTTGGTAGCTATCGGTCCAGCATATTCCATGGCTAAGGTAGTTTACTTATGTTCTTTTACGTACTTTTAATTATATATCATATGTTAAATAATAAATATAAATTTCATTTACTATTTTAATTAATATTTTCCAGAAAGGAGCCCTTAGAAACAAATCTTCGTTCGTTAGGTCCTTCATCCAACCATTCATTAGTAATTTGTTCATTTCTTTGCTCTGTTCATTCATTCATTGATTCATTCATCGGGTGAATAATTAATATTTTCCATATCTACGTTCTAGTCCAGAGATTACATGATTGGAAGTTCCCGTATCTCTGCCACTTTCTGCTATACTTTCCTCTATTAGTCTTTTCGCACTTTTCATTACAATTGAACACCATTGTAGAAAACTAAGATGTATGTGTCACACTGTATGTCAGAATCAGAGTAAGGAAACTAGAAAGGCTCAGACCAAGACAGTGGCCAATCTATATAGAGAAATGGAAGCTAGAGATTTCCCAACCCTATTTGTTCTATCGCTGTCAAGAAATTAAACTTTCAGAGGTGCGTGCTCCTGATAGCGGAAGTGAGATTAACGGAGGTATGACCTACGAAAGCCGCTTGAAATATCAAAAGTGGCAGTTTCGTCACGTAGAATGACGAAAATATACATATCCACACTCTTTTTCTATTTCTCCATACCCTGTTCATGTTCTTTTCAGCATCTCCTCTCTAACATTTTCCAATACTTTCAAGATTACAGATTTTCGTTTTAATTCCCTTACTCACGAAGGCGGAGAATTAAATAGTAAAAAGGATGGCAAGAAACAAAATATGACGCAACAGAACAGCCAGAACGCGTTTTGGGCACTATAAATGCCACATGTAATGCCTAGGATATCAATTCCAATACACAAAATGGGATCCATTATTGCAACCGAAGTCATCCTTTACCCCAATACTAAAACTGTGCATCTCTTCCGTCTCCCCCGACACTTAGAAATAGTGTAGATCCCAGATCTCAGGTGATGTCATGGGATTTTGAGGAGCCTTCTGAGAGGAAAAGGCAAGAAAACGGCTGTTTTCAATGTAATGGAAAATGTCTGATTTATGGATATTTAGGTAAATATATATAAAATGGACGTTGGTTTACATAAGAGCAGTTAACTCGGACACCGTGTGACCATTTCCATGCAAGTTGGCACATCTGCGTGTTTTTTCACCCAGACGGTTTATGTGCTGTTAATTTTGTTGTAACTCCATTAGATAGCGCAGTAGAACAAAAACTTCAAAGTAACGTTTCTCGGATCGTCATCTACAGGATGAAGTTTTCTTGAACATTCTATTACATTTTTGCTGGCGCTTCTCGATATTACTCCACCTGTTCAGAGACGTGCAGAATCTGCAACTAAATGTGAATGAGAGGGACAGAGAAAGGGAGAGAAAGACAGACAGTCAGACAAACTCAGTCAGGGACAGAAAGGGAGAGAGGAAGAGAGACACGGTGAGAGAAAAGGGAGAGGGAAGGAGAAAGGAGATGGACAGAACGACTGCTGGATTCTGCGAGTAAAATATAATATTTATACATAATGTACTATTTATATATAATAGTACTTACTTTATTACTAATATTTAAAAAAAATATATTTAAATTAAATTGAATGTTTTGAACTACGAACCATTATCTTTCTTTAGATTAGAAATTCTATTTAATCTATATAATCCTATTACTATTACCAATAGGTATGTATCCTACGACACTCTGTGCCATACATCATAAAATAACGCAACTTTACGTACTTTATTTTTTAATTCAAGAACTCGCATAATATCTGACTGAAGGAAAGTGAAACCTGTCCAGATTTGGACGGTTCCATCTCAAATATCCGTTCCGTCTCGGCAGGTTTCCTTTTACCGAGACTTACCAAATTGTATACTCGATAATATTTTATACATAAAAGATTGAAAATTGAGAGGTCCGGAATTCGAGATTTGAAGGATACGAAACAATTTAAGGATTCGGATACGAGAAAGTAGGAATCGGCACCGCAAGTCCTATAAATCGGAGAGCAGACAGTATGGCTCCGCGGTCGGCAAAGTCCAGAGGGCGAGTCTGCAGCTGGCGTTGACGCCCGTGGCCGTCGCGTCACCGCACATGCACTGCCCGTGATAAAGCAGCACCAGCAGGAGGAAAAGCGCCCGCCGGGACGGCTCCCAAGGGCAGCGACGTGCACACCGGCGCAGGGGGCGCACGGGCGCTGGCGCGTGCCGCTGCATCTGGCGGCGGCGAAGGAAGGGAAGGGGCAGGTGAGGCGGCTATCAAGCGATGGCACGCGGCGGCGGGCGGCGAGCGACGGGTCGCGCACGGCGTGCCCGCTCGCTCCTATCTGCGCCCGATAAGGATGGCTTCGCCCGATACGCGGGCCCTGCAGGCAGAACGAGTCGGCCCGGCCCGGCCGACAACCCGGCCGCGGGCAGAACGCCCGGCGCCCCCGCGTGTCGCCGTCGCCGTCACGTCGCGCCCGCCACACCGCCAGACCGCTCGCCGCAACGCCTGGCCCAGTGATAACGGGCTGACACAAACGACGACCAGAATTGATGGCACTGATGCATCCATAATTAGGGATCATATCGGTATATCGATAATGTTTTTCATATAGCCTATCGGCACTTTTCTTTCAATATACTACCATATTGATTCTGAATTTTTTTCCGATATATTGCAATATTACGTGGAAACTCATCAGATTTTAATGACGTACCATCTTGTAAAATCTATTTCCAGTCCAGAAAAACAACTAATGAAATTTCACAATATTCACTTATTTAAGTGCACAATGGAATTTGAATCTGGAAAATTCGGCGACAAACTGATTTCTGGCTATATTCTATACGTCAAAACTAGGATTTGTGGATTTATACACTCGATCAAACTTGTTTCTTTTTCACTTAGCGGTGTATTCACGAAAGAATACTTATCAATAAACCGGTATATTCTTTTCAAATTTATCACATACCGGATTCGGCCTTTTAATATACTGAAATGTCGGCATATCCATTTGTTTTATTGTCATTCCAATTCTAAATACACTGTCTTCAAACGAGCAACTCGCAACCACTCCCCGACAGAAAATCTTTAAAATATTCGAAAATCACTGTAATTCCAGAAAATCACTGTAATTAAATCTCACAATATTCATTGATTTATATTCACCTAGGGTTTCTTGCGGCCCTTGCCGATTTTTGAGATCCGGAAATTGGCAACAAACTCGTTTCTGGATATATTCTGAGTGTGTTGTATTCGAAAGCTCGGTTAGTTTCAGCAATGTTTGGTGTACAAGCTGTTTCCCATATTTTGCTCTTTTATTTTCATTGAAGAATAACGAATCAACAATAATAATACAATTAGAGCAGATTTTTTATCTATTTACTTAAAACAATATAATCAAGTCCATTTGGAAGTACTGAATAATTTTAACACATAAAAAAGGAACTAAACAGATATAAACGTCATACAAACTATAAATAAGAGTCATTAGTGTATAGTGTTCAGTGGCGCACCCAAAGGGGGAAGGGGCTCGTGGAGCTTCAGCCCCTCCTCACAGAAGCCAATGACACATATTCAAAAATAGAGATTTCCATAATTTTCTATACTAACGAAAGTCATTCAATATATTTAATATTTACGTTATGAATATTAACTGTAAGACAAGAAATAAACTTACATTTTATACTCCGCAGAAATGAAAAATTCTTCATAACAAAACATCGGGTTGGTTAGCTTCCCCTCCCAGAAAAGTCGTGGGGGCGACTTTGATATAATGTAATGTAATGTGTTATATAAAGTATTTAAATGATGTATAGGTTGTTTTAAGAATTCGAGTACGAAACTGGATTTTCACCACATGCAAAAATTAATGACAGCATTAAATGACAAGGAATTTTTGTACATACGGAATGAATAATAGTGTCATCGTAAATAGTGAGACGCAAAATCGATTTTTTACCATTAGTAAGCGCTGTTTTGTTAAATCATTCGCCAAAAATGAATCACCTCTCAGGTTGGATTTTTTTATGAATTTAGCCTTCCCTAGAGAACCAGCTCGACGGGAGGCGCGCCGCGCCGCGGCCTCGCGCTGCCCGGCTGCCTCTGGGAGCGCGTGGAGAATCCCGGGAGAGCCGGCCAAAATGCGCGGTGGACCAACTGGGCTCGCGGCAGGCCTCCGAGGGGTGCTTCCGTTTTTCCCATCTCGCATTTCACCATTCGCTCTATCTTCACGTTTACGGTATTAGTCATTTGTGTGTCATTTATCATTATCATCTTTCTCAACGCATGCTTTGTGCCCTCTGCAAGTAGGGAGACCTGGTGAGCGCGCGCGCCATAGATTCAGCGGCTGCGGAATTACATAGCGGCCGTTCACCCGATGAATGAATCAATGAATCAATGAACAGAGCAAAGAAATGAACAAATTACTAATGAATGGTTGGATGAAGGACCTAACGAACGAAGATTTGTTTCTAAGGGCTCCGTTCAGCTGGTGCCGATTACCCGAAATGCCTAATTCATGCAACCGCCCCGACTGGGTGGTCAGCAGAACGAGAGACCCGGCGCGACTCAACGCATACGAAAGCCAAGTGACCACAGCCACACATCAACGACCATGGCGCAATTCTAATTCACGGTACATCCAAACGAGGCTCCGAGTCGGTGCACGCTCCTACCATGTCGACCAACCAGGCGGGCGTAAACAAACAACACAACACAAGCAAGCATACACTGACGCACACGGAAGCGTGTTGGCATGGCTTGGTGGTGGTTCTCGACCCGCAGATCCACGGCCACTCGCGCACATGCCGATTTATGAAGAGGAAATGGTAAGAAACAAAAGTTTTGGGGACTCTGATCCAGAATAATTTGTTCGCTCTTCTTCCGTGAACTCAAGCTGACTCCCCGTTCCTTTTCATTCATAAACCAAGACAATATGATTGCTTACTATTCTTGTTCGTGTGTATTTAATTATTTAACGTCAAAAACAGTTAAAAACTGTGACGTACTGCAGAGAGAAGTGCATTCAAGTTCAGTTGTCACTAACTATACCCAATTTAATTTTATTCGCACAGATGAGTTTGGTTGTCGCCCATGAAGTAAGTTCGACAGCTTCTTAACGTAATTTTTTTGTGTGAAATTGGAATATGAACGAAGAAAAAATGTTTATTTCGCGATAATACAGTTTTCGTTCAAATGAAAAATTATATTTCTGATTAAAAAAATTGTCCTCCCCCTGCGAGTCCTCAAAATGGAACTGAGGAGTGTATGATCTTGAAGATACGCATTAATTTACATATTTCTTCCGCGACCACATGAAGAAATCCATAACTACAGTATTTTTCTCCGCGAACGACGATTGCGGCAAATCATGGACTACTGCGGAAATGGCCCAACGATAAAATGTGTGTTTTTCGCCCCCCTCAGGGCGTTCGTAATTGGAATGGGATTTTATGTTTCACACGGATGACACTCAATTTAACCTGTGTAATGCTCGTACATAATTTATAGCTAAACTGTCGTTGGCACACACGCACTAGATATATTAAGCCACTAATTTTCTTTGTTTCACAAATGTATAGTGGCCGTGCATTTAGATTTGAAACACTTGAATTGAACAACGAACGCTTGAAGCATGAATAATTGCAGGAAATAAGCCTGTCACATCTCATCGTCTCTTCTAACAGTATTTTGTAGTTCCCATCTGGATTGTGTGTCATTTGCACATTTAAGGTAGTCATATTACGACAATACTTGTTTGTATAGTAGGGAAGGCAAAAGCCGTGGCATGAAATATGTCACCACTGTGGGATATGAGAAGTCGCATAACAATCTATCTATGCAGATCCGTTTATACCCGCAAGCTCTACAATACAAAACGTCCCGTAAACACAAATTCTGTTCTATTCTGGATGGAGCGAGGGCTCCACTCACAATTCCATAGACGAAGACTCAGCGTGCCAATGAGGTCACGTTGTTTTTTTATTACCCTGGCGCAACATCTCTGTATCGGAGAAACATTTTTCTACATGTGGTTAGCCGCACGGACCAGTACTTACACAACATTTTCCTGACTTGATGTCTTTAATTCACAGAACTTGATTGGATATTTACTTTTCAGAATTTGCATTTCCAGAAAAAAACGATCAAAACTCCAAAAAGCTGAGAAAATAGTAAGAACTGTTACCAGTGACAAGTGTTTTGGATGCTCACGCACGCGTATACAACCACTAGTTTAACCTGCCTGTAAACTGAGAGGTCTGTGACCATTAGCGTGTTTACACTGGCCCATGACATCGCGGTTACATTTTGCTATATAGCAAATACTGTAGAGTCTCTTAGGAGTATTTGAGGATGGGTATTCGTCGAAGCGCCCGTTGGGTCTTCAGAGTATTAAGATGTTCCTCTTAATTAGCAATCTTTCCAACGGTCAATGAAAAATACAAGAGTATAATGAAACGTGCGCACACATTTCCAACAAGATTTTCTTTTTCTAAATGTTTGTGTATTTGGCCTACCGTTTCACCCAGCGACAAGAAACTTACGGAATAAGCAAACAGTGGAAGTCAGTTTGGTTTTATGTTAAAGAGACGAAGATTTTCCAAACATTTCTTTGGAAAGTAAATGTAGTTGTTCCAAAAGCAAAGAAATGCATCTTGGTTTAAAAGGTTTCCTTGGAGTTTTATCGAGAAAGAAGAACGCTTACATATTATTGGCCCAATGATATCTTTTTAATTTTCAATTTCTTCAGTTAACAAAATTATTTTTCACTGATTTCACATTCTTCGTAGAATTTGGACAATTCTCACCCGAGAGACCTAGAAAGGGAACAGAATATCTAAAAACATCGAAGTATAATATATTTAAATGCAAGTAACGTCAAAAGGCCTCTTCGGTAGCAGATATTTCCCGGAAGAGTACAGAGCACCCTATCAAAATAAAATCGATACATTAATATTCAATCACATCGAAATGAATTTCTGACAAAGTTGGGAAAGGTTCCCTTATAAGTAAAAAATTGAATAAAAGAGGTAAAACAGCAAACTTTTCTTCTGAGATACATTATCAACAAAAATACTTTCTTTCACAGGACACAAGTGAATAAAAAACCTGAGACCATTTTTTCCAATTTCCCAGGTATTTATGTACATTATTATGCATGTCTTACATCATGCATGCATGCATGAATTCAGGAAAGTAATTACATGTGAGTGGAATTATAGAGAAAGAGAGAATACTTAACCAACACACAGTTCAAAACCGTTTGTTATACACCAAAATTTGGGCCGCATTTACAGGCGTCGACATCGAAAAATGTAAATCGAGCAGAATTACCTGCAAACAAAGAGAACAAATACAGTTAATACACTTTACAACAAGACTAACTTCACATACTCTAGCTACAATATAATGAATAAAAGAAGACATTTGATTTTTTAATATCAGCTTATTAATGATTCCCATTAATGCTCATCACAAACATTATTTATGTTTATACTCTTTCACGTTATTTTTCACTATTATATGAAAGTGCATGTCGTAGGGAATTTAAATTTCTTAAAATTATACATTTTATCCAACCACAAAACACAATATTACCACATTTTGCCGAATCTTCACAAACACGATTTATTATCATGTTTTGGTCAATAATGGTGTTCCTACGCTGTAGTAATATTCGTTACTATTATCACTTTGGCCTACAACACTGTTGCATCGGAATTCCTAAAACTAGTGTTCAACTACCAATTTTCACACCAAACGCCTTTGAAGTATTATTTTAGCCTCAGGGAATATTTTTCGGCCTCCCAGCATGTTATTGAGGATATCCGAGTTCGAGTAGCACCTTCGCAATGTTGCCGTGAGTTTCCCGCAGAGTATCCAAACCAATTCACAGTTTATATGTATGTTCTAAGAGAATTCTTACGGCAGCTATATAAACAAATACCCATTTAAACCAATTAGATAAATGCAATGAACCTGAACAGAGCGTTCAGCATTCGAAAGACAGAATCCCAAAGAGACGATTTACATAAGAGTAATGTGATCTGTAATGAGCGTTTCCATATTGAACGGGCACCGAAAAAAGAATCCAAATGAACCAAGTTACATCGACCCTGCTCTCCTTGCCTGTGAAAGGGGAAGAAACCGATGCGCTCCGCCGTGTGATAGCCGATGCACAAGCCGAGTCTTTGAGTCGGCGCCAACCCCCTGCCACCTCGCTTCCTCTGCGAATTACTGCGCTTCCGGCCAGGAACAAACGCTGCGACGGAACCGACAGAGAGCGAGGTAATTTCACACCGACAATTCCAGCACGGGCAATGATTTTAGATTCACTCGTGCACTCAACGCGTATGGGCGTTTATTTTTTATCTGGCCAATAGGACACAAACTCGTGGCGTTGCATGAAAAACGAGAAAGTAAAAACGTTACTACCGAGGGTGGAATTAAATATTTAAATATATTCATGCCCAGAAAGAACAAGTACAATTAAAATGAAAAGTGCTTTAAATGTATAAGACGAGCAATGAAGCAAAATTTCCGAATACCAACGATTTATTGCGTCTGAAAGAGAAGTGTAATTTTTATAATCTAAAGCGAATATATATCAAGATTGGACAACAAACGCAAAAGGGATACAGTATATGTAAAACATTCTTCGAAAAATACATTTAAATCGTGATTCGATAATACTAATTGCAAATTAAAAGCGATTTCCCAAGAATTCATAAAATTATTGAATTTACGATCTAGAATAATTTCCAAAGTCGATTATCACTGTTCATTTCGTTCAAAGGTGTTTGCAAATTGCGCAGAAATGTTTGTTCATACAGGTAACTATCCGATACAGCACAAACAAGGAGACACAAAAATAAAACAAACGAGTATTCAATGTTTCCAATCTGAAACAAATCATTAAAACTGTTAGGCAAATGATGACGGGTATCAAGATGCGTAAAAACATGTCGACGAGTCATTACTGAATATTTTCCGTTTTTAGTGTTCGAAATTCGAGATTCATTTGAACGGCAGTCACTCACCACTCCATTGTCTCAATTGCTTCAACAATTAATTAGTAATTAATCGTGTAAGAGAAGACGAAAAACACATTGATTTCACTGATTATAATCGATTCATTAAAAAAGAAACAATTCTGGCCATAGCTATCTGCAATTGTCTGCTGTCAAACGCGTCTCTATGCTATCTTGGGGATAGGCCCCAAAAACTCAAGAAACTCAACGTCCGTCTCCAGTCATTCATGGGTCCTGGAAATACGTGCGGTAATACGAATCATGCACCTGTAAACGCGCGATTACCGAGCTTATTAATTTAAAAAAATTACTTTTATTTTCCCGTTTCTACTGTTAATATTAATAATTGTATATTTTACCTATTAATCAACTATTATATTGAATATTATCATATTATATTATCAATATTTTCTTGCAAATTATATTAATTCTTTAATCACTTTTGAGATTATGCTATAATTAAATTGTTGAATACGAAATGAATTACTTAATAAATAAATAAATAAATAACTTTAATGAAATAAAATTAACATGTTGCAGTATTGTGCAATTGATAAAATGTTTATCTTTTATTTCTTAAAGTTCAGAAATTTATTATAATTGAAACATCAAAAATTTGGGGGAAAAAGAGGGCCGCTGAGTTGGAGGTATGTTAAGGCTACATCTTCAGCTCGGTCATCCTTCAATCCGGCCTCGCACGCGCTTCCAAAATCGCTGCCGAAAAGGGTCCAGAATGTAACCTCAAAAACATCGGGACATACTCCAGACGTCCCCAGTTCAGCTCCCCACACGGCGCGCTGTTAGCCTCGGATGACCGCGGACCTGTCCCCGCCATTTTTTTATAAACTATATAACTAAATTCCTGATATTCAGATATCATTGTACTACCTCGTTAACTCCACAAAATGCGGTAACTCAAAACCTCTAAAATTCGAAGAAATTTGCCACTGCTCGGGTTTCCAATGTATCTTTGTTATTTCTGTGCGTAGTTTCTGGCTCGCAATCCAAAGCGTGCCCATGGCTAAACTACATAGTTCTGAGGACTTTTCCATGTTCGTGAATTTGTAATTCTGTGCTTGATATATTTTATAACATTTAGTACGTAATTTGCTATCGTGTTCCATTGAATTTCCGACAAAGAAGCACGAACATTAAACATGATACACAAACATTAAATGCCACACAACGTCCGCGTTTAATGTTTGGCAGATTGTGAAGCAGAGTAGATTCTTCTTCCTGGAAAATGGTGGAAATTAATTTTCCTTCAAGTTATTTTATGACAGAAAATCCAGAAATTACTCTTAGTTCCTACTGCTACTGAGAAACGAATTGTTTTCTTGAAACACCTTATTAATATAACTTTTTCGTTTTATTATACTTAAAAAAACTGTCACAAAAAATGCAATTAAAAACTTCACTAAGCTTAGTTATTATAACTTCGAATACGCTACATTACATGAAGTTTTTGAATCATTCAATTTCAGATAAACAAAATCGTCAAGTATCAACAATTGTCAACAGACCCAGAATTTGATTTTATGCCAGCATGACGTGCTTTCGTTCAAGTATTATTTCTGAGAAGGTATGATACCTTTACGAACAATTGAAAATAGAAAGCAAAATTTTAGATGTGGGAATACGAAATATTGAAGCTAATTAGACTATTTATACTTCACATGTACCAAAATTGTATATCAGATTTTTCTTTTTTTGATTTCGGTAATACATTCGCTTTCGAAAAGAGGTTACGAAAAAACATCGAATACCATAAAACATTCCCATCCCCGAGCCTGCAAAAACACAACGTTACAAACAAACTCTCGTGACTGGAGAGGGTGTTCAACAAATACATCAACGCAGTTCAGTTGATTCGGTAATGACCACATAAATTACACACACGTCGCTGTTTCTGTGCAGCGCGGCGTATCGAATAGTGACATTAATGCCCCACACGCAACCAACAGCGCTTCACAGCCGGCAGCACGCGCAAGTCTCGACTCTCCAGACAAGAGTCACCGGAGTCGCTTTGACTTCGAGGCTCTAAATCTCCCGGGACAGGCTCCATACAAGCATGTCCATTATTCAATAGAGCCTAATTATTTTCTTCCTCGCCAAGGGTTTACGTTGCGAATTACATAAACGGAACGTGAAAACAAATGAGATCCAGTTACTAAAGATGCAACAAAGTAATGCCAGCAACAAAACGGGGGATATTGTTTGGAAGGAGATGGTTACTTAAGCCGAATTACTGCGTTTAATTAAACAAATTACGGAACAATGCCAGGCAATAATGCAGGTCTCCGAATTTCATGTGCTCTCGGAATTGTAAGCGTTGTTGAGTATTGCTTTGTGCTTATTATTACTGAACCTATGTCGGGATCATCAAAGTATAAAAATTGGGGGAAATACAACTTTTAATCATGTTTAGAAGGAAGTCCTTGTTTATATTAATTTCTCTCAATCTATGCCATTAATCCTTAAGTAACAAAAAACAAAATGAGCAACTTCGTCCAGAAATGTTACCAAATGAAATATTTAAAATGATTTTATTTAAATATGCATTAATAAAATGTCTCCTACATTTTCCACTATTCCTAATGTTCCTATGCCTTTCTATTTCCTTAAATGACGTAAAACCACATGTTTTCCATTATTAGAAACATTCACCAGCTATATAAATTCTGACAAGCTGAGACGTCACAATGTTGTCATTACATAATATTCAAAATCGTGACAGCCTCAGAAAATTATTTATTTCCCAATGAACTCCAATTTTAATTTATGTAATAATTAATAAACTCTTGCCACACGCTCTAGATGTTGGTAATACGGAGAAGCAAGTTGCACACAGGGATACACATTTCAAACCAACCGTGAGGTAAAAGAACGTGAACTTTTAAATGAAACTGTAATTAACATCTTGAATAATGGGCAATGTTACGAATGAGATAATATGCGCGACAAATTTGAATATCCCTTCGCACGCCACAACACTCTTCTCCGGTTGTCATCGCAACGTGCGGAGTATACGGACGCGTATCATGCGCACGTGCTGTTAGTTTACACACTATAATCCAAAGCACAAAGCAATTGTTTTAGGTAAAATATAAAACATTTAAGGTAAGCAAAACCATCCTGACATTCGAATTGATAATATTTTTTACACATTACTTAATTCAATGTTTCAAATCATTTTCTATCACGTCGTGGCGCCCTTTGAGATATTTAGAGTTCCAAAACGAACCGTACAAACAAGAAGTGTTCAGAAATGTGATTCTTACGTGACTGACGAGACCCAACAATACTTTCATACATGATTTCATTGATACGGTTACTAGCAATGTCAGGAACAACAGTTTGACATATTTACAATAAAAAGAATTCCTCACAAAAATAAGGTTGGAAATACCAATATAATAGTCTATGGTACTGTAATAATAAAAAAATATAGGTACAAAACATATTTGTATCACGTAGTATGAGAGCACAAGGCACCCTAAATGAACGACATAATTCAAGTCATATGTGACAAAACAATCAAAATATATTTTTTTTCGTAAAATAATGATGGCTAATTGTCATATATTTTATTCTTATAGAAATAAAAAAGGTCAAATTAAATTCAGGAGGGACAAAAACAATATCACATTCCTACCTTCAGAGATGAGGGATGCGAAGGTATTCAGTAAGATGCACTGGAATACCCATCGTCTTCTTGTCCAATCCATCGTAAAGAAAACGAAGAAAACACACGAGATAAATCAATCACTTCATCTCGAGTGTTGTATCTCACATCTTGTCCTCATCTGAGATCGCAGAGGCACTTGCGAGTCAGAAAATATCATCACTGCGCTCTCACATACCTCTCCCCTTGCTCTACAGACACCGAGTTCTCTCACACTGAAAATACTATGCTACTGGCTACAGCGCGTGCGGAGGGATACATAATACACAATTCGATCATCGCACAAAATGCTTGTTATCCTGCATGAAACTTTCCATATTAAGCACAAAATAGTGTAAAAATTTTATTTTTATTAAACAATTGCACTGACGAGTATGTCCGAAAGAAAAATGTAGAACTATTTTCTGTCTGGGCACACAATGGTAAGTACTGGCAGGGGCAGGTGGCTGCAGCGCTGCCATCTTCTGACGGCGAATCCAAACCAGTGTTCCGAAGTAGCCGCAGCACGCGCCACAATACGACGTCCCGGCGCTTAATTTCTAAGTGATTCGCCAGATGTTTTTAGTTGTGTTTGCAAAATTTGTTGTGTTCTCTATCATGTCGCATGTCCTTCGCGAACCTTATCAAACGTTTATGAAACACGTACAACAGACTACATGAAGGAATTGAAAATAAGCACGTTATTTTTAGGCGCCGAAAGGTTCCTCTTCCAAGTCGTGTAATATCAAAATCGATAATCTGCAAAGGCTAAGTATGTTCTCATTGTTAATGAGATTTCAATGAGCATACATTCTGAAACCGCCAGTAAATTACATTAGCGTAGAACTCTCATGTATATGCATAAGATATTGTTAGAAGAAAACCATCACCACGGTCATTACGAACAGTAAGTACTATTGACGAATTGTCAATATTCAAATTCTGTAACACTGTTATATTAAATTCACATCAAGAATATGCTATTACTAGCATTAAAATACTACAATGCGTCAATAATATTAATTACTACTTTCAGTACAATTAAACCACACAAATGTGTAACGACTGCGAAATTTAATACAATCATTGATACAAATGAAAAATTGATAAAATTTCAATGTGTTTGAAGAAATATAATCATAATAATTGTAAGACTTAATGCATGTTAAATGAACTTAAAACCCGTTAAATGTTTTAAAAATACAATCTACATTATAAACTTATTTTACCATTAACAATTAGATACCAGTTGTAAGACAGTGTCCCACAACCCAAATGTTTCTAATATTCGTAAAGAAAATCTAGTTATTTCATGGTGTATAACAGTATATTATGAATTCCTCGGTGATATTAGAGGTTTTAAAAATAGAATGGAATCCAATTTTAATCTCATTCAGTGGCATAATTTTTCTGATTATTTAAAAAAAGTACTATGAAAACAAACTATAGGCTGATTTGTTTCAGCTATTTAAATAATCTCATTGTACTATTTAGTATAAATCTATTTAATTTAGAGCCTGTACAATCCCGTTAAGGCCTCCGGTAAACAAGGGTATTTATTTATGTAGCATCAAAAATAGTTAAAAACTGTGTGTGACGTGCTACGAGGAGAAGTTCTTATGGGAGTAGTTCTAATACTTGTCAATTAAGATGCTTTTGTCACTACATCACAAAATAATTTCCCCTTTTGTCTATCGCTTGCTTAGCGATGCTTCTCTTGACCACGTGCGTTTGATTACAATTCTTAAGGTATCGCTTTATCTGTAATGTCTTTCTGTGTTCCGCTACCCTATTCTTTAAAGACAAAGCCTACAGGTACGGATATTTATAGTTAGAGATACAAGAAGAGCGCAAATAAAAAAGTTAACATATTGCTAATAAATATTAAAAGAAAAACGACATTTTTTTGTCAAATGAGCATTTAAATTCCGATGTTTTATGTACCATTCACTGAAACTATTTTTTACAAGTGTTTCGATAATGGTTAAAATTGCACTAACTTAATTCTAATAAATATTTTTCAAATGATTACGCCATCAAAACCTTTGAATACACCTTTTCAGGAATTAACTGCAAATATTCTCTTTTATCTCATGGTAACACACAGTCATGTTATTTATCGACACATACAATAAATCCTATTGAAAGTTTATTTACAAAGAAATGAAAACATATTCACTTTAATAACAAAAATCTCGCAAGTGTTTTCTGTATTTTTACAACACTTATTCAAATAATTCAAATGCGTCTTGTGCAACAACGCAAAAAATGTACATTACATACAGACTTGACAAACACATGAATGTTTAAAGTTGAAATATTTTTTGCAAAATAGATTTAGCTGCATTACAAATTACGAAAGGAAGTTTCTCTGGATAAAAAAATTAAATATATTATATTGCAAACTTCACGAACTCCTAGAACATCTAAAGAAACAAATACTATGTTATTTATTTACAAGCGAGGTAATCTGCAAAGCTCCAATCTAGAAGAAATCAGGCGCATAGTATCAATTGCCAAAATATTAATGAAAAAGTTTTAAGATTAACTAGCGGTGTTACATTAGCATATACTTTCTCCCATTATTTTTTGAACATTTGTTATTTTCGGAATTTCACAAAAATGCGAGTTGTATATTTTTTAAGCGCTCTTTGAAAAAAAAATCGCTTTTTAAACGATCTGTGAAGAAAATTTAAAGAAAAAAATTGGAGCCCTTTTTGAAAAAATTATGGTTTAAAAATTGTCTATATTTCACGCAAAATAACACGAAAACTACTCTCATTTTCGCAAAATTGTACATGACCTCAGGTCTTAAACCTGTCTTTGAACAATAGATTTGATACGAGAAGAAATCTCTCTTCAATATTCTAGTTGTGGGAAGACGCCGAAAAATGTATCAATTTTTGCAATTTTCAAAAAATCAAAGATTTCAAGGAAAATGAGACCTACGCCACTCTTTTAAGCGTTCTTTACGCCAATCGAAGACAAAATTTAATAAAATAATGTCAATGTGACCCTGGGTGGCTCGTTGGTTAGCGTGCTCGTTTTTCATTGCGCATCCCCGGCTTCGATTCCCGGTCAGGGCAATAATTAATTGTGTGCTTTCCTTGCAATGTCCCAGTGTCTGTTGCTGTGTGACGATGAGAAAGTTCATTTCTCGGATTGAGAATACCAGAAATATAGCGTAGGGATGGTTATGTGCTAACCACACATATTCCTTAATCCATTGCCGCAAGGCCGGGACGCTGCTGGTAGGCCTTAGCTTCGAAAGAGCGGTTGTACCAAAGTACATACATACAATGTTAATATTTTTATAAAATATTCAATATACGCTCAGTTGTTTAATAAAGTAAATAGTAATTTCCATTTAGATATTTAAAATCATATTCCTTCATTCATTTATTCTACATAAAACATTACAACGACATATTTAAGCACATCGTGACATTTTATAAGATACTGAATTTAATATTATTTAAGTGGCCTTCTAGCAAAAGTAATTATACTTTCGATACTTACTCGCAAACTTTTACATTTTTTGGATGTAAATTTTTTAAAATAGACGTGCGTATATTATGCGAGGAATAATAAAATAACGTTGTGTAAACGTACTTTATCCCAGCACTCTGTTCTTAAGTCAACGGATATTGCTGTATTTGAGACTACGAAATGACAAAAGTCTATCATTACACTATACCGTAAATGTGTGTTATAAGTTCATTGTACTATTATCGACCAATCATTGTTTTGTCGATTTGATGGTAGCTCACTTTCCTGTATTTATTATTTCTCGCACCTATAAACGTCACCGCTTAATTCCCGACTTAATTGTAACACAACTTTTTTTAACAAAACGTCGTGTTACATACTATAATATGAGAAGCGAAACTTATGTCGGTAAATACGGTATTGTTTCATGAAATATCTATTGTTTCCACCCCCATCAACTTCTATGGTCATTATTCTCATAAATGATTATCTATTTCAGAGGTTTGGAAGTTCGGAAGAATTTGATACTTTCATCGGCACATCGGATAAATTTGAGTACACATTGGATAAATTTATTATTTTACTGGAAATATTCTACACGAATCTCACACAAACTTAACTTAAGACAATTGTTTCTAGAGCAAATGTTGTTTGAACCTTTCTGAAAATACACAATTTTGAGCCAATTTTCACAGAAACATTTTGAGTTTTTGAGAAACTACATAAGAAATTATTTGAAGCAATAGTGTTCACAACACAGCTAAAGCTTTTGCACTCACAAAAATTACGAGATGTTTAAAAGACGTTTCTGATGTACGGTATTATTCTCACTTGGAGTGCTTCATATCGGTCAGACAGCCCGAGACTGTAATCTGAACGCTCGGGTTTGATTCCGGTCAAAACCAAATTTTTAGCACAATATCTTATATTCGTCTATGTGGTACAGGCTTACGTCGGATTTTCATTAAAATCTGTTTCGAATGTTCCAGATTCGAATAGCTCGCTCTTATTTTGCTCAAGAAGTGTGTTTCTATGATTACTGAACAACATAGGAAGGAAATTACAATATTATAAAATTACCCATCCGCTAAAGAAAAAACGTGAAAGTATGTGCTGTGAAAGAACCAATAGCTTATTCTTTTGCCACGAATATTATCAAATCAAGAGTCAAGAACATCTCTACTCCCTTGTCTTCCTACCCTCTTGATTAACCTCTCGACCCGGGGTCATCCCAGGACACGTTCACTACGGAAATCGAACTCAGGGGAGCAAGCTCCCTTCGCGAGTGCATTAATATCTAAGCTACAAACTAGGCGCCAAGACAGAAAGAAATATTATAGCATTATTTCCTTCTAATAATCTTGAATTTATTGCATAAGTTTGTTTTGTGCCTTTTGTGGACACATAACGTTCAATTAAATGGAGTGTAAGAAAAGAGAACATAGTTCGGAAAATGTATAATTAATTATTTCTGCAAAATTTGGTTCAGTTAATGGAGAGAAAGATTTGTGTGTTTGGATATTCTCTAGAATTCGTTGTTAGAAGCGTTTTCCGAACATATATTTTGAGCTTTTCAGTGGCATAATTAAAGGGGAGACATCAACGAAAAAGTCCGGCCTAGAGTTGTTTCGATATGTGATGAATCAATACAATGCTTATAAATAATATCAAGAACAAAGAGCAGCAGGATTTTAAAAAATTAACAAACGGAAAGTATCGAAAATTTAGAAATGTCTTTAGATGTACCTCATTTGGGATTCATCTTTGAGCTCGTGAATAATCTGATAAGTTGCCTTTTGTCCAAAACGAGATAAGTTCTGCCTTCCCCTGGTTTTCTCTATATTTCTGTAAAATCAGGCAAGTTACATTTCTTTCAAAGTAAAAAGCATGTGCGTTTACGAACATAATTTTAATTTCATAAAATCATAATCATTAACAGGGTAAATCGCGTTTTTCTAATTATTCACGCTATTACAAAAGATTTGAGATTATTGATTAACATAAGATAAGTTTATACAATATTTATTCACGAAAATGTGCCCTGATTTAAAATTTCCCACATACGCCCCATACAGTTTTCACTGTTTTTTGACAAACATAAGAAAATCAAATAAATAGATTATATCCACAAGTTTAGTTCAAATAATTAAAGAATGGCGAGATATGTTGCTATCCAGCAAAATTTAGTTTTCACAAGTTATCAATTTATTAACGGGACTAAAAGAAATACAATCTAACTTTACTTTTACAAGAAAACATGTATAATACCATATTAAGCAAGTGCCATTACCCTGTATAATTTGAAAGTTTGTACCCTGGGATGATAAAAGTCATGAGATAGCACATATATTATTTATTTATTTACGTCAAAAGCAGTGAAACACTGTGTGTGACGTGCTATGGGGAGAAGTTAATTTGAAGTTACATTAACGTCCAGAAGCGAAACAAGGGGCCATCTCAGCATTTGCTCAAGGATCAGGGAAACTGGACGAAAACCTAATCGAGATGGGGGTCATTAACTCAGAAGCTGAAGTGCAATACCTGTTACAGGTCCTTTAGAATTATACAATCTAAATGGCAAGTAATATATTAAATGTCAATGTTAAAATTAATATTCCTTTTGGGTGCTCGGTATAGTCTCTAATTGTATAGAAACAGTTGTGTAGCAGAAAATATTTTACTTGGGACTTCAACTTTTGTATCGAATGTAATCGTTTAATGTCATCATAATGGCAAGGTGTTGTAACCAAAATGCAAATATTGCGAAATTTAATTTTAATGGGTTATGGCAGCAGAAGACCGACTCGATTGCGTTTGCCAATAGCACGACATCGCCTACGGCGCCTCTCCTGGGCTCATGGCCATATCGATTGGACCCTAGACGACTGGAAAACCGCGGTTTGGTCAGATGAGTCCCGATTTCAGTTGGTAAGAGTTGATAGTACGATAAGAGAGTGTGGCAGATCCACGAATCCTTTGACCCAAATTGTCGACTAGGCTCTTTGCAAGCTGGTGCACTGTGCAAGTTCCATAGTCGTGTGGGCTGTTTTTAACGGAATGGACTGAGTCCACTGGTCCAACTTAACTGATCATTGACTGAAAATGATTATGTTCAACTACTTGGAGACCATCAGCAGTTATTCATGGACTTCATGTTCCAAAACAACAATGGAATTTTTATAGATGACAATGCCAAGAGGCCGGGTCACAATTGTTCGCGATTGGTTTGAAGGACATTCTGGTCAGTTCGAGCGTATGATTTGGCCACGCAGATGACCGGATATGAATTCCACCGAATATTTGTGGGACGTCAAGAGATCAGTTCCTACACAATATCCTGCACCGGTAACACTTTGGCAATTATGGAAGGCTATAGTGGTAGCATGGCTCTATATTTCTGCAGGGAACTTCCAACGATTTGTTGAGTCCATGCCGCATCGAGTTGCTGCACTTCGCCGGACAAAAGGATCTGACAGGATAATAGGAGGTATCTCATGACTTTTCTCACCTCAGAGCGTGAGTAATCTGGAAAAACAGACTTAATAGTTGTTACACAAAACGAGCTCTCATGGGATTATGTAAGAGATTAGATCATGACACCTCATGTTTTCTAATTCTGTATAGATTTTTGGGGGCTTTGAAATTAACGAAGTTTCATCTATATCCTGGTTTCATCGAACCGCGACCATACGTTACGAATACGGCATTGGACCGTTATATTTGTGGAAGTAATTGTCTACACTTTGCGGCTTGGATTTATAAAAGCTGCTAATCGAGTCTCATCCATAGCATTTCATCAGATGTTGCTTATTTTACACACCATATCTTTTTTAATTAAAATTATTTTAAAATTATAAATTTATTTTAAATTTGGATGGCGCTAAAATAAGGTTTTTCATCGTATTCGACTTTAATTTAGGAACTGTTGTTGAAAATTTCTTAAATAAATTGTCTCTATTTCTTTGTAATTTAATTTAATTTATTTATCGTCAAACAAATTGTAAGTGACGTAAGAGGTATGATCTGCGCACATTTTCTTGAGCTCTAGAACCCCTACCTCTCTATTTGAGTATTCATATTATGAATAAAGATTCCGAAGAGCGTGGTTAGCAACATTTGAAAACTATAAATTTTCGGTCCAAGGGAATAGAAAACGTATTTTCATTTTCAAACGAACTTCATATTTGATTTTATAGCAATACTGCAAAAATAACCATCCTCTCTCCGCCCTACTCTTCGGTAATTAGCTAAACAAAACCTGCAGCTTAGTGAAGTTTCAGTGGTCAAATTATTTTCAGTAATTCTGAACGAGACATTCTCTTGAAATCGATGTACGTATTTACTTTGAATAATTTACTTTACAATGTTTCATTTTATTCATTCAAATAAGCCCCTCGGAGCTTTCCGTGGTGGAATACTGGGTTCGATTCCGACACATCAAAAAGCATATTCATTAGGAATTGCTTGCAGTATCGCAGCGATTTATTAACGAACTCAAAAGAATCAAGAAAACAGCAGTGCATTCCCGCACACGAACAGACCTTCATACTCGAATGAAGATGGCCTTCGAGCACAATGATCGACATTCCTACTCAGGCAGTTAACATTTTTTCTGGAGAAGCGCGTCGCATAACATTCTATCCCGATCCCAATGTTTTATTACCAGTTCCCATTACCCACATTCTATATTTTGTGCTTTCATTATTATTATTATTATTATTATTATTATTATTATTATTATTATTATTATTATTATTTTCGTTAATCGGCCGACTAGGACCACGCATGCAAGCATCCTGCATTTACCGTGGCTCAGTTTTTATTTATTATCACGGTGGCAGGTGCTTGCAACAACTTCTGGGGGGGACCAGCATTTTTAGCTGGATCCGATTTTTATCCCCCACGGTTGTTAGCCCTGGGGGTATGGAAGATGAAATGATGATATGATGATAATGGGACAACACATACAGACATACACAAATACACCCATGCCCGAGGCGGGACTCGAACCCGCGATCTTCTGGTCCGAAACTACTCCGGCACTACTGCCTTAGCGATCTCGGCCATCTGATCGGCTATTATTATTATTATTATTATTATTATTATTATTATTATTATTATTATTATTATTATTATTATTATTATTATTATTATTATTATTATTATTATTATTATTATTATTATTGTAGAATCTTGGGTTTAGGACGAACGGAATAAGACACGAATTAAACGAAACGAACAATACTATATTAAATAAATTGAAAAATACATTGAAATACAGTGAACGACTTGAATCCAACAACTTCCCAAAAACTCACTCACTCCCTCCCCCACACTCGCTCACTCCTTCTCATTTCTCCCGCGACGCGGCGCCACTGTAGCCCGATACTACGTGATTCGTTTCGAATCCCACATTCGGCCATCCTCGAAAGCCTTCAGCCTCTGAAGGAAATACGTATGGCTTCATATAATCTGCTGATGTTGTGGTTATCATGGATCCATCTTCATCGAAGTTTCCTACTCGAATCACCTCATATCGATCGTTACCTTTCACTTGACTGACCTTGTAAGGCCCCAGATACTTTTGTTTGATTTTCATACCTGGTCCAAACTGGGTTCTTCTGATCGCTACAATATCCCCTTCTTGATAATTTCGAGCTTCTTTCGAGTGTTTGTCATGGTACTTCTTATTTTCTTCTTGGATCTTCAGGATGGATTTTTTTGCTGCATTTCGAAGATCTTCTCTTTCACGATCAAACAATTCAACTGCTTCTTGTTCCAAGACTTCTAAAATGGCTACGTCATCTTGGTGTCTTATCTTCACACCAAATAGGACTTCAAACGGGCTTCTGCCAATACTTCGCTGAAAAGTACTGTTGATACATCTCTGTAATTTATTTACATGTCGATACCATTGTTCAGGTTTATCTTTGGAGAACTTCGTGAGAACTGGTACTATTATGCCATTGATTCGTTCCACTTGACCATTTCCACGTGGCACGCCAGTAGTAGTGAGAACGTGTTCGATCTTCTCTTTTGCACAGTACACTTAGAATGTTGTAGAAGTAAAAGCTGCTCCTCGGTCACTTATTATTCTGTATGGATTTCCAAACGATGCCTGCATAATGTCCATCTTGCTCAGAACTTCACTCGCGTTGGTTGTTTTGGTTGGAAAAATCCATGTAAATTTGGAGAAACTGTCAACAACAACAAATAAATATTTGTAGAGTTTTGAAGTTGCAGTAATAGGTCCTATGTGGTCCACATGGTAAGTATGTAGTGGAATGTCGCCTTTAGGTATAGGTCGAAGTAAACCCTCCTTTTTTCCTTTCTTCTTTTCTGCCATAATACAGGTTATACAACATTCAACTAGATGGTCCAGCTTTTCCCTCAATCTAGGAACATAGTAGTCTGCTTGAATAATCTCTTGCATTTTCTTAGTGCCAAAATGACCATTGTCATGCACTTTCTTCAAAACTTCTTGTTGCATACTGGTAGGTAGTACTACGACGTTTCTTCCGTCTATTGTCTTCATAAGGATCTCGTTCTGCATCGAATAGTCTTCATAGGGTTCTTTGAGTAAAAGTTGAATGATTACGTTCAGTCGTTCTTCTTTCTTCTGCTCCTTCTTAATTACTTCTAGCATTAGATCTTCAAACATCATAACCGGATTTCGACTCAACGCATCCACGTGTTTCATTCTATCGCCCATACGGTGTTCAATTTCATAATCGAACTCTTCAAGTTGAAGAGCCCATCTTGTGACTTTTGGTGGTAAATTGATCTTCCCCAACGTTTTCTGGAAAGCTTGACAGTCAGTAATAATTTTAAATCTTATACCTAACAAATACACTCTAAATTTTTTAAGAGCTTCAATGATAGCCAAGACTTCAAGTTCATAAGAACACCATTTCTTCTCTTCTTCACTCGTTTTGCGACTCATATAATGAACAGGGTGAAAATATTTCTCGTCTGGTTTTTTCTGGAGCAGCACTGCGCCGTATCCCAGCTTACTGGCGTCAGTATGCAACTCAGTGACAGCTTCTGGATCGTAAATTCTCAAAACTGGTTCGTTACTCAAAGCTTCTTTAAGTTTTGAAAAAGACAATTTCTGAGTGTTCCCAAAGAAGAAATGTTGCCCATCCCTGACCTCGTACAATGGGTATGCCATTTTGGCATAGTCTTTCACAAATCTTCTAAAATAACCTGTGAGGCCAAGGAAACTTTGGACTTGCTTTACAGTCTTAGGCTCGGGAAAATGTTGTACAGCTTTGATCTTAGTGGGTGAAGGGGTTACACTGCCACTTTCGACAACATAACCTAAAAATTCAATTTTAGTTTGAAGAAATTTACATTTTTTACGATTCAATTCTAACCCATTTTCTGCTGCTACTTTCAAAACTTGAACTAAGTTGTCAAAAGCGTCATCGTAATCCTTACCCGGTATAATTATATCATCCATATAAGTAATCGCAATTGACTTCCTGACTAAATCTTTAAAAACATTGTCGACGAATCTCAAGAAACTGGTAGGGCTATTACACAGACCAAAAGGTGTCTTTACAAATTCATACTGATTGTCCGGTGTAACAAAGGAAGTATATTTTTGACTATTTTTTTCTACAGGCACGTGAAAAAACCCATTCTTCAAATCAACTACGGAGAACATACTAAAATTTACAAGAGCATCAATTTTATCGTCGACTAATGGCATCGGGAAACGATCCCTTACAATCTTTTTATTTAATTGTCTAAAATCGATACAAACTCTATGTGAACCGTCTTTCTTTGGTACTATCACTACTGGGCTGGCATACTCACTATCACTAGGTCGGATAATGTCCTTTTCAAGCCACTCCTTGATCTGATCACTTAGTATCTTCTTCTCCTTCGGAGCTAATCGGCGTGGTTGTAAACACACTGGGTCGTCGTCCTTCAGTTTTATCTTCGTCTCGATGTTAGTCTTCACTTGTTTCTGGGGTGAGTAATCTTCAAGTAATTGGCGAACCTTCGCTTCGTAGGGAGCAGGAACATCAATTTCGTCTACAGCAATACATTGAAGCACTTTCAAGTCTCCATGGAATTCGGTGTACGTTGCATTTAACAGTAGTCCATCGTTGTCTTGTCCTTGTTCACATCTAGCTGGAACTTGCCTCACTGAGATTTTGCCCTGACTAATGGTGATCTCCATGTCTTTAATCCACTCTTGTCCAAGGATAAAGTTATATTTCATCGAGTCTTTTGGAACTACATAAAATGGCGTGCTGTATACCTGGTTGTCGATTTCGATGTCCAGCTTGACTCTCCCAACAGGATTTGTTGTCTTGTTCCCCAATCCGGTGAAGCATCGCGTCGTTGGACTCATTTCTGGACGGCCTATCTTCTCGTAGATATCAGTTGGTACTAAATTGACATCACTGCCTGTATCTAGTAACGCCCGGTAGTTTCTTCCTCTCACCTTCATTGATATAAGACCCTCGTCGTTTGAACTTATACATCCCACACTCTGACTCTCCTTAGTGCAATTTGGCGCAATGTGACCAAACATATTGCACTTAAAACATTTGGGTCCTTTATCTTTGTTCGTGCAGTTGACTCTTTCATGCTCCTTCGATTCACAACTGAAACACCGTTTCTGACCTGGCCGCTTCCCATCTGACTTTTTGTTGCCATGATCCTCTTTTGTTGAACTAGTTTGATTTTTGTTTTCCTTATTTCGATGTTTGCTTTCTTCCTTCTGTGTAGTTGTCTGTCGTCCTTTTGATTTTTCCTTCATCCTCTCGTATGCCTCAAAACATTTCTTCAGTTCTTGAATATTTCTTGCACTATACAAAATGGCTTTGTTGCTCTCGTAATCTTGAATTCCATCGATGATATACTCGACGAGTGCTTCTTCATCTACTGTTCCTTGGTTGGCTATTTCAATCATCGAGTATATGTACTGCTTCGCCGTCTCGTCAGATAATCGTTTACGTTTCCGTAATTGGCTGTGTACTGTAGCACTGCTGAGTTTGGTGGTAAACTCTTTCGTCAGGTCTTTCTTGAATTTTTTCCATGTTGATATTTTTTTGGTCAACATAAATTTCTTCGCAGAGCCTTTAAGCATTCGTTTTGCATAAATAATCTTTTGCAAATCATGCCATTCTAACAAATTACTTATATCTTCAAATTCATTGAGCCATTGTTCGACTTGTATTTTATCATCGCCTGAAAACTCTGTCAAACTATTTTCAACATTACGAATTGTAAATTCATGTTTGGCTCTATTGCCTTCTCGTCTACTACGTTCACGCCGATCACGTTCACGTCTGTCACGTTCATGTTCATTGCGTTCACGTCTGTCGTGTTCACGCTCGTTGCATTCACGCCTGTCATGTTCGTAACGTGTCTCGCGCATGTCGCGCCATCTATGATCACGCCGTTTTGTTTTTGTGGGTTGTTTAAGCATCTCTTGATCAGAACTGTCATCACTTTCTGAATAATCGGACGTGTCAAAATTTAGCTTACCTTTTTTCATATTCAAACTCAATTTCTTGGAATTGCGTGAATCATAACCTAATTCTTCTTCTGACTCACTTTCACTTGACGTTGGTCTGGAACTTTTCTTATCGAGTACTTTCTTTTCTGTTTTCGATACCTTTTTCCTTTTATCCCCTATATTGTCACTGAAAAAACGTGCGTAATATTCGTCAGAGTCCATATCATTTTCTTTTTCCGTGTTACTTTCGTTCTTTGTTTTGATATCGTCTTCGTCTTTGTTCATAATGTCCTTCTTCTCAGGGTCATTAGTTTTCCCCAAAAATATTGCTGCTGTCTTCAATCGTTCAATTAGAATCAACTTCTTACCATCAGTCGGTAACTTCAATTTTTCCAATTCTTCTTGCAACTTGGCAACTGTAAATGTTTCGATTTCTTTGATGTTGATTACAGATCCTCCTTTCATGACTGTTTGCCGTATTTGTTTTGGCGTCTCTTGAATTTTTGTCTCCTTGTCATTCTGTTCGTCTATCTCTCCCTTCACTTTCTTTTCGTCCAAGTCGTTTTTCATGTTAATCTTTTTTTCATCATCTGCCATCTTTTCTCGACTTGCGGTGGAATCTGCGTCGAAACACGAACGAACTTAACTGAACTCGTAGTCGTCTTCTACTCGTTCCGTACAACTGGCTTCGTTCCGCGTATCCCCACAACAATCCCGCCCGGCTAACCTCTTTTCCTTCTGCAATGTTCCATCGATTCGCGCCGAACTTTTTCCGGAATTCGCCCGTATATCCCGGCTGAGCCCCCAAATGTAGAATCTTGGGTTTAGGACGAACGGAATAAGACACGAATTAAACGAAACGAACAATACTATATTAAATAAATTGAAAAATACATTGAAATACAGTGAACGACTTGAATCCAACAACTTCCCAAAAACTCACTCACTCTCTCCCCCACACTCGCTCACTCCTTCTCATTTCTCCCGCGACGCGGCGCCACTGTAGCCCGATACTACGTGATTCAAGTTTCGAATCCCACATTATTATTATTATTATTATTATTATTATTATTATTATTATTATTATTATTATTATTATTATTATTATTATTATTGTTATTGTTATTGTTATTGTTATTGTTATTATTATTATTATTATTATTATTATTATTATTATTATTATTATTCTCGTTAATCGGCCGACTAGGACCACGCATGCAAGCATCCTGCATTTACCGTGCCTCAGTTTTTATTTATTATCGCGGTAGCAGGTGCTTGCCACAACTTTTTGGGGGGACCAGCATTTTTTAGCTGGATCCGATTTTTATCCCCCACGGTTGTTAGCCCTGGGGGTATGGAAGATGAAATGTGATGATAATGGGGGTGAAAGGACAACACATACAGACATACACAAACACAAATACGCCCATGCCCGAGGCGGGACTCGAACCCGCGATCTTCTGGTCTGAAACCACTCCGGCACTACTGCCTTAGCTATCTCGGCCATCTGATCGGCTTATTATTATTATTATTATTATTATTATTATTATTATTATTATTATTATTATTATTATTATTATTATTATTATTATTATTATTATTATTATTATTATTATTATTTGCGTAACGGCCATTTCTGACCACGCTACACGTTCTCTCCCGAGCCCAGTCATATTCTATCCCAGAGAGAGATTAACATGTGTCATTATAGGGATCAGCTTTTCAGCTGTGTCCCTTGGTAAGACAAGGTTGTTAAGCCTTGAATTAATGAATTACGAGGTGATAGGATGATTATGAGAGGTGATCGTGGCCTTTTTGAATCATCCCAGCATTCGCCTTTATGACCGAGGGAAACCACGAAAACCCCGGTCAGGATGACCGGCTCGGGAATCGAAACCGGTCATCCCAACTGCGAAGTTGGCACTGAGCCACTTGGCTCGGGTTTATTATTATTATTATTATTATTATTATTATTATTATTATTGCCCAATTATTGGAAAGACAATAAAAAATGAGGTCGCTGTATTATTTACTTAAGTGGTTGTCATTACAAACTTTCTTGCAATGTTTCACACTTCGTATGCGCACGTATTCTCAAGTAGACCTTAACTTTACGAGAACAATGATTACTCACAATTTTAACATAACTAAAAACTAGGATATAGAATATTAAAACATTTACGAATATAATTTATTTTCAGTCAAAGGAATAAAATGCAAGTAAAGCAATGAAATTACAATACAAAAAAGGGAAACAAAATGTTTATCACAAACGTGAAAACCAAGCCCCAGACAGAAGAGGTGAGGTACTTGCCACGATATAAAATAATTCACAAAAGTGGTCATAGGGAATCAATTCAGAAATAATTCAACAAAGTGGACATAACAAAATACCCATAAAACGTGCATTATTTTTCTATGGTCTATCTTTTATAATTCTTTCTAAAGTCTTTCTTCTTTTAAATTGCGTCTCTGAAAATTGTAAATTCGAATCTCCCGCGCTTCATGAGATAGCTGAAGAATTAGAGATAGAAATTACAATATTATCATATTACGTAACCTTTATTAATAATACGAGGTTGTATGTGCTATTGAGCATTACTAGTTTGTTTCTAACGTGAACGTCTTTACGTACAGTTGTGTTTGGATATATCTAGCACTGAAAATTGACCAAAGGTTGAGACCTTTCTTGGAATTAGAGGCAATTGTATGGTCTACACATGTCCCAGAACGCGTTGTACGTGTTGTACTGAGCTAAAGCATGTCGAGATTTAAAGACTAAAATGTGTTCATAAAATATTTAACCATTATTCTCTTAGATTTTTGTATTTCGGCTATCCCACAAAATACCTCTGGGGATTCACAGCGTGTACGCGAATATCCGACAAGGGTCGGAGATCCTCTATATCGGGGGGGGGGGGGGGGATATGACGGTAGGCCATCGGCCCTAGATGGGAAAATGGGGCAGGTTACGAAGGAAGGATCGTGCGCGGTCCGGGCTTGTATTCTTGGGCGCTGCTCCGGGAATCGCCTCAAAACGATCGAGGGAACCGCGGACACCATTTGTCAGAGTCGCATTACAAATTCGTTCCTGACAGGCGCCGCAAACTCTCGATAAACGTTAAGCACACCAGGCAAATTTCCGTCACCTTGCAGAGATCCAACACGCCACCTCCCAATCACCTGTACGCAGGCATTTGTGTTTATGTTATTATTAAAATATCTCATTATGATAATACTCATACTTGTTATTTTTGCCCCTCCGGATACTCATTGACAGCGTGTTAGCGCTCTGTAAGACGGCCTTCGGTTCGATTCTCGACTGGGGTGGGAATCAAACTTTATAATACAGGCAGCTTTATAATACAAAATCGTCTCAGTTTCTATAGCTGTGTGACGAAAGGAAAAGTTCAAACAGGCCAAGTTGGCTAGGAACGGTGATGGAGTGCGTCATGCTTGTCACATGTCTCCCTTTCCCCATGTTTAGATAATAAATAAAAACAGAGCCCAGGCCTGGGAACACAGCTTGCTGACAAAAGTCGGATTAATCCGACCCTAAAATGTCAAATATATTTATTTTGGTGATAAAGAGGAAAGAGGATTTTAAAATTCCAAACCGGGATCTGGTGGTCGGTAAATTACTCTTAAAGGGAAGGTCTGAAGACAAAAGATTTCAAGAAATAAATACTCAATTTCAAATGTAGGCAAAGAAAATGTGTGTACAACTTTCAGTTTTATGTAATTTTGACGAATATGGCAACACCACTTGTAATATGGAATAGTCACGAGATTTGATGGCAGTGTAGGATTTAGCCAAGTTTCATTGATCATTAGGATAAAATATCTCCTGATTGATCGTTCGGTTCTTCAACTGTAATGGCGCACTACAAAGTGTACATTTATATGCCCAATTGAAAAACCACGGGGAAATGTTTACAAGGAAAACTTGAGGTCCTGGGGAGAAAAACAAAATCAGCCAGGACGTAAAATATAGGTCGTGCTGAAAGTCATTGGAGCTTTGGGATTTGTTACGTTAAATGTATGTAAGAATGTGTCCTAACTCAATCTGTGAGTTAGGACAGATAGGAATATAATATTGATTTTGACAATGATATTTAATCGTTTACCATTTGTACTGTATAATTGTAAATATGCCTGTAACAAGTATTGTACCTCAGCTTCAATAACAGCCATTTCGATCAGATTTCTCAATCAATTTCCCTGATCCACTGAGAAAATGCTGAGATGGCCCCTTGTTTTTCTTCTAGTTATTCAGATAATCGTTTTCCATACATTCTAGGCCAATAATGCCAATAATGTATTGACTCCGGCCGCGGAAGCCTACGAACGCAATCGTTTTCCATGTCTTCGCGGCGGTAAGTCAATTCCTTTAATAGGGAGAGATAATAGTCAAAATCTGTGCCTTGTTCGATTGCATTTGGGAATAGTTTTTATTGCACAGGAGAGACATAATTCTTATCAATTCTTGCCAAAAACGCTCGTTGCTATTTATTTTCATATTTCAACTTCATATAGCAACAAGAACTAGGGTAAGAATTCCAGAGCTTAAAAAACACGCAGATATTGCACTTCTCACCCATAGTACACCACACACAGTTTTATCTGTTTTTAAGTTAAATAAATAAACATAAAAGACAGGTAGTTATCACGAGAATGGTTTAATCAGAATAGCCACAATTCATGCGCTCAATCTGGAATAACCATTTCCGCGCCAGCCTGGATAGTCGCGATCGCTAAGGCTGAAGGGCAGTAGCTACCTCGGCTTGGAGGGTCGCGGGTACGAATCCGCTTCGGGCATGGATGTTTAGCGTGTAATCATGTTCTCCTTACGTGTTTTTCCTAAAGTACCCCAACAGTTAAAAAAATCACAGGTGGTCGCTATATGACCAAGGTGTTAAAAAGCGACGTTAAAAAAACACACTCCATTTCTGCGAGGTCTAAACCTCTGGGTACTACCTGTCGAGGAAAACAACAAATGAGTCGGTCGTTACGAGCTCAAATGCTTGTGTCAAAAGAAATGAAAACCTGCAGGAAAAAAGTAAGTATTGTTTTTCGGCTGGTGAGTGCCTACATTTGCATTCCACTTAGTACCCGGAAAAAAGACAAACGCAGGCATGGCAGAGCGGCCGTTCACCAACAAATAGTAAATTAAACATCACATGCAAAAGGACTGTGGTACATCTTAAATGGAGATTCCACCGTTTTCCTCGTCCAGTTGATTCGCTACGGAAAACAAGGGATCATCCATTGCCAAGATTCACGTGTCAAGACAGAAATGACAAACAGGAGATGGTCTGCATCAGAAATGTGAGACAGATGAATGCAAAACGAATCGAATGTGTATTCAGAGATCAAGATATGTGCATATAAAACCAATTTTGTATTTACTGAAGAGGATTTTCCTCGTGTGATTATCAACGGCAAATATTACTATGGACGTATACTATTCCAGCTTCTACGACAAATCGATTCAGAACGATGATATTTTAAATGAAAATACCAGGATTATATTTTTGCATAAGGCCGGCCTGGATGGTCGAGATGGCTAGAGCGTGTGCCGACTCAGCGCCTCGGTTGGAAAGGGTCGCGGGTTCGAGTCCCGTCGTGGGCATGGTTGTTATAATCGGTAGTTTTCCGGTGTAGCGGCTGGCTGTGCTGATCGATAGCTTCCCGTGGTTTCTCCGATAAACACCAGGCAAATGCCGAAGCAGTACCCTAACAAACGGACCGCTCACGATCTTTAATTTCCCTTTCTTATCCTATTCTCACCCCTTCCTTCTGCGCGCGGCGATGGTGTGACGGATAGCGTATCCCTTGTTGTACCCAAGTTGGCGGGTTCAAACCCGATCGAAGCCGAGGATTTTTAAGGGCGAAAAAATCCTTCGTACGCCTTCCTTTGGATGGGAAGTAAAGCCGGCTGTCCCATGTTAGTAGATTTACATGCATGTAAACGATCCTCAAGAGCCTCTGAGCTAAATTCAAATCGCCTGTTTCTCGCCCAAGAAATACCTCCTTTGTCTGCTAGCTGGTGAAAGGAGCGTAGCGAAATTTGCGTGGTCAGACGGAAGAGCAGGCCTCATGGCCTGAGTCTCGCCACGTAAAATAAGGCATAAATTCAATTCAATTCAATTTACTTACATACATTATACATTCATGCTCTACACTACCACATGCCGGAGGCCGGTCGGGAGCTTAGGACTTGTGCCGGTTGGAGCGGTGACCCGCTGGCAGGAGATACCTGGTTGAGAAAAACCCCCGCTAGCCGACGGTAGGTCGGCGCCGGATCTCGCTATCCAGCGGAGGAAGACCACCGTCACGGTCCGAGGAAAACATGCACTATACTTACCGGACTAATGACCTGAGTAATTGCCGCGCCAGGAGTCACAATTAATCAATCATTTTATCACGGGAGGAGGCAGTGATCTTCCCCACTGAATGACGAGATCCGGCGCCGACCTACGTATCGACTTGCGATGTTTTCCCAGCCAGACATATCCCACCAGCAGAGCACGCTCCACGCTTCAACCACCACCAACAGTGCCAGGACAATCTCTACGCTCCTGACTGGTCTCCTGGCATATGTGTAGTGCATGTAAGTGTAAGCGGTGTGTGTGTGTTAGTAAGGGGTGGAGAAAAGGAAGGAAAGATCGCGTGCAGTCCGTGAACGTCGTTTCATCCTCATCTATTGTACAGTGACAGACCCATCGTCAACAGTGCTGGCATCCACTGTCCCCATAGACCTTCAGCCTTTCATGAATGCGAATCAGCCTTTCACATTTCGCATTCAAGAATTCTATCACAGTACATTGTCGTGTACGTATATCAATGTCGGCCATTCGCGGTTATTGTAGTCGTATTGCATGTCGGTTATTGCAGTGTATTGTAAGAGAAGGATTAAGAAAGCGCACCAAATGCAACATTTCCTCATTAAAAAATAATTAAAGAAGAAAAATAGGGGCATTTCTTTCTGGTCATATGCGTGCACTGCCTAAAACAAGAGGGGGGTCAACTACAGGTCTGGGCTCCTTTTCGATTAAACTTTATTACAAATTTATTATTATTATATATTATTACAAATTTATGTGTATATACGACCCCATATTCTACTACAAAGTAAATAAAATACTACAAGGAGGATAAAATCGTAACTTGAATTGTACAATCAGTTAATACAGTTGGTATTATGCTCCACCGTTTAAGGGTTACCAGATGGTATTTTCCCCCAAATGTGCAGCATCTCCCTCAACTATCAGGTTAAACTAATGGTGCTAAAACAGCACGTACTTTTCCCCCCATATTTTCACGCAAATTTACTCGAAAAGTACTCAAATTTTCGAAAAATCCTAAATGACTTTATTTCAAAATCTATCTTTAAGGAGCAGATTTCATTAAGGGAAAAAATGTCTATCTTTAATATTTTAGTTGTAGGAAGACCTAAAATGTTGAACTTTTGCAATTTTCAAAATAATAAGGTTTTCAACGAACATGAGACCTGCGCCATTCTCTTAAAAGTCCTTTACTTTATCGAACCAAAAAAATGTAATAAAGAATGATGGAGCCATTTTTTTGAAAATTTGGAAAATGTCCCAGAGGCTTCATGTAAAGAACCCCAAAATTAAAATATAGGTTTCAAATTCAAGGGGCCACGACGTCAGCCAGATCGATTGGGGAATATCAATTTTGGAAAAAATCGGCTCAATGGTTTAGCCGCTACCGTTGTTCACAGGCGGACGGCCAGACGGACGACTCAGAGGCGTTTTGCTTCATTCGATTTTCCAGTGTCAAGGACCCGCAAAACATGGGTTCTAGCTACACCACGTGTTAGAGGATTTTTTTCTTCTAAATTTAGTTACTGGCTTCATCCACTATTTCGTTACCAGGGCCCTGTAATAAGAGTTTCTCTGCCGAAAATTCCCCGTTTTTTCGTGCAGCATTACATAATTTTCTCTTTACTCCGAAGCGAGAAAGTAAAAATAGATGAAATTACGGATTGAACGTATTTAAGGAAATAATATGCGTCACATCCCTGAGTGACCTCAACCCCAAAGAAGCCATTGCTTATTTCATTGTAACATTTGTTCAATTCCTGTTTTGCACACTTTATAAATAGTTTAATGAGAAGTGACAAATAAATAAGAAAAGAAAGAAATAGTGATACATGGTATTAAAATCCTGTAGTAGTGCTAACTTCCGTTGAAACTTAGTAGTACCGATACGCGCACCCCTGCACGGCTAACGAGTTTTGAGAAAAAAACAACAAAAACAATAGAAAGCAAAAACCAATCACTCTTTCTGTAACCGTCAAATTCCCATAAACGCGCTTTGGCAAGGCCAGTCCTGTATACAAAAGCCCTGACGGGTAATTAGATACTCCCTCTCTGATGCTCAGTTTCTTGATGTGACTCACATCGTGAGTGCCAAGATGGCCAGTGAGAAGAGGGATGGGGTGGCCCCCAGTTGGCTTCTTTTATTCGTCGCGGCGAAAGTGACTGTACTCCCCACTCACGGGAAGTTGAGGAGGGACTTGTCACGCGCATGTGTATAGCGTGTGGCCGGCGCCAATCCCGTAAGCTTCGAGATGTTGCAGAGAGAATATGCGGCACTTCACAATTTGTTGTTTTTTACGCTTTTTAACAACTTGTTCATATATTAACCACTGTGATTCTTTTAACTGTAGGGGGAACTGTCGGAAGAACACGTAAGGACAATACGAACATACACAAGCATTCATGCCTGAGAAGGGATTCGACCCGAGGCAGCTACAGTCCTTCAGCCTTCGGGACCTCGATTATTCAGGCCGGCATGTCTGTTCTTCATTGGTTTTGCGTTTTATGGAATTTGCGCGGCTCTGGAAGTCCGAGTCTTCATCCGAGCTTGGTGAAATTATTAACATCAATATTGCCAATATAATACCTTACCTACTCAAAGGAGAAAATGAAAAAAATTTTTTCAAAGAAAATTGCAATTTAGGATGAGGTATAACTCTTCTTTAATATTCATAAAATAATATTTCCATTCTATTATTAGGAAACCGAAAAGCTAAGAAAATTTCAAAAAAATGTACTTTGGGCAGCGATAGATGGCAGCTGGCAAGAGTACGTGGCAAGTTCGTATAGCTAGCCGGGATCAAAGGAAATAGAAAACTAATTCGGGAAAGCCTGTGCCATTCTGTACTACCACTAGTTTCATTTTCCTCGAGTTGTTGGAGGCATGAAACTACAGGCATCTCTCTTATGGGCAGAGGCTCCAAGGTTTTCTTTAAATTTCAGTGCGCAATCGAAATTAGTAATATAAATTGCATTTATTGTCTCCTTATAAATTGCCCCTCTCCCGAACGTACTACATACTTTGTATGGTTAGTTCAGTTTGGTACTCAATTTAAATCAAGAATTTCTTTAAATTTTTTCTTTGAAATCAATAAAATCAAATATTCCGAAGGAAACTGTTGAAATGTCAAATTAAATGCTTCTTTTGGAATTTTATTTAAAACGAATTTGAGGCTTAATTATAATCAATTTTGAAAGCAATAAAATTGTACAATTTCATAATAATCAGAATCTTCTGTAGTTTGTTGATCAATGCATTACACATTAAAGGAAATAAAACGATTTATCTGTTATTTATGATATATATTTTAAATTAACCATTGGGCCAATACGATGGGATGAGTACCTAACTCATTTACGGAAAGGAACTGACTTACGCCTTTATCTTCCCCTTTCCTGAACATATGATTACACCACTGGTTTACCATTACCTGTCGCTGCATGGTATGGTGATAACAATGAGGGGTGATGTAATGATGTTCAGATGGCAGTGTGACAGTGTAAGAAGTCAATTACACCCTAACCACTTGATGAAAACACACACTACAAAATACCCATGCCTGGAAACCGCAGCTTTCGACCCCACGTATTGAATACGTCGTACTCGGACAATACTCTTAGGCCCAACCTTACCAAAGCTGGCAAAAATAGAATAAGTTTTCAATGAACTACGTAGTCCGATCTGAAACGAAGGTCTTCGTTCCGTTCAGAAGTTCCATTCCTACTCAGAAATATCTCTAAATGGAACTTTTTTCACTCATCAAATATATCGTTTTCAACATTACATTCAATGCTAGTGTAGTAAAACACTATTTTCTGCGTTAATAGAGAAATACATTGATAACTTTCCCGTCATCTTTTAAATGTTTTTATTTTATTGGGTAGATATCAGTAACACGATAAAAACAGTTAATTATAAAGTTACATTCGTGTTAGCAATTCCTATTAATGAACACCTGATAGGAAATCTATACCAATCTCGAAGCTCGTATAAGAATACGAAATCTCGTATAAGGTTATCCAAAATAGTTGTTTACAATTGACCCTTCTTGACGCCTCAATGAATATCCGATTCGTTGAATTGATTCTGCCTTCCATATCTGTTTTTTTCATTTTATATTGATCATTGCAGCGTTATCATGACACGTGAATCTTGACAGCTTATAAACCCTCGTCTTCTAACGAAACACCTGATCAACAAAGATGATAGAATCTCCATAAAAGAGGCACCGGAAGAAAATTTACAGATAATGAATGTTAAATTAACTTGCGGTGAAGTATGTTGAATCTGCAGCCTGCTTTACTGCTTTCTAAGTACCAGTTGGTGTTCAAGCCCCACGAGACGCCTAGATTTTTCGTCATATAATTCTCCCTTCCCCCGTTGAGGTGCCAAGCTGGCCTCGGGATACTCCAGAACGGAATTCTCTTGATTTACTTGATTTATTTTCAGTAATAAAACAGCAGTAATAAAATATTGGCGAAGTAAGGGGGTGAAGTACAATTACCGCACGTTTTCATGAGCTTCAGAATCTCTTCCCCACCATTTGACCATAAATAGTTAAATTGCTATTAATGCATGCTAATGCTATTAATGCATGCCTGGACTGTTTCTTGCAACTTTGGATGATGGTACCAGACTTGAATTATTTTCTCAAGGAGGCGAATTTTTGTTGTTATTTCTTCCTCTGCGATTTCCCTCTTCATGAGCTCCCAAACATTTTCTATTGGGTTCATATCTGGTGAATTTCCTGGCCATGATAACACAGGAACATTTTTCTCCAACAAAAATGATCGAACTGTTCGAGCAGTATGACATGGAGCCCCATGTTGCATAAAAACAAATGATTCTTCATTTGTGAACCATTCCTGTGGTTGAGGCAGCAGTCGTTTCTCCAATACTTGCTTGTTCTGGTCTTGTTTCATGATGCCCTTAACCAAGTACAGACGCCCCGTGCCTTTGCCACTGATCACTGACCAAATCATTGCCTTGACTGGATGTTTCACAGTCTGGACGACACAATCTGAATGATACTTTTCACCAGGGCGCCTTCTCACAAATTGATGTTTGCTAGAATTTCGAAAGTGCATTCGTCGCTAAAACAAACCTAAAATACAAGTAAATGACATTAGAATTAATTTTGGTAGCCATTTATAATTATAAAAAAAGCACTATACTAAATTTTTTACCGATTTCCAGATGTTCAAATCTTTATTCTTAAGGTTCTTAGCCCATGCAAGACGTTTTTCTTTCATACCAGCGGTTAATCTGGGTTTGTGGGCTGGTCTGCAAGCTTTAAAATTCATTTGTAGTAGTGTACGCCTTACTGTCCTTTCAGATTCCACTACTTTCCAATTTAAATTTAATTTGTTTAGTAGTAGCAAACCGGTTTTCATGGCAAATCTTCCTCAAACATCTCTCAGATCGTGGTGAAAATTTCTCTTCCGTACACATGTGTTCTTCCTTCGGGGGGATAATTCTTCACCAAGGACAATTTTTTTCTTAATTCGCCGAATAGATGTCTCGGATACGTTCAACCTTCGAGATATCTCACGATTTGAATAATTTTCTGTGTCGACAAGAGCTTTCACTGCTGAGATCTTCCGAGGAGACAAATCACTTGCCTTTCCCATTATTTTTATTCAAAACTATCAGTTTTTCGTATACAATTCACAATTTTTAAATAAACACGGCTATAACTATTTCACAAACTAATAAATGGAAAATGAACTATCTTCATGCAACAACACACTACTCATGTCACCTCTTGTTCTACTCAACTCTTGTAATTTGTGCGTTATATATATATATATATATATATATATATATATATATATATATATATTATTATTATTATTATTTTCGTTTCGGCCAACTAGGACCACGCAGGGCAAGCAACCTGCAGTTACCGTGGCTCAGTTTTTCATTTAATATCACGGTGGCAGGTGCTTGCGAACACTTCTTTGGGGGGACCAGCATTAAGCTGGATCCGATTTTTATCCCCCAGGGTTGTTAGTCCTGGGGGTATGAAAGATGAAATGATGATGATAATGAGGGGTGAAAGGACGACACACTCATACAAACTCACACAAATACACCCATGCCCGAGGCGGGACTCGAACCCCCGTGATCTTCTGGTCCGAGACCACTCCGGCACTACTGCCTTAGCGATATATATATATATATATATATATATATATATATATATATATATATATATATATATATATATATATATATATATATATATATATATAGATGTACACACACACACACAGGTCGCTGGTGCTTCAAACTTTGATTCCGACAGAATTAAAGCTTAGACAAACAAGCTCATTTCAAGTTTTTGAAATAGGCAATAGAAATAGCCAAGAAAATTGTACTATTTGCAATCATGTCACACTCATTAGACAAAGATAGACATGCAGTTCCAAGAATTCAACAAAGTATGGTCCAAAAATGAAAGGTGTTAGCAGATCAACAAATGAAAAAGGCTTTGAAAATATCCGCTATGTAAAAAAAATATCTTTTTTTTCTTGCAAAGCTGAAGAATATCAGGTGCTCGAACTCGAAGATACAGTATCGCCACCAGTATCGAGGATGATTGGTACTGTTAATTTTTTTTTTTTTTTTATCTGGTTTCTTGAAGGCAAGTATTTTTTTCCTCATTTGTGCTTATATGTACTCGAGTGAAACGAGTTGTAATACAGTATCAACACATTGTCCTAGAACTACAGGCCAAATGTTTCAGGTAAATTTGAAAAAGCAGAGATTGATATTCACTTGTTATATTAAATTTTAACAGGAAATGTATCAGATGAATCTTTTCAGTGATGAAGTCGATGTTGAGGACGATTGGGTGCCACAAGTTCAAATTATGTACAAAAAACCCATATTGACAAAGGTAAAGGTAAAACAAAAATGCTATTTATAGGAACCCATGTGATGAAAACGCCAACTTGTGGCTCAGAGCGAAAGTCACTTGCCTTTCACGTACGAGATCAGAGTTCAATTCCCCGGCAATCTCATATGATAATTGCTCCAACAAAACGAGCTTGACTGTTTCTCAGAATCTAGTCCAACCCCTGTGAAGTGTCCTATACCCTACCACTGTCCTAATTCCTTCCCAATTAAAAAAAACAAGACCGGTATCCAACTGATTTGAATATCCCCTTAAGGGGATCACCAAAGATCCCATGAGAACTACATGTGTTAAATGAATTAATTCATAATGACCACCTAGTAGTGTACCTGAATTCAACTAAAGGTTGTTATGTGAATTATTGCTCAAAGATTTGTAGGTCTCTAGACTTTTGAGTCTTGATGTACTTATTTTGTAATGTTTAAGTCTTGTTTCTGATCACCTTTGCAGCAGGTGTTGAATACTTTTAACCCTTTTTATATTTTTAACTTTAATAAAATACATCCTTAAAACTGCCTTTGCAAAGTTGTGCAAGGATATGGTAATATTATTTCTTTTTCTTTAACAAAATATTATAAACTTTTGTAGTACAAACTGTTAAGAAATAAACTGTAGCATTGTACTTTCATGTTCTACTCCCTTTTTTATCCTTTGTGAATCTAACTTTCCCACAAACTAATTTTTGTATAAAATAAAGAATTCTAGTTGTAAATAATTGTTGATGAAACTGTTCCAGGAAGACAACTGATGAAACGTAAGTGATTAGCATTAAGATCTATTACCCAGAATCAAGAAATACAGGAAAAAGGATATTGTGTAGTATAACATTCTGCAAGTGATTGAATATGAAATTTCTCCTTTAGACTGTTGTAATAATTTATTTTTCTTTTACATGGGCATTGCTAGCAAATTGTTCCCTCTTCTGAAATAAACTATATTTTAGTAGGTAATATTTTTACAAGATCCTTCAGAATGAATAAAATGAGTAATCCTTCTTTACTCACCTCCTTTCTCTTCAAAATAAATACATTTCTATTTTTTTTCAAATACTAATACTTATCTTTTGTAAAATACCAGAAAGGTGATTAATAAATTCCTATCAGACAGACTGTAAATCATTTTGGTTCAAGAATGCTGTCAGGAGTATACTTGAAACTGATAAAAACGACATCTAGATGAAGATTTACTTTATTATCATGGTAGACCTCATGAAGAAATTGTGCTCACTGATAATTATTCTTTCACAAAGTACACTTTATTTTTCAACTGATGGATAGCCATTGGTAATCATTCTGAATTGGATATGTGTATCATTATGCAAACATAAAAACCATTACCTAGATGTTTAATTCACAATATGGATAACAATACATATTTGTTTGTTTAATAAATGTAGTAGCAATTACAGAAACTGATAATGACAAATTATTGATGTCATAATTTAGTGCTCAAAACAAATGCAATATAATGTTTTTAATGTTTATGTAGATGTATTTTTTATAACAAGAAATACTAGACCTTATGCTGCCGACCTGGGTAGTTTAGACCACTAAAGGGGATGTGCCTTTGTGGTCTCATTTTGAATACCATCTTGAGTATGCATGTTTGCTGGTGTGTTGCCACAAGGTGGGGGTTGTCCCAACCACCTTTCAACCCTCTTGCTTCCATCCTGACCAGCCTGCATGGTGCAAGAGCTTGGTGCAGGAGCTATCCAAGAACACAAAATCTGGGCTGTGGCTTTGAATTCCTCATAAGGTATGGATGGTGTGGTGAGTATTCCTAGGACATCACACTCCAACCTAACACCTAACTTCCTTCCCTTCCCCCATAAGTTGTGCGAGCACGGTTAAGATCAAGTGCATAACGTATGAGCCACTGTCCACACATCTATGTAGGTTTGACCTGCCTCCCTTTCTCTAATACAGGAATATGTGTTATGAGCCCTTGGTCACTTGATGGCAGTTGCACTTGAAGGAAACAGTCTCAGCTAAGTTGATTGTTTGTGAATACTTTCCTTCCTCTGTTCTGGAAAGTCATGAGGAGGAGGATAAGACCAGGTGTGCAACGTAAGGACTTACGGACTGCAGCATCAGTGCCATCTAGAGTAGTGTAGCCTGGCTTCCTCTAATACAGCACAAATCACAATAAACTGCACTTGTTTTACAACACATACAGTGATAGAGATGGCCTCTTGACTCGAGAAGTGAGCAAGGTAGGTATGAAGTTGGCTGCATCTGAAGTAAATCAAGTCTCAGCCAGAGGAGACTGATGCAAAGACATAGCAGGAATTCATTGGTATCAACTGTAAAATTCATTCACAATACAAACTGAGGCGAAAACATTGGTTTGAAAGTGAAGAAAACCATGAGTAAATACAGACTCATGACTAAATAAAATTTGTTATCAAAACCAACTCATTTCATTATTTCCCACAATTCACATTTTTGCATTTTTGTTAAGTTAAGAAAATCCTTCAAAATCTCCTGTAGTGTTATAGTTCAAATCCAGATTATTCTTACTGAGAACACACTTGCAGACATGAGAAGATGTTTGTTTCCTCTATGAAATCCGTGTGCTGGTTTTGATAGCAAATGTCTCAAATAGAGTAATTGTTGTATGTTGCAGAGTGGTTTAAATTAATTCACTGCATAAGTGCCCTTATTATGCCCTGCAAATATTTAACTAAACAAAGAAATTAAAAAGATAATACTGTCAGGAAATTGGTTTCATGGCATCCTCCTAAGTTCTCAAGAGCAAGAAAGATTTCCAAAACTGGTAAAATGTAGTGTACTACAATACCATAAACTGGTAGGTATGGTAGTGAATACTGGATCCTCACTCATGAGACAGAAACATCTCTTCAGATGTAGGAAAGGATATTTTAAGAGGAATTTATAGCTCTGAAAAAGAAAACGATTTATGGAGAAAAAGAAATAATAGGTACTGAATTAGAAAATATACTTAAAGACTCCTAATATTAACTCTGTAAAATACCTGAAGATTGGAATGGATGAGGCATGTTTTAAGAGTGGATGAAAGGTGGGGAGTCAGAAGTTATATGTGAGGAGCATGGTGTGAAAGAAATGCAGAGAATGACTACACCTAAAATTAACTTGGGAAGTTGATAATATAAGGATCCTGGGAACATGACAATAAAGACCTCAAGATAGAAATGGCTGAGCTCTCATTATAAATGAAGTCAAGGCAAAACTCTGTTGCAGTGTAGTTTGAATATGAAGAATTTTTTTAATGACTATTTTTGAAAGGTCGTAAACAAATCTAAAGAGAAACGGGTACTACTGTTGAACACTAAATATGAAAAATGTAAATATTTGCAACATTTATGTTAACTTATATCTCTTTCAAGACAGCAGGTATTCAAAACTATACTATATATAAATCAACCCAAAATTGTGAATTAATACAAATGTTCAATAAGAAAATGTGGATATTATTATCATCATCATCATAAACTAACCAGAAATTAAGTTTTACAACCTGTTTCTATTCGTTTACTCCAGTATTTTTAATAGGTTTTGTGGTCTTTCTATATCTCTTATCCCTTTTGGTTTGTACTTTCTGATCAGTTTTAGCAGTCTGTTGTTGTTCATTCTCATTAAGTGTTTCCTTTGAGAATGTTCTATTTCTTGTACTGTCTTTTGTCTTCAATTTCTTTCAAATATCCTCAGTTTATCTTGTGATTTCCAGGAGGTGCCTTAAGAATCTCATATGTGCTGCCTGTAGTTTTTGCTTGTCCTTTTTTATTATCCATGTTTCAGAGCTACATGTGATTCTGGATTTAACCATTACATTGTGAAGTTTCAGCTTTGTTTCTGTGTCCAAGTTTCTGACGAAGTGACTCTTAATTGTTCTTCAAATTCTATTGCAGTTATTTAGTTTCTTTTCTATGTCCTCCAAAGTTTGGTTGAACACACTTATGATATTTCCAAGACACGAGAACATATTTACTTGTCAAACTAATTTTCCATTAATTAAAATTTTGGCTCTTCTTTGTTCATTGGGCTGCTTTGTTACTTGGGCCACTTTTTTCAATTCAAAAAGTTTCCTTTGTACACTCTCTTTGGAATCCATTATGATAGTTTGATCAGCAGTATACAAGATTGTTTCCATCTTTTTGTCTTTTCTGATCTGTATTCCCTGGTTAAGTTTCCTACTCCAGATTTTAACTAGGTTAAACACCTAATGTATTTGTTGAAGAGCACGGCTGTTAATCCACATTCTTGCCTTAAGCCACTACTGCCTGTTATTTCTGCACTTTCATACTTCTCTTCGTAATATTTTATGGATGTAATAATTATTACTAATTGCAGAAAGGTTCAAAATAATAAGTAATTAAATAAAGTGAGTGTATGTATTGTTTATATTGAAAAGTTCTGTATGAAACATTCAAAATTGTAATGCATTATAAAAAATATTATAATTTCAAAAAGTAAAATTTCTGGGTGGGGAATGTTAGATTCTGAAACAAAGAAAATTCATCTATTTTTGCTCAAAATGCAAGGTACCTTTCAGCCATCATTAATTATTAAATATTTTAATGAGAGTACAAAAAGGAAATACGGCAAGAGTTCTCCAGAATGGATGCAATGACTTTGAGACAAAAGATGGAAGAATGTACAAATTGAAGGACTGAGTAACAAGATTCACAAAGTAAATATTTCACAACAAATTGTGTACCATAAAACAATACCAAAAACCAACCCCGCAGTGCATTTGTGAATGGTGTAGGATTCCATTTGTAAGGTCCCATACCCTGCAGCGTGTCCAGGGTAATTTTGCTGACTAAACTTAACACAGAATAAAATAATACAGATTATAAACTTTTAGAGGTTTCAAGAAGTGAAGAATGTGACAGCTATGACAATGACAAACATCTGAAACTACAAATATCCAGTGCTGTTATTTATTCTTTCAAATGCAAATGTCTTCACCTGAATGCACATTGTGCACCTTTCTGTATTTATTAAAATGTAAAATTTTATGTTCCATTGAATAGGCCTATGTAAAATATATTTTCAATTAAATAAGACTTTTAAAAATGTTTTAAATTGACCAAACATTTGTTCATGATGGGTGACCTCTCGTACGATTTGACTCTTAGCTCTTCATCTTCTTGTCACACCACTGCAAGAAATAAACTTTTTTCTCTGTATCAGAGCAGTGGCTGAAATCTTTTGCAAGAAATTCCATATCAATGAGGAAAAGAAGTGACAAGGGAAAATATGTTGACATGCTCAATGATCTGAATGATAAGTAAGAGTAAAAATGAAATGCAATGGCACTTGGTGCACGATATTTATTTGTGAATTTGTTCAACATTCTATCTCAGTCCATTCTAAAGAGAAATTCAACATTTGTGTTCTCAAGCACGCTTATTAAATGTTTTAAGAGAGAATGTCACTCCCACCAGTGTAAGTAAGTAATGCAAATGAAATTAATGCTTTTTACAAGAACCAAACTAGTCCAAATTCGAGATTTTTCAGGAGGCACAAAAAATTTCGTACCATGGAAGTGCATAGTGATAAATTGATGATATGTTGTATTTATATCCTGCATGTGTTTGGGAATAGTGTTTTAGTAAAAATATGATCTGGTACTCAATTTACAAATAAAAAAGAAGAGTATTCTGGACTTGATTGGTTTTTGCGAAATTAATGTTTGAAACCTTTATTTTTTGAACAAAAAATGTTTATAAGCATTGGCTTTTGAGTTTGATTTGTGTTTTGTTTACCTCTGCTCTGGTGAGATTATTCAATGTTTCGTTCTTCTCATTTGGTTTATTTCATCTAGGCCATTGAGTATCTGAGTCTTTAATATATGTGCCTTCAATATTAGATTACTACTATTTAGTAGATTCACAGCATATAAAAATCCTGGACTTGTTTGTTTCTTGGAAAAAACTTGATGGACTAGAATGACTTGTAGAAAAACCTATTTTCCGTGCCTTATATCTGTCAATGTGTTTTAACCTTGAAAAACCTTGCCAAAACAAAATGTCCCAGCAAATAATGCCAGTTGTAGGGAATAACTAGGTGAAATATCACAAAATATGAAATTTTGGACTTGTTTGGTTTTTGTAAGAAATCCCTCCATTCTTTCACAATGAACAATTCAACACAGCAGCCAATGACATTGATACTTGGAGGAACAAGAAGTGTAAATCCCAACTTCCACTCAAAATTAAATTAGGAGCAATGCTGTATTTGCTTTGGGGAGACGGAGAGGAGAGGAAAGAAAGAAAGAAGAAAAGAAAGAAGCAGAAGGATAAGAACAATAAGAACATTAAGTGTAAGAGTCCAAGTGAAAGATCATGCAAAATTCGGTACTTTGATTTTTGATCAAATTGTGAATACAGTGACAATAGTGATAAGATATATTATAGAACATATATTTGAATGCAATCTTTACATTTTATTCAATTTAAATGTACCTCGAAAGTGATGAAAATTCCATATTTTTGTTGGGATCATGGCATACATGCAATAACATTTATCAGTGTTTAATATTTCTGAACAGTTCTAAGAGAACTATTCAAGTTTTAAAACAATACAAAATTGACCAAATAACAAGAAGGTGCTGAAATACTATACGCCATTGTTACATGGCAATTTCTACACTGTCCTCAGAGTTAAACCATTTTTATATCAAGTGCACCCCAAAAATTATTAGGGAGAAAAAATAATAATTCAAGAGAAAAAAATTATATTTATTCAAATGTCTACATGAACTGTTTTACACAAATTATTATTTTTTGCACAATTAAACCTACAATAAGGTAAACATACAAATAAAGTCATAGGGTATACAACATGAGTATATTCAAATCTTTGGCATAAGGCAACAAGAGAATATCAGTACCAATATGTAAGTGGATGTTTCTCATTCTCAGAAATGCATTGTACAACTCTATGACATTGTAACTCCTTTGCTTATCTGAATTACAACATTCACATAAATATTAATTTATACATTTAAGTGCACATTAAGTATAAAGACAATGACTAAAATGTGCAATAATACACATTTATTCACAACAGGAAACAGGAAGCTATGAATAATTAACAAAACACCACACATTTAAGATGCTTTTGTAATAATTCTGAAAATATACAAATCAATACCCTCCTCAAAAGACATCTTTATGTGAAAAGGCACAATGAGTACAAGAATTATATAAATGCACATGGCCCCATAAATGCCAAATAAATGGCAATGTTTCTTTTTCTTTTTGGAATGCCTAAGCAAGACTTTTGATTTTAATGAACTCTTCGTAGACAACAGTAAACACATAAGTTACCATGGAAGATATGACAGGAAGCCAAAAGTGGTGTAAACAAGTGGAATGAAGCTTACCACAAGCAAATAAGAGAGCGGCCTTGCTGTATTTGGAACTCAACCTGTATTTAGAGCAAAAAAAGCATCAATGGTCAAATATTCAATCATGACAGAGATAAATTGTATTCTAAAATTTAGTCTTTACAGTCATAATTTATACCTTGTCACTAGATGTTGCAATATCAGCTTGCATTGACAAAAGTGCACAAAGCAGAGTCAGACCCATGCTACCAACAGCTGCATATAAGCCCCAGCCTGCAACAAAATTGTAAAAAAAGAAAAGAAAAGTTAATTCTAAATCCATAATGACCTTAATAATTAGCAATAATTTTATATAGTACATTAAATGGAAGATCAGAATGATAACATGGAATAGGCAATGCATAGTAAACATATATTTTTATTGCAGGCATAGTGTATTCTGATTATTTGGTGTTGGTTGACAGTATGTTTTTTTCCATCAAATTCTTATTCAAATATATATTTTATTTAAATGTATATTTCAATATTTTTCATCTATAAAGTATGTAACAAAGTAAAGCAGGTTTGTTGGAAGAATCGAAATGTGACAGTCCACAGTTTTTGACCAAGTGTTCATACCAATTCCTATCTCATATACTAGCAAACCATGCATTTTTTGTATAGATTGTGTCCATTAAAACCTTAATATGGAAACTTCATTCATAACAGTAAAACTAATCATTTTAAAACTAAATTGCATATTTCATTTGTTTTATTCTGAAGATACTGAATGAAAAAACCATAACATTTTCAACTGACTATTATCACTATTCCTTCTTTTAATACAAGATTAATTATAACTAACTTTCACAAAGATCTTGAAAATTATGGGAATGTTTCCATTTATTATATTGAGTGGGAAAGCACATACAAGATGTAAAATATGAACCTAGTTGCAACAAAATATTCAACAATTTCCTTGGTACAAATTATGCTTTTATTATTTGCCGGCAGCAGTTATTCCTTAACAAATTCAATGCCTATGAGTGGGATCTGATTCACCCAGGGGCCAAATTGTGATACAGTAATCTATGCACAATATAAGTCATTTACTCTGAAAATTTTGGCACTCTGAAAATATGCAGCAATATGCAGACCACAATTAAGGTGTTTTGTATTTCACACCAAGGGAATATGAGCTGTCATCACTAGTCACTTGGCGTAATAAAATAGAATTGCTGGAATGTCTATACACTCTGAATCCACTGGTGGCCTCATGATCCCCCAGAGGAGTCTTAGCTGAGGCTGGCAGTGGTCTCGTGGCACTCAATGTTTTAAATATTAATTTTTTGAAGTGTTAAAAGTGGATTAAGTCTTTCTAAACCCCTGATCCACGAGAACTGTTAAGATCACTAGCAACATTGGATTCGTAAAGTCAATAAAGTACTAATCAAGAAAAGAAATAAGCAGATAGATGGACACACGAGGATGGATATATATATATATATATATATATATATATATATATATATATATATATATATATATATATATAAAATTAAGTTTCAAATGTATTGTTAATTAATTAATATTAAAATTATTACTATTATTAAGAAATGTAGAAGAGAAATAATTAATATGTGAAGGGTTCATGAGAATAACAATACAGTTTCGAAGAGTGTGAGAAAAACTGTTTTTAAAGTTAAAGTATTATACTTCACATTTTATTTTAAGTAAATCTAAGAAATTTTCTTTAGGATAATTGATTGAAATATTGTTTTTAATCTCAAAAAGTAACTTTTTACAAGAATGAAAAACAACAATGAAAAAAACATACAATTAAAACCGAAGACATTTCACTAATGAAAAACAATCAAAGTCCAGTCCTGACTCTTCCTTTTACTTGTTGTTATCTATGTTGCTGCTATTATTAAACAATGTATTTAAGTATTGCTGAGAATCTTGACTACAAAACTGCTTCAAAACTTGCATATCATCACATTTTACTTAAGGAATGTCAGTAGGTTGAAGGTAACTTTAGGAAGGCAATGAGTTCTTCAGTTTTTGAAGCTGAGGAATGTCAATGACTTTGTATGTTTCATACAAAGTCTGAATGCCACAAGTGAACCAATTTATCACTTATTAACAAGAAATTGTGCTATTCTTTGTGCAAAAGGGACATTTTTTTGTAGCCTTTGCTCAGAAATTTTGCCCATTGATGAATTTTTCCTTCAATTCAATCACAATACCGGGTTGTGGGTTCCTTCTTTCATTTTCAAATACTTGGCGCCAATCACTCGATGTTTCACATACTGATTTTGTATTAACTAACCCCATGATTTGTTGCATTCTAAACATGGGTGATCTCTTAATAGAAATGTTATCTGGATTTAATCAAACTGTTCTTCTGCATGCAACAAAAAATGACAGAATTGAAACATACCACTTCTTATTCAGATCATTGTCAGAACAACTGCTGGCCATTTTAAAATATCTTGGAACAAACTTCTTGCTCAACAGCATGTTATATCCACGCAGAAATTAAAGTAACAATCAAACAATGTTTCAAAATTCCAAGAAGCAGTAATCGCCCAATGAATTTCTGAATGTGATGAATGAATATATATCAAGCAAAGTGGACTTTGATCATTCTTCCAGATGAACAATGAATCTGATTGTTCTTTCATAGGGTAAAATGTTCTTCAAACCAAAATTTCATGAGCAGTGTTCACTTTTCCACTGTGTTTAGTTTACAGGTTGGCAGTTAATGTTTTGTACTACAACAAGATGGCACAAAAATTAAAAACAGTCCAAAGATTGACTTAGATCTTTTTCCCTTGTAGCATTCACTTGCAAGAACTACTGGGGCTAAAACAGCACATACTTTCTCGCCTTTATTAATAATTATGTAATACAATTTATACCACAATTTCCGAATTAACACATCTCAATCATGCGTTTTTTTGTAAAACTCATTACAAATCGTACAACATGAGGTGAAAAAACTAAATATTTTCAAGCAAATATCAAAACAAATTTGACAATTATAACTGCTTTTCAAACAGCCATATCAAATCCCAACAATGAGACGTAATTAACAGAAATTCTGCTGTCGATTCGTGGCGCCGAATGTCATTGTGCATTCCAATCTGATATTCCCTGAAAGCTAGCAATTTTTATTTCATATATTTCAATTAGGTTTTAAAGACTTTCGAAAAGATGAATGTGTAAATGTATAACAAAAGGTCGATTATAAGAAGAAATATGAAATAATATACAAATTCTAACTTACGAAGCATCCAAATGCCGGGAATTACGCTCACGAAGCGCAGTAAATTCGGAGCTGGCGATTATGTTTGTCGCCAAATTACACAAAAAAATACTCATATTTACAAAAAATTCTGCATGTTCTTATTTGAAGATCTGTTTTTAATAAACACGTTTCATTAACAAAAATGTATCTTTACAATTGTCTTAAACATCTTTCACACTATCTAACAACAAAATGTAACCAAGAACGATGGAGTCATTTTTTTTTTAATTCTGAAAATGTCCCAGGGGCTTCATGTTAAGTACCCCAACAATGTAAAATATCGGTTTAAAATTCAAGGGGGGCCGTGACATCAGCCAGATCGATTGTGTAATATCAATTTTGGAGAAAATGGGCTGAACGGTTTAGCCGCTAGCGTTGTTCACAAGACATACGGACGGACGGACGTTTTGCCGTCAATCGATTTTTCGGTATCAAGGACCCCAAAACATGGATTCTGGCTACACTACGTATCAAAGGATTTTTTCTCTAAATTTAGCATGTGAATTTATCGCACATTTTCGTTGCCAAGGCCCTGTATTAAGTTTTTATGCCGAAAATTCACCGTTTTTTCGCGCAGCATTACATTGCTTCCTCTCTACCGCGATAGTGAGAAAGTAGAAAAAAAAAGTTGGACTGGCCATTAAGGCAAAATTGGTGAATGAAGAAAGAGACACGCAATAAAGAGAAGAAATATATTAGTACAGTGAAACTCCGCTTGTACGTTTCACACTTATACATTTTTCACGTCTCATGTTTTCTGTAAGTCACTGATACATTACTACACTTCGCGTGCTAAATTGTTTCAAATGGGCGTTTTACGTTTCTACGCTTCTACGTTCATAATGAAAGCCCCTTTAAGGCCGTATAACGTCCAAATGATAATGATATAAGTGAGAACTTTTCGTAGAAGAGCCTTCGGGATTTTTGGGTTGAATTCTGTATTCAGGTAGTTTAATTTCGTCTCTACGCAGGGAGTTTCAACTCTCCATTTTTAATTTTTGGACAAAACTACAGGATGGAAAATGGGGCGCTAGTGACGTCCGGTGCTGTTTGCATAACGTTCACAAACATTGCACAATAAAAATCCGACGCATTTAAACGAAATCTCGAAAAAATCTCGTGGGAATCAAATCCGTATGTACCCTAACAAACGGGCCACGGACCGCGGAACGCGCGCGATCTTCTCTCGTATCCTTATACACACCAACACCGGGAGATCGGTCGGGAGCAAACAGCTTGTCCCGACTGGGGTGGTGCCCAGCTGGTGACACCGGCGCTGGATCTCATCATCAAATGAGGGGAGATCACCGCCGCTTCCCAAGGAAAAACATGTACTACACTAATCGGACTAATGGCAGAAGCTGACGCGCCCACTAAAATCACTAATTAACAAATCAATCAATCTAAATGATTGCTAAAAGTTGTTTATTAATGAAAGGTATTATTTCTGTCTATACAAGAATAAGTTGCCAAATAGAAACACTTCTAGTTCATGCCAAAGTACTCTGTGAAATTAAATGATTACTGTACTTATGAACTCTTTTGGATTAATTGAAGAATTTACATACATATAGCAACTAATTTGAATATAAACAATACCTAAACCTATATTAACTGATTAAACACATGAGAAAATTATATTGTTTATGTCAAATAAAACAAGGAAAAATAAAACATTTTTTTCAAATAAATTATTTACATATGTATGTGCAATCATATATTCCTTTAAATCATTAACAACTTGTCTTTTGGAAGGGTGTAATAAAGAGCTATAATAATTTATGCACAATCATAAATATATGAAAATCAATTAAGCAAATTTATATCAATAATTATGCTTACTTTCAGAATATTTATGCTAATTAACTTCACATTCTACCTATCTTCATACTCGTAGGATTATATCAAGGTCAAATGCAAAACAACACTTAATTTATATTCTCCAAAACATTTCAAAACTCAATACATTTACGTTAACACTTTTGCAAAAAACCTTCTCTTTCAAAGAGAATCAACGACAGGAATATATGCAAGCATACACACTTTTAATGTTATGAATATGTAATGAAAAATAAACATGATTTTGACTGAAGTAAAATTATTTAATAATGATAAAAATATATATTACCAATAGAACATTCTGCTGGGTAGAATGGTGCTGCTTCATCGCCACAAAGTTTTTGAGCACGAGGGGAGCCCCACCCACCAGGATACAGAACAAAGCCCAAAATGTACAAGATAGCTGAAAATAACAAAAGTAACATTTTAAATTTCAAAATCAAGAAGTGTTTACACACAAAATATTAATATTACTTTCATAAAACAAAACAAACAAAAAATATATTTAAATTTTATCTACACACCAGGATATATAAAAATTATATTTAGATTCTTACAAATTTTATATTGAAATTTATTAGAAATATAAAGAATAAATATTATATTAACCTATTGGGTGGCAAATTTTCTAGTTCACTACATTGATGATGACAGATATTTAGAAGTATATTTTGCTGTCGTTTTATTTTCTAATTTTTTATTTTAGTATCTACGGCCATAATGTAATTGGTCATCATCTGGGGTTCTATCTGGTATAAGCCATTTAAAAGTTACAGGACAGAGGAAGAAGCAAGTTAAAAGAAAAAGAGACATTAATATTATACCACTCTACAATGTACATCTTCAGATATTAATTCTTGGTTGTGATCTGTAATTTATCATCAATATAAAATTCCAAAGACTTTCCATGACTACATCAAATGTTAAACATGAAGGAAGTTTGCCATTAAGAATACATTTAAATCACTGAGTTGTTATTTAAAACAACACTAAGCAAACATGGCAGTTTAATCCTTAACAAAAGCATATCATATAAGATAATACACTAAATGAAAGTATAAAACAGATCAAAACAATTTAATACATTTGAAAATAATCAGAAAAGACTTCAATTAACACAGAATTATTTGACATTATATTCCCAAAATACCTCTGCACTACAAACTGTACAACACAAATACATCTTGGGCGGTGAAATGAATGATACTATTAAAAACTCTAATGCAGTTGACAGACAAGAGTCGAATTCAACATATAACATTCGCGTTCCTTAATAGCACTATCGACAATGCAGGAGAGTTAGTACACCAACCTCAACAACCATGGCAAGAAGGTGCCGAGAAGTCAGTCACTGAGACAAGGTCGCAGACCACACTGTGGGCGTATGTACGAATCCCACTCCTGACACGTGGTTTCCTTGACATTACTATCGATACTTTAAAAAAAGGGTGGATACCAAACAGAATGCGTCAGGATGACCGGGCGGTCTAAGGCCGCAGTTCAGGTCGCAGTTCACTCCGTGGCCGTGGGTTCGAATCACACCCCTGACATTCATTTTCCTTAATATCACTATCTACACTGGAGATCAAGTAAGGGAACACAACACGCTGCGTCGGAATAGCTGGGCGTTCTCAGGCGCTACTTTCAGGTCACCGTCCACTCTGTGGGCGTGGGTTCGAATCTCGACACTTATTTGCCTTGATATTACTACCGATACCCTGAAGAATAAGAATAAGATATGTCCACTCCTACGCGCCAGGGTGGCCGAGTTGTCTAAGGCGTTGAGTTCAGGTTAGTCCATCCTGTGGGCGTGGTTTCGAATCCTGCTTCTGACACTCGTGTTCAGTGATATTACTATCGATAGCCTGAACAAACACGAGATGGCTACCTCCTACCGCACTATGCTTCTTTGTAGTTCTTCAAGATTAGCAGGCTTGTTTGCATAAATTTTATGTTTGAGGCATCCCCAACGATAAAAATATCGTCGAGTCAAATCAGGCGAACGTGGGGGCCACAAACCCCGTGAAATTATTCGGTTCCCACAAAACTCTTCGAGAAATAGCATTGTCGAATTGGCAGTATGTGATGTCACTCCATCCTGGCTGGGTCCGTCAACACCGACATTGGACTATCGATGACTGGAAATACGTTGCCTGGTCTGACGAGTCTCGTTTCACATTGTTTCGAGCGGATGGTTGTGTACGAGTATGGCAAATGAAACCATGGATCCTGCATGTCAACAGGGTACTGTTCAAGCTGATGGAGGCTCTGTGATGGTATGGGGCGTGTGCAGTTGGATTGATATGGGATCCATGATAGGTCTAGATAAGAGTCTGACAGGTGACACGTACGTAGGCATCCTGTCTGATCATCTGCAACCATTCATATCCATTGTGAATCCTGTCGGACTTGGGCGATACCAGCAGGACAATGCGACAGCCCACACACCCAGAATTGGCTCCAGGAACAATTCTGAATTTAAACACATCCACTGGCCACCAAAATCCCCAGATAGAACATTATTGAGCATATCTGGGATGTCTTGCAACGTGCTGTTCAGAAGACGTCAACATCCCCTCGTACTCTTACGAGTTTGTGGACAGCTCTGCAAGATTTATGGTGTGAATTACCTCCAGCACTACTTCAGACATTAGTCGAGTGCATGCCCGTCATGTTGCGCCACTTTCTGCGTGCTCGCGGGGCCCTTCACGATATTAGGCAGATGTACCATGTACCCGTGTTTTTGGCTCTTCACTATATATATATATATATATATATATATATATATATATATATATATATATATATATATATATATATATATATATAATCTGTTACATGCCAAACAGGACCGACTTTTACACGTGTAACTTCGTTATATGAGGTCCCTCCATCTTCATTTATAAAAAGTTGTCATCACAAAATTCCACCTTTTCTAGATATTTGTTATATTTATTCTCGAATACTAATTAAACCATCACATCGGATATCAGTATCCTCCGATTCCCACTTTTTGAATGTTTGATCTGAGTTCTTGTAGGGTTTGCTGCTGAAACGTCTTTCGCACACCAAATCGTGTGTTCTGGATGCACACGCATTTTTTGGGAATTTCTATCGCAGCGTCAATTTACAATTGACCAAGTGGACGAATTATCTGCACCACATGGAAAGTTAAAGTAACAAAAGATGATTTCAAGTTGATGTAGCAGTCCAAGAAGTCGCAGCTATATCTATTATATCTCGCGCATGGGCAACCGAAGATTGCTTCTCGAATCGCTAGGTGAGGGTGGAGAGAGGGAGGCAGACCTCAACTCTATCTAGCCAGCTTCGCCAAATTACTTATCTGCGCTCCATGAAGTTACGGAAGTTATGCAACAGGAATCGTGACACCACGGATTCCTGGACGGGTGATCGTCTGGGAAATCCAGTTTCTACGACGCCGAGACCTTGGTCGAAGGGATAAAAGGCCTTTACCATCTGCGACGTGACGAGAAAAAAGTTAACAGAGGATTACTTCAAATTCGCTCAACTCCCAAGAAGGGCTACGAGAAGAGAAGTGTTGCGAAGCCGCAACAAATTGAAAAAACGCCCTTTGACCTGGGTTTAAGCAGGGGAAGATTGTGAGAAATGCAGAATGTTTGCGCTACAACCAAAACGTTTTCTGCTATTTAAATATACAAAGTAAATGTAAGACGCATACGATTCTCATGTGTATAAAAATTAATTTCGTGCTAGGCTGGGAACCAGCAAGAAAACACATCTGATTAGCTCAAAGCTAAACCTTTTTGAGAAGTTAGCCAGTGTTATGAAAAATAGGGAAACGTAGGTATGGCGGCCGATGTCGGCGTTGCCCTACACGATTTTTGAATGTGCCGAAAAAAACTATCCCATTGAGGAATGAGTACACAGCTAATTCTTGTTGTATATAGTTCGTTAAATAGCCAAAGTGTGAAGGAGTTGTATGCCATACCGATGTGGCGTCTGAAACTGTCCCCCTTATTGGATTTAAAATGTAATTTTTATGCCCTATTGGTTTGCGAGTTTAAAGTTAATTTTTTGGTCTAATGGTAGAAAATTATTTTTCAATGTCGATTATGACCACTCCACCCCGTTTCGGTGTCTCTTAGTAGCCGTCAAACCGATTCAAAGGAGTCCAACTTGTCACTAGCCCATGTTTTATAACCCTCCGAATATTTTCCCTGACTTCTGACGATTCTTCTTCCATGATTTTCCCATGACTTCTCCAAAGCTATCAAATTCCTTTACATGCCATTGTTCTCCGTAAAGTGACCACCCTGTTAATAGTAGGGGGAACTGGGGCATATTGATTCACAGGGCACCTAGATACACCCCCTCAACTGCTCACAAGATCGTTACAGGAAGAGTTTTCCCGAAAGTTGACTTTGGGAATGTTATAATTAATAAATATTATAACTATGATTGTAGAGGACGATTATTTCCTATCTCACATTATGGATTACCACAAGATATATGCTACCACCACGGAAATTATCCTTAGGACAGTTGTGTGACTCTATATCAGATAATTTGAATCTAAGAGCCTGATATGTGAACAAGAATCAACGGAAGAAGCAGATACTTTTAACCAAAATAGTATAGCTGACGATGTCATTGTTATAGTACGCTTTGTTATAGTAAGAGATCGGTTGTTCACTTTGTAGGTGAAGTTATACGAATTGATGATGGTGACTCTGATCTCGTCCGGTTTACGAACAGAAAACCTAGTAACTGTTTCCTTTTCCTGACGAAGAAGATAATGGTGGGGTTAAAGTGCCAGATATGACACAGTTGCCACAGCCAACAATTCGACAAGGAACAGCAAGAACACCAGGACGTCATGTATTTACTTGATTGCTTTAATTGCATTACATTATTTGATTTCTTTAACATTCCTCATAAATGAATGGTGAGTAATTTAAAATTATTTAAATAACTATAAGGCCGATATATGTTTCATTTTGATTTTCGTCGTTTTGACATTCTTTATAAATAAATCGTGGGTAATTTGAATTTTAGTAAATAAATATAAAATGGTTTGCTAATTCATTTCTACGAAAAATACGCAATGTCAGCTATTTCCCTGCACTTCTCCCAAAGGTATCAAAGTGCCCGACGAGGTACATCAACTTACCCCGGAGGTTGGGCACATTGATACAAATGACTTTTTTTTGCTTTTTTAATTACAAGCACAAATACTACAAAAACAGTGATTGTGCCACTTAATTGTAGTGGTAATTGTAGTGTGCCTGTAAATATTGTAGCACACTACAATAGTTTTGCTGACATCATGAGGAAAAATAACTTGACATTTCTGTTATCTAGGCAGCAAAAAATCTTAGAAAAAACATATCAATGTGGCCCAGTTCATCCTATCCTGAAAGTGAGTGCGCGTAAACGTGTATCAGACACGTTTTATGGGACAACGATCAGATAGTTGTCATTAACGGGTTAAGTAGAATCGATGTTAAACGTAGTTAAGTAGTAACGTGTAAACGGGTAAATTAGAAACGATGAAAAAAAAAAGTATCTACAACATTCTATATCCGCGTTTGCCCAGATGCAGTTACATGTTTCAAAATATAATTGACGTCTGTCTATAATCTTTATATTTAAATTAGTGATCATTAATCGGTAGCTAATTTAGGCCATTAAGTGTTTTACCTGCTACTGCCTGAGCCGCCCCGGAGATGGTGAAGATGCTCTTGCGGCACAGCGCCTGCTTGCAGATGGCCAGGATGGAGGCCAGGGCGGACATGGAGGCGACGGCCAGGCCGGCGAACAGCAGCACCAGGGCGGCCTTCCAGCAGCCGGGGAAGATGTGCGAGGGCGTGGCCAGGCCCTCGATGGCGAACGGGCCGCACAGCTCCTTGCCGGACACCCACGCGCAGCGGGTGTACACGCCTGCCGACGGGCTGTACGTCACGTTGCCTGCGACTAGACACGCAAATGAGACCCACGTCAGATGGAGAAATTTCGCAGTTTAAAGGAAGCAGAGGAGGAGGCTTTCGAATGCTCGAACATTAAAATCTTACGAAAGCTTCAATTACAAACCGAATTCGAAAATTCAATATTCACATTTTTACTTTCTCGCTCTTTCTTTGTAAAAAGAACACATAATGTAATCGTGAGCCTGAAAACGGCGAAATTCGTCAGAAAAGATCCTATTACGGGGGTCCGGTAAAGAAAAAGCGGATCAATCTTGTTCCTATATACACCATGTCATCAAAAGTATCCGGACACGTACAAAATGGTGTTATGGTGTGGTCGTGTTTTTCGTTGAAGGGGCTTGCAGCCATTGTTGTTTTGTGTGGCACTATCACGGCACAGGCGTACCACATTGAAGATAATGATTTTTTCTTGAATGAAATCTGTTCTTAAAGACAGATCTTGAAATAAGGTCATACACAATTTTTTCGAAAATATGAATAGCTTTCGCACAGTTGTGCGTGATATTTAGGAAATTTTTACAATTTTTCTCTCAAAAAAAGGCTCCATTAAAAAAAATCCACGTATGTAACGAAGGACGTAACAAACGTCACGTGGAGCTAGTCTCATTACATAGTAAACTCAGAATATTTTTTCGAAAATGCATCAAGTTAAGGTTTCAAAATGACAAAATTATAGATAGAGATTTTTGTCTCAAACAAAGTATTTTCAGAAATATTAGTTCTTTAAAAAATGTAAAATTTTTTGAAAAAAACGAGCAATTTTCGAGTAATATGTTTGATATTAACGCAGTATATAAAAAATTCTTAGCATTTCCCCCCAACCAAAGACCTAAAAGAATGGCGCAGGGAACATTTTCGTTGAAAGCTATGAATTTTCGAAAATTGTGAATTTACAAATAATGCGCAAAAGTATGCGCTGTTGTAGTACCACTTGTGGTCCATTCAAGTCATAGGTTTCCTGTACTAATAACAACTCTTCATTCTGTCTTTCTAATTCTTAAGCTTACGAATGTTTTACTTTGTAACTTTATCATTCGCAACATTAACATTTATCACTTTCCGTGTTTAACTCTTATTTTAAAAGAATACTGTGTTTATTGATTCAATTGCAGCGAAACTATACAGGGATTCGAGAGTTCTTAGGCAATTCGTCACAGTAAGCGCTCCCTACTTGCCGCCTGTACTATCTGTTATATTAAACAGGAAGGAATCAAACGATTCAAGATTCGATTGATTTGAGAAAATTTAGGAATCGAATTCTAGAAAATTTAGTATTCGCCTCAGATTTAAAAGTATTTTATGAGAATTGCTCTTTTCACGATTTTCATATGTCTCAACTACTCTATTTTTTTATTTTATATTTATTTTCCTGCTAGCATAACTCTGCGCAACATCCAAGACATTTAGGCAATTTTTCTCTAGAGCAACGCTAAATAATCTTTTTGCTCGTTTGTATTTGTTTGGGAGACTCATGCTCCAGACCCTGCTTTCGACCTTGTAGTGCCCGCATCGTTACACACGAGCGAGCTCAGAGACGCAGACTCGCAGAGAGCAAACGGCACTCCAGTGTATGTCCCTGACATATCAGGGCTGCCTGTGGGCAATACAAGAGCACACATTGAGGCGGTCGGACTCCACGTTTTGTCGCGACTTCATTAGCTTCGCTTTTTATAGAGGGATTCTCGCTGCGAGCGCGGAGCAGAGCAGTTTGCGGCCCGGTGCGCTCCGCGAACGGCGAAACTTCTCGCTCCGCGCTGGAAACGGTTCGACCCCCAGGGTCGACGCAGACCTCAGTGTATTGTGTTCGTCTATGTTGTGAAGCGTCTTTCACTGATTCAGTGTTTATTGATTGTGTTCAGTGTTCGTGAAGTGTTACTACCCTCTAAAACAATGAACACCGAGTATTCGACATGCCCTGGCCTCGGCCAGAGCATTTCAGAAGCCTTGTCGGTGGTTAACAGCAACGCCGGATTCTTTGAATTACCGTTTGCCGGCCAATTCTCTATGTCTTTTCCAACTTCTGATCCCTCACAAGAAATGGAAAGTGAATCGGGCGGACTACTGTTGAAAGATATGGTAACCCAAATGGAGCCCTCCAGTGGTCCGCAAAAGACTAGCTGACCCTACCGCGAAGCTAACATCAAAAATTCAACAAAGAACAAAATATTCGCCTCAGCTACCCCCAAAAATAACGCTATGGCGGGGAAAGTATATGGAAACAATTACAACGTAGATACTAGCAACAGATTTGAAGCTCTCGCATACTGCAACGATAATACTTCTGAATCATTAGTGTGTACACCAACTATGTTCATTCGTAATGTCGATCATTACAAAATGTTAATTACGGACCTAAAAAGTGAAACTGGCTGTAAACATTTTACTCACAAATTCATCAACAAAAATACTGTAAAAATTAAAATTTGCAGTATTAAGGACTTGAGATGTACAATTAGTTTTTATAAAGAAAAACATATATTTTCACTCGTTTCAAGATCCATCGACAAAACCCAAAGAAGTTGTAATTAGAGTTATATAATATTGATATATAGATGTGTGAAAACCAGAACGGTAAAAGTGACCTTTTTTATTAATTCAGAAAAATCTGTTTAAGTCAATATTACTGTAAAGTTGTGGTGCTTTGTTTCGTCATTAAAACCATGGCATTTCAATTGTTCATTAAAAGCACGACAATATATTGCCACTTACATATAGCCTAAAATAAACACGTTTTCTCAGAATTTATAAAATGCCACTTACACCATTCTCGCTTTCACCCATTCGATTATGGAAATTAAAAAATAACAATATAAAAGAAGGGACATATAAATCCACCATAAGAGTACATAATCAGTATTCACCTTTTCTAGGATAACCGACCAGCCATGTGGGAGACGGTATAGAGGCGAGCATTCCAAGTACAGCTACTATGGACAGCAGCGACCATAGGAGGCTCCTGGCAGTCACAATCACGTAGCACATGGCGCCGCCTGTAAAAATACATCATTGTTAGATTGAAGAAAGCTAGTAAGCGGGAGACTTGTGATATGCTCTGGAAGTAGAGCTCCTACGACCTCTTAAGTGATGAAGTTGTGCGCGAAGCTATGTTTCACAGCAAACCTAAGAAAAACGCTTCCATTTTGCACATGTGTGCAACTTAGCAACTCGATATATTTTTGCGTGAGAGTTCTATGAATAATTACTATCATAATAGGTATAAGAGTGCATGCATGCACCTAAACATCTAAATAAAAACGCGCAAACATCTAAATAAAAATCGGTTGAGTTAACTCAAATTCAGCATTGACATTGTCTCTGAATACGTTCTGAGCGAGGTCCCTGGGTTAAAGCACCAACGGTGGCGTATTCTCATCATTAGCTATACTGCTAAGTCGAATTCAGCCGCTGCCTGGATTCTGGTTGCTCTGATCGGTAGTTTTGGGTGGTTTCTCATATCAGAACAAGACGAACACCGGTTCAGTACTCAACAAATGGAACACGGACCGCTGGTGATCTTCCTTTTTTTATCCTCACCCCTTGCTCTCTCTCTCTCTCTCTCTCTCTCTCTCTCTCTCTCTCTCTCTCTCTTTCTCACACACACACACACACACACACATGTCGCGAAGGAGGGGCGAGCTTAGAGCTTGTCCTGGCTGGGGCTATGCTCCGTTGGGGGAGCTAATTGAAGGATGAAATCCTTCGCAAAATGACAAGGTCGGCGCCGGATCTCACCATACAATGGGTGAGGGATGCCGCCATCTACTCTCATAAAACATTCACTATACTAATGGGACTAATGACCATAACAGTTGACGTGCCCAGAAATATCAATCTTCTAAATGAAAAACAAAACCTCTTCGGTTATTCCACCACAATATACACAAACTGGCTTCATGAACTCGCAACTAGTCCCGTATCACCCACCGGTCGGTGATTTTCTCGATCATGGGGGATCGTCCTTATGAGGTTGAAGATTAGCATGGCTCATTCTTAAGGATAAGAGTTTTTGAACATTGTGAGAATAGTGGGAACAGGAGATTACGTGCAATCTGTGTTAAGGTACCTGCTCCGACATACCTAAGTTCCTCGAACACACCTATGTCACTACAAATCAGAAAATAAGAGGCTGTTTCCAGACGCGCTTAGCACGAGTAGGTGGATAATTGTTTGGCAAGACAGAATGAAGCATCGAAACAAAACGTTCTCGGTTCTCAATATATTGATCTCGTCTTTTTCGTGAGGGATATCATCGCAATGTATCAACATCCCTGTATTATCCATTTAATTTTTAATTAGTAAAAACCTTCCAAAACTGTCTATACATTACGAAATAATGCCCAGACGATGAAAAGCACTGACAAGGTAAGTCCAAAACCGTATACTGGTTTCAATTAAAGACGTCTTCGTTTTTAAGCTCGACAAAGCATTGTATGTTTATTTGTTTCCAATCTTTGTTTCGCAATGAACGTTTTCCACGAAAGTGTTCACGACAGCCGTACATTCCGATTATTGTAAAAAAACAACAACAAAAAAGTACGAGAGGGTTCAGTGTCCCCGCATTGAGTGAGGCTTCCTTCGGCCGCGGAGAGCTGGCAGGGCGCTTTATCTGATGAAGAAGCGAAGTGGCCACCAGCCGCCTCCGCCTCCGCCTCTCGCTTGGAAGCCCTCCGTGGCGCGGGCGCAATGGGCCCTTCGCGAGTTATCGCCTCGCAAGCAGCGGGCCCGCGTGAGTCACTGGGGGTGCCTCATGGGCTTGATGGGGTCTCGCCCTGGAGAGGGGCGGCCGAGCACACGGTGTGGCCGGAAGCAAAAAACCGCCACGCGATGAAGGAAGCTGAACTGGAACTAATGAAGTTTCCGGATCCTGGAGGGAAGAGCGTTACCCAGATCGAGTTGAAATAAAAATACAAACATTCATTTCCGTACAAATAAAAGAGGAGCATGTTGTTAAAACCAACTTGTGTTTATTTGTGGTACAAACACGCCGTGTTGATCTACTAAACGACTGGGTTAATTTTAGTCCAACTAACTTCACTGGGATAATTTCTTACTTATTAGGAACATGAAACATGTTCTGCTATTAAATCAAAAGCCACTCTACGGCCGAGATACTTTAAAGACATGAGAGTAATCGTGGAAGACTTTTCTTGTGAAAACTATTTTGTCTAAAATTCTTAATGTTATATACGAAAATTCGTCATATAATTTTTTTTATATTGCTAAACATGGTTAAGATTAATAAACGTGACAAAAATATTCTTCGTACCTGCTCCTATTCACACCAATCTGATCCAATCTATTCACAGACATGGTTTTCATCCACCTTGAAGCGTTAAGAATGCCCACAATATCCTAAAAAATGTACACTTCTTGTCCCTTGCCAATAAAGAATTGTAACTAAAAACGCTGTGAGTTCTCACATATAATCTCCAATAAGGGATTTGAGGGCAAAAATATGCACTTTTAGTACCTGATTCATTCCCAGTAAATCAATTTAACTACGACATTCACTAATTTTATTTAAACAAATTTGATATCCCTTTTTGGTTTTTTGAAACAAACTTGGATTGGTGGATTCAACATTTGCACACTCTTGCCCTATAATCGAAGTAAAAAAAGAATGCTTTAACGTACAACACGTGGCAGTGTAGGTTTATAGTATTTCTTTAATAAGGCTTCCGATTCTCTTGCAATTTTACGATTAAAACGATTAAACGATTAAAAATTAATTTAAACTCATTTATTTACGCCAACTAAAACCTAAAGGTTGCAACAGTCAGAATTAGTGTGCGATGCACCTAACTAACCTAAATAAAGACGACAGATTTTTTAGGGAAGGCAGGACGCACATGCGAAATAATTTCTGTCAAGCGGAGCAGACGCCATCATTGATGACGCATGGGTGAGAGTCTCCAGTACTAATTGAATTGGATTCTCGAATATATTCAGGGTGAATTTTGAACATTTTTTTCATAATCTAAGTTTCAATAAATATAACATTGCTAAAAATGTCAATGATAAAAGTTCATACATCACAACTTTATAAAAGTATTATTTTTTAATATTCTAATGTTTTGAGGTCTTGGTTTAAAACTGAGAAAAATAAATTATTTTTATAAATATGGAAAAATTAAAAAAATAAATATCAGCGGTACGTACCACCAATCTGACGCCCCACCCCTATGTAACGCAGCATAACATTGCAGCAACCTCTGCCCTTTAGCGTTACGTAAGTTTTGAACGATTGCTAAGAATGGATAGATGCAGTGAAGGTACGTACTGCAATAATATATCAGAATGACTGTGAGGACTGACGTGGTTAGCAGCATTTATTTAAAACGTTGATAGATATCGATCGATTGGGTGTCTACCAAAATGTGTTGAATAATAGAACTATATTTATAAGGCATTCAATTCATCGTATCATTGCTTCTTCTTCTTCTTGCTATTATGTTTTATTTTCTCAACTTTTACATAGGCAATATTGTACAAATTTGGTGCTACCCCTCATGGCTGTAATGAGTCTATTCCCGTCATAGATAATGCTTCCAGTTATATTACAAGTAACTTGGTGATCCCTATAACGCCTCAGGAAGAACATTTTCAAACACATGAGTGAAACCTTTCTGAAGCGGTGACTAAAATATCAGGTTATAAAAGAACCCTGGTTAAATGCCCTGGAGGAATAAATATCTGACAATTCTCGTCCTAATCAGATTCCTTATTTGCTTAGCAGGGGAACAGTTTTTGTCGCACTTCCTGGTCACAAACATGGGAGTCAGTAACAGCTCGAAATCGCAAAATTGGGAAGATGGGGCAGTCGAAAACACGATAATCTATGAAATATGCCTGGGACTTGACCGCAAAAGCAGTTAATCACTAAAAAGACGGAAAATTTACGCGCATCTGATGGAAAAATCAATCTGTTCCACGAAAAAACGTTAGTTGATACTGAACACCATCACCTAAAAATTGCGCTATTGACCCGCTTTTGAGCTTCTGCGCAAGCACGGCGTCCAAGTTACGCTTAACGATAACGGAAGAGGCTATTCCACCAGAATTTATTTTATTAATATTTTTATTTTTAATTTGTTGCGTAATATACACGTTGCGTTTAATACACGCAACGCGTCTCCTAGTCCCTTAAGGAGCGTTGAGTGCACTGTCGAATAATCCTCCGTTAACATTTACAATAAGCGCCCTCTATGGGGTCGGTGGGTAGTTAAATAACGTCAGTCACAGTTAAGTTAGGAATTCGCCGACAGGTAGTCTTTGCGCTCGCGTCTCGCACGCGCCCTGCCCCATCCACCCATCGGCCAGAATTGGGAAAAAATAAGGTTAACGACGCTTTACAGGAGTTGGACTTGACCCTGTGAAGCAGGCAAACTCGTTTTGTCATAACAAATTTCACATGAATTCGAAATTAATTTCAAATGAATTAAACAGCGACTTATTTCGAATGCTAAACAAAATAGAGATCTTGCTACGTGGAATTATTCCCAACTGTGGCGACAGTGCGTGCTGCTACCTTTGTATTTCCATGGTGCAACATCAAAATAATTACCTGCAGTAAATACATTTCTTTAATAATATATAAATTCTTAATAATATAATATTTGCAGATCAGTAGTTAGCAGGGAGCATTAATCGAACAAATAAATGAAGAGGATGTGGTATTATGGGAATTTAGCGCATTCTCTGCTGCCACTTGAACTATTATTTAGAACTAGTAAATGTACAAACATCCTTCTTACGCTTTACACGCTACTGACTGCGTCACATGATTGTCTGATGACGTTTTAAGCTACATTGTGTAAAAACTTTCTTTTTATTACACACCATGACGTCGATCGCCAATACTCTCGAAACATTCCGAGACGCAGCGTCCAAAGAACAATAGCTCTTCCTGTTTCCGAACGCCACCGCGGCCACATGTCTCGAGGAGGGTGGAAACCGCCCTCTTGGGTCCCGACCTGACGGCCGCGAGCCGGAGCGGCGGCGAGGGCGTGGGCGGGGCCGGTGCCGGGGCGGAGGGGGCAGACGGGAAAGCGCGCGTCATCTGCGGGCTCCCCGGTCGCGGGCCCGTGAGTGTCCCACGAGAAACCCGACGCTCAGAAATTTTCCGTCCGCTTGGGCAGCGGCAGCCGCCAGTCGCCCGAGGGCGGGGGGCGGGGGCGACTTCCCGCGCCCCGGGGGTTCTGCTGGAGTAGACCCGCTCCGTGCGAAAACGTAGTGCATAAACCACGGCCGTTAGCAGAATTTTCTGTCGGTAGGAGCGCGACAAGAAGACTCGTTCCATTCAAGAACACTCAAGACTGAATTGACGGAGATCGATTTCCGTAATATTTTACGAAACCCTTTCCTGAATCTGTGGCGTGAAAACTTGTTTCTATCAATTTAAATGGTAAAATGATATATTATTAACAACTTCCAAACGACAAAAAGTGGAAGAATTTTATTTTGGGAAGTGCTCTAGAGAGTGCCCTGCTCCTACTTATCGGTATTTACCCGTATATCCCTCCTGTATTGGGTATTTACCAGTATATACGTATCATATTGTGGCGCATTTCCACATGGAAAGGCACTAAAAAGTGTTGTGAAGTGGGGATAGCGATTTATTTTTCACACATGGTAAAGAAACTGATATTTAAAAACGTTTATATCGATGCCCTCTCACTATCAGATTATGGTCCAACTCCCTTCGGTCCATAGAGCGAATGCTGATAGTTACCTACGTCATAAGCAACAGGGCGATAATATTCGTTTTTATTTCCTTTAGTTGCGAGGTAAAATGTTCTGTTATACCGTATAAATATTCCGCAAAATAAAAAAAAAAATGTCTCAGCCGAAAAAATTACAACCAACGACACACGGAATTTGCCAATTTTTTGCCAACAACCAGTTACAAACCTAGAAAAAATAATCTTATCACTAGTTCAAGATTGCAATGAAAATTAATGATAAAAAATACAGTCCAGAAATGAAATACAAAAGACAGCAAAACGCAAACAAAAATGTTCGGCCAAATCAGATTTTTTCAGTTTAATTTATATAGATCCATAATATACAACGTATGAGGCAAGGCGGTCAACGACAACATTTTTATATTTACATAAGTATAATAATCAATAATTCTCCTATCATTAATATGAAAAGTTCAGAGTTAAAGAGGTGAGGAAATTACTACGCTATTCATATGACAAGAATGTGCGGAAAAGGAAAAAAGAATTTTAAAGGGACAAGGCAAGCAATACATTTTATAAAACCCACAAAACACTGAAGGAAAAACGTAAAGAACAACACTAAGTTCCTGCCTACGAATATGCCGAAGACTTGACCATACAGACACTGCACTCCCTTTCCTCTGCCATTTGGCTAGGGGCGACTTTTGTGAAGTTGACCGGACATCTGCTGGGCACATGGGACGTTGATGCCTTTCTGAAGTAAAGCGCGACGAATGGGCGTGAAAGTCAATTTCAACGAAGCAACTAGACAGTGTTCTCTCGAAGAATTCTGACACTGAATATTTCTCACCAGCAGGGGCACTGATTATGAAGGAAAAAAATTGTTCCCGAGATGTATATTTTGCTTTGCACATGTAATTAGATTTGAAAAACATTGTACTTGAAGTGAATTTATTCTTTATGAATCAAAAATATCAGTAAATAATCATTTGTTTTCAAATTATGTTCAACAAGTTTACAATATCAAGTTGAAATGTGATTAACAAAAAGAGGGGATAATAAAAGTTTATTTAGCATAGGTAATACCGCGAGTGCGATGAGCTAATTTAGATGGAAATTCCCAATGAACGAATATTATTTAAAAAGACTATTCCACAAAAGAAATTATATTCTACAAAATGTATCTTCTCAAACTATTTTTCAATGGGAAATCTACATAATATTAATTAAAGAAGAATAGTAACTCCAGTTACTATTTACATTTCCTTCACGACATTTTAATAATATAAAAGCAACAAGATATTTTTATAAAATCACTCTATATGAACAGCAGTTTATCTACAATTTTGAAAGAAATATTTTTATTTTCTTCGAATGTATCAATTTGTCAGATCATTGCTATTGAGCACTCCCCTCTGTCTTAACAATGTTCATTTACGTGTCGAACCAAAGTTTTCTGCGCTTGACGTTTCAGAGATTCGTGATGACGTCGACACCAGTTTTCCAGTGACGTAATCTTAACTTGTTGCCACCAACTCGGAAAGAATAAATGAAGGGAATAGAGCGTTGTGCCGGCTAAGCACTGCTGCCACGCGTTTATGTCTACCAACTTAAAATTTTCTGCTCAATAAAAACAGTACAGATACCGGACTGAAAAATATCAGAAGTAGAGGGCAGAAATCTAGTATTCTCTTTAGATTGCCCGCGATCACGTGGCAAGCACAGAAAAGAGCGACAACGCTGCCCCTGTCGCGGCCCAACTGACAAATACAAAGAAATATAGTACAATCTAAACAACATATAGATTATTGGTGTAATTATTATTCGTAAACGGGCAACTTCAGAAAATGTCGACTAATAATAAGTAATAAGATAGCAAACTATAGTAATAAAAGACTCTATTAATTACACATTCATCAACTGATTTACTGACGATGTAATGAAATGAACCCCAGAAGTCTATACTCTAAAGTGCTCAAAATTCGTTGTGCTAATAGGGCTGTTTTCGAAGGTTTGGGTAATCTTTCACAAGACATTTATTTGGCACGCATTTACATCTATTTTTACAAACTACAAAGAAAGAAAAGTCCGTTACAACACGACACAGGTTAAGTAATTCCGACACGAAAAGTCCGACACAGGTTACGTAATCTATGACTACTTGGGAGGGCTAATTTTTAGGTCTGCTAAGAGCAGATTTAAAGCCACGACGATAGTAAAGGAATCGGTCATTTCCTGCGTCTCCACTCTGGTTGGAATAGAAGAAGGAAGAGTTGGCACACACCGCGTCTTGGCACTCAGTAGATCACTGAGGAGCCAACGAGGAAGCTTGAAACAACAGCCGCCGGCTTACTTCGTCATTCAATTACCACATTCTTCATCAATTCTTCTTCTTCTTCTTCTTCTTCTTCTTCTTCTTCTTCTTCATCTTCTTTCGCGACTACAGCCACGAGATTAAGTAAAGAAAAGCAGAAAGCGTCGAACCGATTGCCGATCGCATACCACTATCCACATCTTCGACAACAAGCAAGAAAAACAAGCAACGCGTCCGGATGGCAGAGCAGTCTAAGGCGCTGCGTACAGGTCGCAGTCCACTCTGTGGGCGTGAGTTCGAATTCCCCTCCACTCCTCTCCACTGACATTAGTTATCCTATCTACCACTATCCAGAGCTTTGACATCAAACAACGCTGCAAGGACAGAAAAGAGCGACAACGCTGCCCTTGCCGCGACCCAACTGAAAAATACAAATATATATGGTACAATCTAAAAAGCATACAAGTATACATTATAGCTGTAATTATTCATGGTAAACAGGCAAATTCAGAATACGTCGACTAATAAATAAGTAACTGAGGACATACGGACTCGTCAGGATGGCAGAGCGGTCTAAGGCGCTGCGTTCAGGTCGCAGTCCACTTTGTGGGCGTGGGTTCGAATCCCACTCCTGACATTACTTTTCCTATTACCACTATACAGAGCTTCGACATCAAGCAAGAGGACGAAGCAGAACGCGTCAGGATGGCCGAGCGGTCTAAGGCGCTGCGTTCAGGTCGCAATCCACTCCGTGGGCGTGGGTTCGAATCCCACTCCTGAAGTTACTTTTCCTATTACCACTATACAGAGCTTCGACATCAAGCAAGAGAACGAAGCAGGCCGCGTGAGGATGGCCGAGCGGTCTAAGGCGCTGCGTTCACGTCGCAGTCCCCTCTGTAGGCGTGGGTTCGAATCCCACTCCTGACATCACGTTTTTCTATCTACCACTACCCAGAGCTTCGAAATCAAGCAAGAGAACGAAACACCACTCTTCAGGATGCCCAGGCGGTCTAAGGCGCTGCGTTCAGGTCGTAGTCCATTCGGCGGACTTGGGATCGAATCCCACTCCTGTCATTTCCTTTTTATCTACCACTTCCCAGAGCTTCGACATCAAGCAAGAGAACGGAACCGCACACGTCAGAATGGCCGAGCGCTCTATGGCTCTGCGTTCAGGTCGCAGTCCACTCTGTGGGCAAGGATTCGAATTCTACTCCACTACACTGACATTAGTTATCCTATCTACCACTATCCAGAGCTTCGACATCAAGAAAGAGGACGAAGCAGAACGCGTCAGGATGGCCGAGCTGTCTAAGGCGTTGCGTTCAAGTCGCAGTCCACTCTGTGGGCGTGGGTTCGAATCCCACTCCTGACATTACCTTCTTTTATCTACCACTTCCCAGAGCTTCGACATGAAGCAAGAGAACGAAGCAGGCCACGTCAGGATGGCCGAGCGGTCTAAGGCGCTGCGTTCAGGTCGCAGTCCACTCGGTGGGCGTGGGTTCGAATCCCACTCCTGACATTACTTTTCCTATTACCACTATCCAGAGCTTCGACATCAAGCAAGAGAACGAAACAAAATGCGTCAGGATGGCGGAGCGGTCTAAGGCGCTGCGATCAGGTCGAAGTCCACTTTGTGGGCGTGGGTTCGAATCCCACTTCTGACATTACTTTTCCTATCTACTACTATCCAAAACTTCGACATCAAGCAAGAGGACGAAGCAGAACGCGTCAGCATGGCCGAGCGGTCTAAGGCGCTGCGTTCAGGTCGTAGTCCACTATGTGGACGTAGGTTCGAATCGCACTCCTGAAATTACTTTTCCTATTACCACTATCCAGAGCTTTGACATCAAGCAAGCGAACGAAACAGAACGCGTCAGGATAGCCGAGCGGTCTAAGGCGCTGCGTTCAGGTCGAAGTCCACTTTGTGGGCGGGGGTTCGAATCCCACTTCTGACATTACTTTTCCTATCTACCAGTATCCACATCTTCGACAACAAGCAAGAAAAACAAGCAACGCGTCCGGATGGCAGAGCAGTATAAGGCGCTGCGTACAGGTCGCAGTCCACTCTGTGGGCGTGAGTTCGAATTCCCCTCCACTCCACTGACGTTAGTTATCCTATCTACCACTATCCAGAGCTTTGACATCAAACAACGTTGCAAGGACAGAAAAGAGTGACAACGCTGCCCTTGCCGCGGCCCAACTGAAAAATACAAAGATATATGGTACAACCTAAAAAGCATACAAGTATACACTATAGCTGTAATTATTCATGGTAAACAAGCAAATTCAGAATACATCGACTAATAAATGAGAAACTGAGGACATAACGGACTCGTCAGGATGGCAGACCGGTCTAAGGCGCTGCGTTCAGGTCGCAATCCACTCTGTGGGCGTGGGTTCGAATCCCACTCCCGACATTACTTTTCCTATTACCACTACCCAGAGCTTCGACATCAAGCAAGAGAACGAAACAGAACGCGTTAGGAAGGCTGAGCGGTCTAAGGCGCTGCGTTCAGGCCGCAGTCCACGCTGTAGGCGTAAGTTCGAATCTCACTCCTGACAATATTTTTCCTATTACCACTAATCAGAGCTTCGACATCAAACAAGAGAACTAAACCGTACGCGTCAGGAAGGCCGTGCGGTCTAAGGCGCTGCGTTAAGTTCGTAGTCCACTCGGTGGGCTTGGGTTCGAATCCCACTCCTGACATTACCTTTTTTTTATCTACCACTTCCCAGAGCTTCGACATCAAGCATGAGAACGAAGCAAGCGCGTCAGGATGACCGAGCGGGCTAAGGCGCTGCGTTCAGGTCGCAGTCCACTCTGTGGGCGTGGGTTCGAATACCACTCCTAACATTACTTTTCCTATTACCACTTCCCAGAGCTTCGACATCAAGCAAGAGAACGAAACAGAACGCGTCGGGAAGGCCGAGCGGTCTAAGGCGCTGCGTTCAGGTCGCAATCCACTTTGCTGGCGTGGGTTCGAATCCCACTTCTGACATTACTTTTCCTATCTACCACTATCCAGAGCTTCGACATCAAGCAAGAGGACGAAGCCGAACGCGTCAGGATGGCCGAGCGGTCTAAGGCGCTGCGTTCAGGTCGCAGTCCAATCTTTGGGCGTGGGTTCGAATCCCACTCCTGACATTGCTTTTCCTATTATCACTATCCAGAGCTTCGACATCAAACAAGAGAACGTAACAGAACGCGTCAGGATGGCCGAGCGGTCTAAGGCGCTGCGTTCAGGTCGCAGTCCACTTTGTAGGCGTGGGGTCGAAACCCACTCCTGACATTACCTTTTTTATCTACCACTTCCCAGAGCTTCGACATCACGCAAGAGAACGAAGCAGACCGCGTGAGTATGGCCGAGCGTTCTAAGGCGCTGCGTTCAGGTCGCAGTCCACTCCGTGGGCGTGGGTTCGAATCCAACTCCTGACATTACTTTCCCTATATACCACTACGCAGAGCTTCGACATCAAGCAAGAGAACGAAACAGAACGCGTTAGGAAGGCTGAGCGGTCTAAGGCGCTGCGTTGAGGACGCAGTCCACGCTGTAGGCGTAGGTCCGAATCTCTTACTTGACAATATTTTTTCCTATTACCACTATCCAGAGCTTCGACATCAAACAAGAGAACGAAACAGTACGCGTCAGGTAGGCCGAGCGGTCTAAGGCGCTGCGTTCAGGTCGCAGTCCACTCTGTGGGCGTGGGTTCGAATCCCACTCCTGACATTACCTTCTTTTATCTACCACTTCCCAGAGCTTCGACATCAAGCAAGAGAACGAAGCAGGGCGCGTCAGGATGGCCGAGCGGTCTAAGGCGCTGCGTTCAGGTCGCAATCCACTCTGTGGGCGTAGGTTCGAATCCCACTTCCGAAATTACTTTTCCTATTACCACTATCGAGAGCTTTGACATTAAGCAAGCGAGCGAAACAGAACGCGTCAGGATGGCCGAGCGGTCTGAGGCGCTGCGTTCAGGTCGCAGTCCACTTTGTGGGCGTGGGTTCGAATCCCACTTCTGACATTACTTTTCCTATCTACCACTATCCAGAGGTTCGACATCAAGCAAGACGACGAAGCACAACGTTTCAGGATGGCCGAGCGGTCTAAGGCGCTGCGTTCAGGTTGCAGTCCACCCTGTGGGCGTGGATTCGAATCGCACTCCTGACATTGCTTTTCCTATTACCACTATCCAGAGCTTCGACATCAAGCAAGAGAACGAAACAAAACGCGTCGGGAAGGCCGAGCGGTCTAAGGCGCTGCGTTCAGGTCGCAGTCCACTTTGTGGGCGTGGGTTCGAATCCCACTCCTGACATTACTTTTCCTATCTACCATTATCCAGAGGTTCGACATCAAGCAAGACCACGAAGCACAACGCGTCAGGATGGCCGAGCGGTCTAAGGCGCTGCGTTCAGGTCGTAGTCCACTCCGTGGGCTTCGGTTCGAATCCCACTCCTGACATTACCTTTTTTTATCTACCACTTCCCAGATCTTCGACATCAAGCAAGAGTACGAAGCAGGTCGCGTGAGGATGGCCGACCGGTCTAAGGCGCTGCGTTCAGGTCGCAGTTCACCCTGTGGGCTTGGGTTCGAATCCCACTCCTGACATTCGTGTTCCTAATTACCACTAGCCTGATATTCGACATCAAGTAAGAGAACAAAACAGAACGCGTCAGGATGGACGAGCGGCCAAAGGGGCTCCTTCCGTTCGCTGCGAATTTGTGAGCGTAGGTTCGAATCTTAATTCTGATATTCATTTTCCTTGTTACCATTCGTCGGATACTAGAGAATGAATGAGGCCGCGACAGTTTAGGCGGCGAAGGATATCAACGCGACGAGATCATCTCAATGTTGTAACATTTATCAAATGTAGGCCGACTTGACGAACACCACGGTTTGCGTATACTAAGTTTTGGTATACCGGTGAGGTTTACATGTACATGTGTGCCGGGCTTAAGATTGTGGAAAAGACTAATAGGGAAAGAATTGTTTACAATGTAGACTAGTTTAGAACAGAGATCCGCAGATATCCTAAAATTGGCATGCATCTTCACGAGTGAAGTAACAATGTTTCTTGAGGTCGCAGACACAGCGTCCAGAGAAATTGGCGCAAGATTAAAAAGAAAGGGTTGAACAAATTTCGCCGGAGTGGTGGTACATCATTGAATACCTTAACCATTAGAGTCTTTAGGAGATGTCAGTTGACAATTATTGCCCCAAATTTAGTTATAGTAATTCACATTTTCTTTTAAAGCAAATAAATATCCATTAAAATGGAATAAAACATCGATTTCAAATTCTCCATTGAGAGTAAATGTTTAAAGTTGAAACAAAATTATCTGGGTTTTGTAATCCTGTTTTCTTAAGAGTGATATAAAAGCATCAACTTCCTACTTTCAGGTTTGAAAGTTTAACATTGAAATATTCGTGTCTATTAAAAGCGCTGCCTGCCCGTAAGCGATAATTGTTATCTTATAGACATGTTTTTTTCATATTAGTGCTATATACAATAAATAACTGAATGATTTATTAACACAACACAAAACGAAAACAAGGAAAGTATTCGTCGTTGAAACATATTTCTGTCCCTTTAGCAAAGATGTTTATATAAGGGAGAATTTAGTAGGAAAATAAACATTAAATAGTAATAAGTAGTGAAGAATAAAAATATAATATAATTCTTGATTATCTGATTGTACAAATATGTTAAACATATTTCGTATGAATCAACTATTCTCCGCCTCGCACCGTTACAGCATGCGCGTGAAAACCCCTTTCTGAATTTGGAGGGGAAATGCGAGTGAAATCAGGGGAAGTTGGCGGTGCCTGTAGGATCGCCGGGCTCTCCAGAAAAACAAGTATCTCGTGAAAGCGCGGTTTGGCGTGCCTGTCCTAAAGCCTAGGAAGAGAGAAGGAAGAACCCAGTACAATATTGTACTGGTTACAGCTAAATGAAAATTTAAGATAAGCCTGATAGATGAGGTAGCCAGTAAGATTAAGCGGTATATTCGTGGTCGAAGCAGTCAACCAGACCGCAAACAGCAAACAAGGCGTGAAGACTTCAGACAAGGTGGAAGGAAGGTTGAACAAAATGTTCTCTCCAAAAGCAATCGTTCATATCCCCCGCACTGCTGAGGAATCCGAAACAATTGTGGACATTGTAAGACAATTTCAAAGGAACAGAACTAGTGAAGGAGGCACAGGACATTCAGATCATTTTTTAAGGTGGGTAAAAACAGTGAATCGAAAGTTTACGAAACCACGAACTGCAACTGCTATTTCATTACCTTAAATACATGAATGAAAATCTGGGGCGACCCGTGGTGTAGTGGTCAGTCCGCTCGCCTTCCACCCCTGCGACTAGGTTCGTTCCTGAAATATCCCTGTGGAATTTGTGGGTGGCAGAGCGAGTTTCCAACATATTTTCTTGGGGTTCTCCCGTGCTTACTGCCTCCATCATTCATTTCATCATCAATACCCCCTTTCATATCATCACATTTCATGCAGGCCGAAAGGCGTTGCAATCAGCATGTAGAAATTAATGTAACTGATTGTGATCGATCAGATTCCAATTTATCCTCAAATAAAGAACGCAGCTAAGAGAATTAAGAGTGGAGAGAGAGAGAGAGAGGGAGAGAGAGAGGGAGAGAGAGAGGGAGAGAGAGGGAGAGAGAGAGAGGGAGAGAGAGAGGGAGAGAGAGAGGGAGAGAGAGAGGGAGAGAGAGAGGGAGAGAGAGAGGGAGAGAGAGAGAGGGAGAGAGAGAGAGGGAGAGAGAGAGGGAGAGAGAGAGAACGCTAACCACTATGCTGCGAGTCCCTTCCCCAACGGTTACTAGCACGAAAGAAAAGAGCAACTACAGTGCCGGCAGCGTATAAGCGACCCTGACAGTTCTCTCGTCACGTGTTGTGGTAAGCCATGTGACCTGCTCTGAAGCAATCAGCTCGCGAGGATTAATTTACTTTCTTGCAGCCAGGGTACAACATTGCCACTCATCTGATTAACATGAAGTCGCGGAGGGAATAAATTTCGACTGTGGCGAAAGTTCTGAATATTTTATCCAGACGTGTCATCACCTGCCAGTAAGTGTTAATTTTTTCATTTAATTTATCTGTCATTTATGTGGTGTCGTGGACGTAGTAATGTGTGGCAAAAGCGCATCGAACTGTCGCTTATACGCTGCCGGTATTGCGGTACTGTAGTGGCCTGCAACAACTAAAAAAATGCTGAATGAAACCACACCAAATTGTTTTTCAAGAATTTTAACGCCCACTACTCGAGATCAAGAAATAAAATACTCGCATATAACACTTCAGTAAATTAAATATTTTAACAAAATCATTCTTCACATTCTAGTGCAATAACACCGTACAGTATATGCAGGTCTACAGTACAACAGTTCTTTACACACCAAGGACAAAAAAAATGTTGTTCCTTAATGCGACATGTCAATAGCAAATATCTAATGGCAATCTGCACTCTCTTATTGGAACCTTGTTGCGTGACGTCAGCTCTTTCGTAATTAGTGACGCAATTTGTATGTGAATTCAGACAGTATGCGCAGAGTGAGAATAGGCAGAATAACAAAATTTTTTAAAAATTGAATTTTTCCGTCACCATCAAAACCTGAATTTTTTTCCGCGTTCCCGGCTGTGTAACGAAATCGTAAACACTTTTCTCATGCCCGGAGCCTCCATAGTTTACTTTCAATTTCTGCGCACATTCGAAATTTGGTATTCTAGAACCTTCTTTGCGGTCGGTTCGGAGCGCGCATGGCGCAGTTGGACGGTCGCGTGGACGCCGTTCGCTCGCCGCGCGTCATTTACTCATGAGTCGGCGTGGTAATCTAACAGGAAGCAAGTGGTTGGTGCGGTTGGACATATGCGGCCCACGCTCGCTCCCAATTCAGTCGCCGCGCGGCGCCTCCCGAATTGGCGGTCGCGGGCGGGGTTCCGCTCACGAAGCGCTCCGGAGGACGGCGCCGAAATCACGAGATCTGCGTCATTTCCATGAGAGCTTTTCCTTTGCCTCTCTCTCTCCCTCTCCCCCCTCACTCTCTCTCTCTCTCTGGGGGAGGGGTAGAGAAACAATTATTTCTCAGAATACTGTTTTAGAAGCATGAAACTGTGCAGGGACAACGCAACAGCTGTTGTTTAAGTATGGTAAACGTTCGATTTAACAATTAAAAAGCGAAACGGCTGCAATTATTGTTACATTTTAAAATCTTCCTTATTTTCTTTCGCGATGAATGGACTAGAATGGCTCAAGATAATCACTGACGACCCTACTATTTCTCTAGCCTTGATGTGGTAGATTTGAAATCCCGATGGTGGCAGGGATTTCGACTCTACTCGTAGCTAGTTGGCTAGGTCGAATACAGTCATTTTTTAGAGAAGTATTCTAGCGGTGAGCTACTCTGATCGGTAGTCTTCCGTGATGTCTCCGATCAATATCAGGTAAATACCAGAACAATTGCCTAACAAACGGCCACAGACCGTGCACGATCTATCCTCCTTCATCCTGTTTCCCTTCCTCTCTCTTTGCACACACGCACACACACACACACCACACATTTACATTCAAAACGTAATTAATTTTTATTTGATTTATTTTCGTAAAAACTATATTGACGTATAGGGGAGAAGTATTATCTGCGTACGTTGTCTTGAGCTTAGGACTTCTCCGTATCCTTGAACCATAAGTAGTTGAATGATGAAAACGTACCAATAAACCGAGATTAGCAACATTTGAAAACAGGACATTTTTGCTCCTGAGTTATAGAAAACGTATTTGCATCGGTAAACGAAATAAAAATAGCAACCCATATACGGACGGCTCAGACGCTAATCCACGTACGTCACTAAATTTCTAATTTTGACTTACATGGTGATTGCAATGCTAAATGATGTAATCTTTCATTAGCACAAACAAACAAGCCAATATTTACGATAGTGCTCACTACAGAGCAGCACTACAGTACGCCTTTGAATAACGGCGCGATTTTCAGAAGTTAAATCGAGTAACACGTTGTCGCCTACTGTCACGTTAAAGTAGAATATATTCAGTTGCATTTCATTAAAGTGATCTTCAAAGTGCTTTAAATTCTTCATAACTATTTTTCGTGTATTTCTAGTCTTGTTTATCAATGTCCAGAGTAAATGATTGTGGCATAGAACTTTCCGTTCCTACGATACAGTACTATGAGACCGGTGAAAGACAGGAAAAAATGGTATGTGTTGGACCTTCATAATTATATACCATTTATGTATCACGAACACTATTGCTCTCTTCCAGTATGTGAACAAGATCGAAAGACTCACATTCTTAATACTTCTGTAGCTGACCAGTCAGAAAAAGGATCTGATAGTCCAGAAGAAATAGATGGAATATTATTGTGAGTAGTATACTCACAATAATAGAGATAAAATAAGAGTTTACAATCTTACTTTCTTTAAAAATAATAATTCATTAATCAATAATGTTCAACAATGTTTTATGCATAATAAACTGCATTTTTGTGTAGATTCTGTAATTTCTCTTATTTTCTGTGTCACTTCTAATAAATGTTTAAATTCATCAGTTTCGTCTTGCAATGAATTACTACAACCTACGTCTTTTAAAACTGCAGAGGTCAAACACGCAAGTAAGATGTTTTAAGATAAATAAGTTGTAGCAAATTAGTGACTTCACTTTTTGAGCTAAACTGAATTATTTGTAACAATGTTTCGGTCACAATTAAATTCTGTTTTTAGATTTGTCTTCCATCACTGGAATTTTCTATTATACTGATAATAAAACTTTGAATTACTTAGTTTCATGTTTGATTGACTTTCGTGGGTTGGGCTCTGAGCCGTCCACATGGGTATATCCCCCGCTCTACTCCTACTACAATTAGCAAAAGGAGAGCTTAAAAAAGTGTGCATATTGAAGCTTCATTTACGTCCAGAAGCAAAAGCAATTTCAGCATTTGCTCAATGGGACAGGGAAACTGGACAAAAACCTCATCGAAATGCAGTCACTCATCCAGACGTTGAAGTCCATACTTTTAAAAGGCAAAAGTCTTTTTTAAAATTATACAACACAAATGTAAATTAATGCATTTTATACATTATCATTATTAAAATAAATATTATTTTCTTTTTGAAGGTCAGTAGAATCTCTAATTGCACGGAAACAGAAATGCAGCAGAAAATATTTTACTTTGTACTTAAACGTATGTATTGATTTTAATCGTTAATGACATCTGGCAACACTTTGTAAAGTAACGTACGTACATGTATTATATGTGGATTCCTTGAAGTGATCTGTTGACACTGCTACCTGAACAACGTGATTTTTACTATGTGATTTGTAATTATAAATATCAATATTGGATGAAAATATGTCCCCACCGTTAAGTAGGTCAGTTTTGACGAAGATACTGATTCGTGAATAAATAGGCAAGGCAACGGTAGGATTCGAAGCTCAGTGAAGGGAGGCTTGCAGGAATCGTGTGGATGGCATTTGCTTATTACTTATAATTTTTTCTGCAATCTAAAAGTCTGGGTACTATAGGATGAGCTTTCCCAGTATATTATGCCACTATACTACCAAGCATTCCGGGCGACCTGTCTGGAGATTAGATCTTGTCCCGGCATTGGTTGGTGCCTATTTGATTCGGGGGAGATGACTGAAGGAGGTAAACCCGCCAGTGGAGATGTAGGTCAGCGCTATATATCACGTTTCAGAGGAAGGAACACCGCTACCTCCCAGAATGTAATACGCGCGGTACATATGGGGTTAGAGGTTAATCAGCTCAGTAGTTGACGCGGTGGGACGCAATAAATGCTTAAGATATACTCATGCTTATGATACTCAAAACACTATTTTTAGAAATTTAAATCTCAAACTCTGAGATGATAAACGACGTAGTCCTAAATGCATTCCAAACGAACAGAAGATATCGACATCCGTCTGTGCTTCATGCATGCCTTTTCCGCTCCGTTATATCGGTAATGCTCAGTAGTATGATTTCACACTTGGTTTACCTTCCTGTTATTTTCCGCATTAAGTAAATGTTTCGTTGAAAAAGGATCTGACGTAACGACTTCCTGACCCAACGATGAAGTCATTGAGAGTAAATACCGGCGTGCCTCCCATTATTATTATTATTGTTATTGTTAGTAGTAGTAGTAGTAGTAGTAGTGTAAGTAGTAGTAGTAGTAGTAGGAGTAGTAGTAGTAGTAGTAGTAGTAGTAGTGGTAGTAGTAGTAGTAGTAGTAGTAGTAGTAGTAGTAGTAGTAGTAGTAGTAGTAGTAGTAGTAGTAGCAGCAGCAGTATTATTATTATTATTATTATTATTATTATTATTGAATAATCGATTCTTACAGTTTTCGTAACGCTTAAGGACTTTTTACACGACGCAACGCCTTAAGGCGAACGGGAAATGACTAAGGCTCGATTGTGCTATTAAGGAAAACACGTGTCAAGAATGGGATAGGAACCTTCACCCACGAAAGTTATCATAGTGCACAAAATTACACGAATAATAAGCAAATGCCATCCACATGATTCCTGGTCTCCCTTCATTGAGCTTCGAATCCCATACACCAACTTCTAAGTACGAACACATGGCAATTCTGGGTTGCCTCCCTCGAACCTTCGTAAGCGAATGATTATGGAAACCTAATTAATAAGATTTATTTTAGAAACTCAGGATCATAAGGATGTAGCTAGTTTTCCGACTAGTATCCCCCATTAAAAAAAGTTATGAGCTGCCACTAATTGTACCTGACATGCTGAATTTGCAGAAGGATTAGAACATATACTCCCTACTTCTGCCAGCTCATGGTAAACAGCACTTTTCATTCCCAATTTATCACACAAACTCGACTCCTTCTTTATAACAACTTGCCGGCGTCTTTTTGTGCGCTATACTTGAAATTCTGACTCAACGGGAGGAGTCACAAGAACCGAGTGTCAGACGCTAGGCTTTCTGTGCCGAATGTTTTTCGCCCGTAACATTGAGGAAGCGAAACTGTCATACTGGGTTGCCTCCTCCTGCACACTCTCGATGGTGCTATTAAGGAAAACACGAGTCAAGAATGGGATACAAACCTTCAGCCAAGGAGAGAACTTCGACCTGAACGCATCTTAAGGCGACGACGGGACCGGGAACGCGAGATACGTGCGCTTCGCAACAAACGTCAACGGGAAGAGGATCGGGGCCATGAAACTGTAGCGACAAAAAAGAGAATTTCACGACACAGTTGCCGAAACTAACGCACTTCTAGCTAAGCTGCTCTGTTCACTCTTTGTTTTACCATTTGAGAATGATCAAAAGTGCAAAAACTACTACGAACTTAGTGAAAATACAACTAACTAAAGTTTTATCAAAAACAAACAAACAAACAACTGCAATGTACTTTAACGAAATTAATGAAACTAATTTTTAGGGGGAAGTTTTAATTCAAACTATTAATATGAATAGCAAAATAATGAAACTATAATTACTAGACAGAACCAAAACAACTCAACAATGACTAACAAAACCCGACTCAAACCGTCACTTCGTAAGTCCACGCTCTAACCTCAATATCGCACTGCACTCTCAGTTCCACTCCAGACCAGTGTCGTTCCGCTCAGTCAGCTGGAAAGCTTTGCCTCCATTTCCTGTACGTTCACTGGTCGAGAGGCTCCCCGTTCCAGAGCCAAGATAAATGTCGACCATCCTTCCCGTTCCCGACCTGTTGTCAACGCCTGCCTGACATGTCCATCTTACGACTTTCATTACGTCCCCGTTCGCGGGTACCGTGGAGTGGCCTTTGGACGGCATGGTACCCTCTTTTAATCCACTCTCGATTATGCATTTAAGGAGAAGAAAAAAGATGTCGGAATTGGGATTCGAACCCAAGCCTACAGAGTGGACTGCGACCTGAACGCAGGGCCTTAGACCGCTCGGCCATCCTGACGCGCTGGTGTAATACCCTGACTCCTGCTTCACTCTGGACAGTATCTTTAAGAAACAAATGGTGCCCTAGAACATATACTTCGAATTTCTGCCAGCTCACGATAAACTGCACTTTTTATTCCCAATTATTCACCTACTCTATTTCTTTAGAACAACTTCGCGCTATCTTTTTGCGTGTTATACTTGAAATCCTGACTCATAGGAGTGGGAATCGAACACACACCTACGGAATGCAACCTGAACGTAGCCTTAGCTACTTTGCGCAGTATTGTGCCTTGAACTTGTAATACTAGATGTAATATATAAAGGCAGTGGCGGATTTACCGTTAAGCTAAATAAGCTACAGCTTGGGGCCTCAGAATCCAAGAGGCCTCAAAAATTATTAAACAAAATTGCAAATTTTCTAAAAAATTGTATGAAATTAAATGTTTACATATTTTAAATTATTCCAGTAAATTCACAATAATTAAATAAATTTGACAAATCGCTACTGGGGTTACAAACCGATTTATTCTAACACCGGGATATTCATTCTCATCTATTACGTTTTGGGATAGACTATTCAGTCCACATACGCGCGTCCTTTATTCTGTAAACTCAGAAGAGTTAAAAACGTGTATCGAGCTTTTATGGGACAGGACAAACTCAGTTCACTATCAGTAATGTTCAATGTAAATAATAAGCTCCGAGATTTACCTTTCAATGATACTATTTCTGATTTTATGAACAAAAAATTGCGTAAACATTTTTAGTTCGTTTTTGACAGCTATAGTTTTGATATTATATTGCAGCTAGTTTGTAATATAAACATTATATTATATTATAGACGATTGTTATCGATTTTTAAATTAAATATTTGCATAAAATTAATATTTGAAAGCATGTTTCATTTATTTAATTAATTTTGAGTAAAATGGTTAAAATTTTCAATTTTAAAAATGTTATTGTTGCCAGTAGTAAAAAAGAAGCTTCAAAAATATTTCAGCTTGTGACCTCGAAAATGGTAAATGCGCCACTGGATGAAGGCCCACTCCTAACATCCTCGAAAAGTTATTTTTCTATGTAATGGAATCTTCTAAGTAGCTATCGGCAATAGACGCAACCTAAATGTACCGTTTCATTTACGCAATTCACATAACTCATTTTGAATCCATCTCTCAAATACGCTCTACTCGTTTTCATGCATTTCTCGAGATCTTACTGATAACGATCTGTAGCAGTTACCTTCAAAACAATCCGGAGGATCTTGCCAATATTCTTCCATTTTGTTCGAACAAACCTGTTTAAATAATAGTAAGCAATAGTAATTCTACACGCACTCTGTTTTATTTATCTGATGCCAAATTAACTAGTAACGATTACAATGCACCTTTTCACTTTCGATGAATGTCAGATCTTAAAATTAGTCGAATTCTCATTTCATTCAGCAACGAACTAGTAAACCGTAACGTTTTGCATGCACCCTGGGCGTTATTTGAAGCTTTTTGTTCAGGCGACGGCCAACCCATAGATCAGAGGCCCTCGGAATTGGAAGATGCTCTTGGGGTAAACAAAACATTTTCTTAACACCCTAAAGACATAAATAACTATTAATACGTTTCTTTTTTATTCACGGCGAATTTTCGGCAGAAAAACTGCAATAGCATGGATTTTACTATAGTAAAACAGGCTGATAAAGGTGGCGTAGAGCCGATTTTCACGGTTAACTCTGAATTTTCCAAAATTTCAAACTTTTTCAGGAATCTTCCTACAAACACCAAAAGAGGAGATAATTATTATTCGTACAAGTAAAATTTGTCTTCCGTAGTGGTCATGTACACTTTTTGGAAAATCATAGTAGTTTTCGCGCAATAATGCGTGCATTATGTGCAATTTAAAACAATAACAAAAACCAGATTTCCTCAAAAACGGTACCAATTATTTTTTTACTTTTGCTTTTTCAAAAGTTACAGCTGTGTGATTTTTTGACTTGTCTCTCAAGTCGTTAATACTTATATGAGAGGCAATTTGTTCACATTATTGTATTTATGAATACATTTGCTTTAAATAATGGCATATAAAGTTTCTCGAAACTTAAACGGTTTCTGTAAAAACGAGCTCAACATTCCCCATTTTCAGAAACGCTCAAACGTAATTTTCTAAAACGGCTCAACATTTTTTCTTCAAACATTTCGAACGGATAGTGCTAATTGCATTCTTTAATATCATGTAAAGTTCATTTTGCTTTTTGTTGTTTTTTTTTTTTTCAAAAATAACACAATGTAATTTTTTTAAAGATCTCTCGCGCCGTTAATATGCACATTTCCAGCAACTTGTAAACACTATTGTATTTGTGAGTTAAAGTGCTTCAGATCAAGTTTTTCGAAAACTCAAAAATGTTCTGTGAAAAAGACTTCAAATTTCGAATTTACAATTGTGCTTAAACGCCATTTTCTTAAAAACGGCTCCAAATTTTTCAAAGAAAATTGCCATGTAGAACGAGATTTTACTGTTCTTTAACTTTCATAAAGTAACATTTCCGTTCTACTATTCGGAAACAGAAAACTTCAGAAAATGTACTTTGGGCAGCGATAGATGGCAGGTGGCAAGAGTATGTGGCAAGTCTGATTATCTAGCCCAGAGAACAAAGGAAAGTCTGAGCCGTTCAGTAACACCACTAGTTTCTATATTAGAAAATACAGTGTTCACCGAAAATGTGATAAAATCAGTTTTTATACCGTGCTTTAGAAAATTTAAAGAAAAAAATTGGAGCCTTTTCGAGAAAATCATTGTTTAATATTTCTCTATATTTTCCCCAAAATTACGCGAAAAATACTCATTTTTTAAAGGTTGTCAATGATTTATTTCTAGGTTTCACTTTCAAGAAAACAGAACAAATGAAAAAATGCAATATTATATTTTGTAGTTGTAGAAAGATGCCGAAAAACCTTTAAACTTTTCCAGTTTTCAAGAAATCAAGGATTTCAACGAAAATGAGACCTAAACCATTCTCTTAGACGTCTTTTACGCTATTTGAGGACAAAGTTTAATCTAAAAATTCGGAACCGTTTTTGAGAAAATTTTGAAAATGTTGAGGCTTCATGTAAACTAACCCCCAAAATCAAAATATCCGTTTTAACTAAGTGAGCCTCGAGTTCCTTTAAATCGATCGAAGCATATCAATTTTGGGGGAAATCGGCTGAATGATTCAGGCGGTAACGTTGCCCACGCGCTGATAAGACTTTTTGCCATCAATCAATTTTTCGATATCAAAGACCCACACAACTTGGCTTCTGACTACACAAAGTGTTAGAGGAATTAATTGACAGTATACACGAACCAGTGGCGGATCCAAGGGGGGCATGGTAACCATTTAAAAAAATTGTATAGTATCATTTAATACACTACAAAAATAGTATACAATCTAAATACAAATACGTTAATTATTTAACAAAAATCTATGACCCCCCCCCCGAAAATGATCGGCTGGCACCGCCACTGATAGGAACAAGATTTATCCACTTTTCTGCTACCAAGGTCCGCCTATACGTTTGTCGGTCCCAAAACGCCGATATCCACACCACAATTACAATCCATTCTCTTCACTGTTTACACATTAAGGCGAGAAAGTAAAATAGTACTATTACAAGACATAATTTATATTTATTATTATCATTTTTTTCTTTCGTTAATCGGCCGACTAGGACCACGCAAGCAAGCATCCTGCATTTACCGTGGCTCAGTTTTTATTTATTATCGCGGTGGCAGGTGCTTGCAACAACTTTTTGGGGGGACAGCATTTTAGCTGGATCCGATTTTTATCCCCCACGGTTGTTAGCCCTGGGGGCATGGAAGATGAAATGATGATGCGATGATAATGGGGGTGAAAGGACAACACATACAGACATACACAAATACATCCATGCCCGAGGCGGGACTCGAACCCGCGATCTTCTAGTCCGAAACCACTCCGGCACTACTGCCTTAGCGATCTCGGCCATCTGATCGGCTTACCATTATTATTATTATTATTATTATTATTATTATTATTATTATTATTATTATTATTATTATTATTATTATTATTATTATTATTATTATTATTATTATTATTATTATTATTATTATTATTATTATTATTATTATTATTATTATTATTATTATTATTATTATTATTATTATTATTATTATTATTATTATTATTATTATTATTATTATTATTATTATTATTATTATTATTATTATTATTATTATTATTATTATTATTATTATTATTATTATTATTATTATTATTATTATTATTATCATTATTATTATTATTATTATTATTATTATTATTATTATTATTATTATTCAAATTGAAAATATTTAATATATATATATATATATATATATATATATATATTCAAATGAAACAAAAATATATTAGAATAATATTAAACGATATAGTAATAATGAGAATGGTAGAGTGGTAAAGTTTTAACAGAAAAGGAAACGGACACTTTAAAAAAAACGCAACAAAATGCAATTTGTTCATTAATGATATTGGTAGTAATTGTTTTTCTAGTCGGTATTGGGTTTTGCAGTTCAGAGATTGCAAAATCTCGATATTGAATCACTAGAGCAGGTATCTCTTTGAGAACTGTCACAGAACATATTCGAAAGAGAAAAATAATTGTAAGAAAAATAAAATTATTAATGCATAATTATAATGTTCCCTAGTAATGATATAACATATCACTAATGACACCATTGTTAAACATTATTGTTAGAGAAGTATAAACGGAAAGGGGGAACAGGCAGCAGCTGCGGTGTCCGAGTGGTTAAGGAGTTGGACTTGAAATCCAATGGGTTCTGCCCGCGCAGGTTCGAGTCCTGTCCGCAGCGACTTTTTTCCCCTTATTTTCAGATGCTCTGAAATATACCAAAGTAACGCGAAAGCGATTGTAAATAATGTTGGTTACTGGCAGCGGTTTACACTCAGTGTATCGCAGTCGGAAAGAATCGATGAAAATGAAGCTCGACTCCCTGCTTCTTCCTCCACTTTTCCCTGCTCTTGCGCTACGCGTGACTCTGGTCATAATTTCTCGACTATTTTTTTTCATCATATAATTGCAGACGAGGCAACAAGAAAATCAGAGGCTTGCATAATCCGTCCTGTGTAGGCAGCAAGCAGTCTACACATTTGAGTTTATCTCGTACGTAAGCAATGCTGTGAGTTAGTTTTATATCCTGTCTTGAATGTTCACGCTGTCATGCAGCGGCAGGACATTGTTAATTTACTTTGTTGCTATTGAGACTTATATCATCATACAGCAAACCTTGGTAGTATTTTCATTTTATAAATCACGTTTTTGAACAAATTATATAAAAGAGAAACATTAAATGAAACATCTAGGTGTTTAACTAACGTGGAGAATACACGATTCACAATGTTCCACAAGTAAATTAATTTTGAGTTGAATCTATGAAATAATAATAATAATAATAATAATAATAATAATAAAAGACGTGTTACTGTCTGTATTTATAAGTTGTAGAAGTGTAAGGGTACGACGGAATTCCTCTAAGAATCGTTTACGTAGTATATCATCACTGATGTGGTGCATCACTAGAAATGTAATCTCATTTCTCTCAAACAAGAAACGTTACTACAACTATGTTAAAGAGAAGACCTCTTTAACACCTCTAATAATAATAACTAGTAATACACGATCCCTTGCTTTGCTTCTCGACAAGTAAAGGACCGCCCACCCCCAAATTCATAAGAGTATACTACTAGATAATAAAAATTGATAACTCGGCCGGAGCAGCAGCATCGTCGCGAAGAGAGAATCTGGTCCATTCTTATTAGAAATAGGATTAATTGTGGTTTACGAGTTGACGCTCGGTTTCAAGACATCATTAAGTTATCCACAAATTTAATCACTTTAAAATATATATTCCAATTAGGAAACTTTTTTAGCGTTTCAACATTTCGACTTTTCTTCTGAACACTAATGTCCTTCTTTTATCGAAACAGAAGCAAATACGGAACTTTCGACGAATAACAATAACGAAATACACTGTACACCGACCTCAGATGGTTCTATTTAATGTTCATATGTTCACGCAACATGAAAAATCCTCCCAGAAATGAAAAAGAGAAATAGTTTGTAATTGCATTGTTTACACAATCACATTTTTCTTCTCTACTTTTTAAACTTTCCATGTCAATGGTTCTCAACCGGTGTGGAAACGTTGGGGTTAACATTTTCGAAGCAACAACTCGCGCTATAAACATATCACTCCCTCGTTTTCTTGCGGGAGCTTACAGCCTATCTTGTCCACACATACTGCAGCCAATTCCACTATAATTTAGCCAGTATCTTGCAATACTTCGCCCAAAGGGCGTCACAAAAAGGTGTGTTTCTTCCCAGAAATGCTTGAAGACAATTTTATAAAATGAAAAAGAGACCTCTCTCGTATTAATCTTTATTATAAATTGTTTTATTAACATTTCTATATATTTAAATTACTATTCGATACCAATCCAGATATTTTAAAATGTATTTGACATTTAAATTGGAACGTATTTAAACGTTTTACATAAATGTAAAAATTAATAAATCTGGGAAAATTGGAGGCAGGGTGCATCCTTGGACAAGTGCTCCCCTACTCCCAACCCCACGCCAATGGGTTTTTCTTCTTTTTTTAGAAACATCGCTATAAGTTCCAAGATCGCCGTTTTAAGATTTTCCTTGTCGACGTCTACAGTGTTTGAAATTAGATATGTTAACAGTGACATTATCAAACTAGTATAGGTTTCTCTTCTACATCTTAGCTGCTTGATTGTCCCCCTCTACGGCTGAGTCTTTCCTCCAAGTGAAGCCGCCGTGGCACGTACCAGCCTTGCCATTCACAGCGCCGATGGGGCTCGGATGCTCGTATCTGTCATTGCACATATGATCGTTGGACATGCGACGCTCATGAGTTCATTGCGCGTAGTCTCGTTTAGTGGAAGGGAGGGCGACTGCAACTAGATGGCGCTGACGCTGCAATCCGTATGCCTTCACGTAGCGCACCTGGTCCCCTTTACACTCACACACATTTACCAGGGACAGGAATGGTATTAATGGAAGTATTTTCGGGTAGCAAGCATGCGAATTTAACTAGGCCCCGGCACGAGGGACACTGTTAGCTGGCCGGCAGAGTCGGACTATCGACCCAAAATGCCAAATACGTTTTCTGATTGAAAGGTGATACGAGCGCTGTACAGGGAAGGCACAATATGACGCACCACATACTTCCCTTAATCGAGATTCGAATCCACAGATTGGGTGTAACGCGTACTTATACGCCTATGTCTCCAAACCCCTTGGTAACTCAGGTCGGCATGAAATGAAAAGTATATTACTGAAAAGTGATTCATGGAAGTTGGGAAAACTCTATGATGCTACAACACACGCGCAAACATCATATCCCGAATGAAGATTTGAAACCGCGATCCTTCGAGCCGGGAATGCTAAATTGCGTCTGCTTTAACGATGAGTTTCAAGACCTAGGGTTTCAAGTTATACTAATTCACAGAAATTTTAAAATGGAACGTTAACTGCCAGTCTAATCGATAGAAACGATAGAACTTCGCAAAACGATAGAACTTCGCAACGCTCGCCGCCATTGCGCCCAGCACTTCCATTAACGCACCAGCGTGTGTACTCATGGCTATTCTTGTCACAGTGCAAGTCTGCATCTCTTGTGAAACGAAAAATTGGACACTTTGTGATAAAGGGAATGGAAATAGCTAACTAACCTTTTGAATTGAGATGACCTCCTGACAATCATGTACTGCTCAATATCTACTCTGGGAACAACTATCTATAGTGGTGGCTACCACGAGCCAGTCATATGTGACGCAATAGACAAGATGCAATACGAATTCGCGCATTGAAGGCAGATTTTAAACAGGAAAAATCATTTGCAGTAAGATAAAATGAAGTATTTATTGATGCAAAAATCAGAAAATTAAAATAATTCAAAGTAATATCGAGGTTATATCATATTATCTAAATTACTAATTTCCAATGCGCGCAAAAATTGAAACAAAAATATACAGCTTCCGGCCGTGAGCATTTTTAGATAACCAGGACCACAGAAAAACAAAACAACAACGACACAGTTTCGATTTTGTCTACAAATGCAAATCTACGTATTATTCCACCTTTCTAACAATGCGCTTGCCGACTGAATTCTCATACTCAGCGCATCACGACTCAGCTGACGTCATGCGAAATCAAGGTTCCAAGAAAGAGGCTGCCGCATGAAACATTATTTATTGATATGTTGCTTCATCGAACAACAACTTTTTCATATTCTTGGGACGTAAAGAACTGTTGTATTTCATAAATAGTACATATACTATATTACTGCAGAATTTGTAAAGACTGTTTTTGTTCAAATATTTAATTTATTGCATACTTATACGAGTGTGTTTCATTTGTTGTTTGTGAATAGCGTGCACTCTAAGTTGTTTGGTTTCCAGTCTTTCATTGCAGTCACTAAGAAATAATTCAATTTGAAATCAAAATTGAAAAACATTGTTTCTGGAAGTAAGTGTGAACTCAAAGCAATTTAAGATCACTCCGAATATGTAAGGGCTTGAGCTCAAAAGTTCAGCGATATCTGCCCGCGCAGTTTCGAAATTACTCAGCAGAGAATTGTTCCTTCTTTCAAAGCAGTGGCTGAAGTTGGGGATAATGTTTTCCTAATCATGTTTGCTAGCAGACCACTTTTACAAAAATATTTAAAAACATTGTTTTCATCAATAATGTTACAATTATTGTCTCGATTTCAGCTGTTGGCCACATTAACCTGATTTTTAAACCTATCGATGAACAGTTCATATTTTTTCTGTTATTTAAACATCAAATTCTATCATATTACGTGTAAGGTAATAAATCAATTCTTCTGTCGCAAATTATGCAGACGAAGATACAATCATTTGTTTATAATATAAGTATGATTGTTACCTAGAATTTATTGTTTTGCTTTAATAGTATAAAAAATCATGTTACAACGCTAAATTAATCTCATGACGATAATTTTCAGTTATCAATTAAAGTACATAATTATCTACTTGCCAAACTAAAAAAGTATTAATTTCAGCTAGCTCTGAAGACGTATTTGTTACACGATTTCATCTGAATGTTTTATCCTTGGATCAATTTGATTGGTTTCATCCCTTTTCTCAATTAATCAATTTTGGATTAATCAGCAACAATCGCATCAAACTATCTAAATTTTCTCAAATATTAAAAACCTAAAAATATCTCCTTCAGCAAATACAGTGTTTAAATTTCGTCGTCCCTGTAACAAAGAAAAGAATTGAGAAGAAAACAAAGCAGTAACAAATATTGAGAAATATTTTTTACTGCTTTGTTTATATCTTTTTGTAGTTCCAAAATACCTATCAGTTTCCGTTGGGTTCATTGAAAGAATGATAAGTATGCACACTATGCTACAAAGATTATAAGTACTTTCTTCCAAATGATTTTCAAAATTGAATTACATTATGTTAAAAACTGTTACAGTTTCTAAAGGGTAGTTTTCTGCTGAAACTTTCAAGCCCTTATTTATTACTTTCTCCCCTTACTTTTTCTTTATGTAAATGTACCAATCCCGCACTCAGGTTTGTCCCGGCTGAGGTGCATGCCCCGCTGAGAGACAAACCTGGAGTGGTAAATCCCCCGCAAGCCAACGGCAGAGTTAAGCTCGGCGACAGATCTCAGCTTGAAGCGGGGGAAAAACATAACCCCCTCCCTGGATAAAACAGTCACAACTCAAACAGGACTAATGACAATAGCAGTTGACGTGCCCGAAAAAAATCAAACATTCAATCAATCAAAGCGCACACAGGCCTCACTTCCGCTCGATTGGGTCTTTTCAAACATTCCGACTTTTCCAGATTGTTGAGCATATCGACATGATATATATATATATATATATATATATATATATATATATATATATATATATATATATTGTGGCGTCACCGATTAATTAAATATAATTTTATTATGGCATCGCCAATAACCAATAATTCCTACAGCTGGAAATAGCTCGCGCCGCGGCACAGAAGTGGGTCGAGCGACGCCACCGCGACGGGTTTCTTTAGTTCCGCATCGGGCCAGCCCCAAACGCACCCAGCCCCCTTCTCAGAAGCAACCCCGTTTTATTACCCCCTCATAAAAATACTTGCTGCCCCCTCGCCAAAACCTTAGCGGACAAAAGAGCGCCCTCGCGTCCTTCCTTCAGCCGCGCGACCAGGGAATGCCAGCCCCGATGGAGTTGGGCCGGGTGTCAATTAGGCGAGGAAGACACATTTACGACGCGTCATAAGCGAGACCTTTTTTCAGCCGTCGACCGATCCCCCCTTCGGACAATGCCCACCCCCGCACCCGCTTCGGCATGCGCCTGGGTAGGCACCCGAATCCCTGCACGGGCCATTAACAAATTAAATACAGTAGGCAGTCAATTAGCCCATGACGGTCCGGGAATCCGGGAATCGGGAATCCGTGAAATGCGCTTTTACGCGCGCACGTGTCCAGACAGCTGCGATCAGCTCCCGGAGTAACTGACAAAGGGGAGCGAGCGAGAGAGCGAAGCCAGCGACAGACAGAGAACATTTACGGAAAATTACAGAAAAATCGACACGAGATTGGTTAATCAGAATTCTGCGACGCAGCCACCCTCGGCCAATGGGAAGCTTCGCCAGGGGGAAGGGATAACCCAGAGCTAGAAACATTTTGGGGAAGGGGAAAGAGAGTTTCTCATAAAACGTGATGCACAGTGGGAATAAGACACTTCTTAGATTTTTTGGGGGGACTTCACTTGTAAAATTTCTCCGGGGAACTTCGAAATTTTCGTTACCTGAGAACCTCACTTCTAAAAGTTTTTCGGGACACAGCTGCTAAGATTTTCGAGACTACTTGTAAATTTTTGTTACTACGGGAGAATTCCAAGATACTTCTTGGTAGCCAAATGTGCTTAATTATTTAATTACTTATGATCGGGACGCGAGTTTGGGAAAAGACTTTCCCACAGCCGAATTAGTCAGGACGCGACTCGTAGACTTGTTGCGGAGAAAACTCGGGCGGGAAACTACCGGACCCCGCGCCGGTCCCGCATCAGCCCGCCAGCCTTGCCGTCTACCGTCCCGGGCCCAGTGACAGGCCTCTCCGTTACGTCAGCGCCCGTGGACACTCGCCCCTCTGAGCTTGTTCGAGCCGGCGACCGACGCGCTGCTACCTGCCGTGAGAGTAGACGCACCGCAGAAGATCAACGACCCGGAGCCGCTGCCGCCTTTGCCTCGAGGCTGCCGCCTCGGCACGCCCACGAAGACCAGCAGCCATTGGTGAAAACTATGAGACGATGCCGTCTCACTGAACAATTGTAACGGCGAAAAAACTGCAAGTGGCCGCGCTCAGGCCCAGCAGAATTAACCACTTGTAATTAAGTCACAGAATAGTTTTAGTGAAAGACTTGCGTCGCCCATTGCGACATTGTAATTTCCCTGGCAGCTTTTTGGTGCCAGGAATAAACAGTTGTTTGTCACAAATGACTCAATTGCTCATTCTTGACCTCCCAACTCTTCCATTCAGTTACATTTCAGGAGCTGAACCTGGCGCCCTCCCCCGCTATTATTACAATATATATATATATATATATATATATATATATATATATATATATATATATATATATATATATATAGAATTATGTTGCTCACACATTGTTTATATCATACTAGATAACTCTCCTTAACCCACTTCTATGTTACCGCTACAGACACTAATACCTACGTATTCCACAAGGAATTTGCTTTGAACACGTAACACCTCTACAACAACACTGCGCCATACCGTATTTTCGCTACGCCTGGAACGCGAAACAATGAAGGTCTAGGGGATAAAGGCTGAACCCCCTCCGAAGTAAACGCTGCTCCTTTCTGAGAGCTTTATTTTCGCCGACATAATTCCCCCTCGCCCCGGCCACCATCACCACCGCTTCCGTGTCCACTCGCCATCTTGTCGCCGGCGCATAAATCAGAATGTCACCACGCACCCGATAATCGCACTAGATCGATAGGTCAATTCCGACTCTCCCTGATATTGGCCACACTTTCATTCGCGATGAGTACCCTAATCACTTCTCAGCGACGGCAAGGGGAGGGGGGGCTTAAATTTTTATGTTCTTCCATTTTCTCACCCCATATCACAGAGGTTGTTTGCGGCTACCTTCCACTTTATGACAGATGGTAGGGTGATCATGAACGGTGAATAATCAATTATTGAAAGTTTATGGATATCATACTTATTCACACGGGATAGATTATTCAGATGTGGTGAGGTGAGAATCCAGCCACGCAAAAATCACAAGAGTAAAATATACACGCCTTACGCGGACTCGAAGCGGCATTCTTTTATTGCCCGCCAATATTTTCCTTTTACACAGATACAATTCATTGTTTCTCCTGTCTAAAGAAGATTATGTTAAATACCCCAACACCGCCAGATTATTTCATTTCATTTACTATCTAAATAAAAATGTTTTGGGTTTGTTTTCACACAGATTTATTCCAATCTTGATACAAAATTGCTCATTGGTCTTCAAAACAAGAGATAATGAGATTAATTCAAGGGATTTCAAAAGCTCCATTTTCAATTAAAACTAAAATTCAATGCAATGCAACTCGCAATGCATCCAAGTGGACTGTGGGCAACGGTGCCGGCGGGGCTGGAAGAGTGGCGGGTGGGCGGGGCATGGCGAGAATACGAGGGATTGGGGCGGGGCGGCAGGAGGAACAGAGCGGAGCTGCTCGGGGAGAGTGAGCGGCGTAGAGGGAGCGCAGCGTGGCGGGGGTGCAAATAAAATAATTACGTACAGTTTACGCTACAGATAGAATTAATTTCTCTTCCTCTCTTAACAGTCGATTGGGTACATAAATACTCAAGCAACGCTGCGTTACTTCGGCCAATTCTTTTAACAAGCGAATGATGGAATCAGTCGTAATACCCGACTGAAGTAAATCCCCTGTTTTCACGGCCGTCGTTTTCCGCCTCCCTCACCCGCATGTCCACTAGCTCCGCCGACGGCGCACAAATGAGAATGTCACGACGCACCCGGTAATCGCGCTAGATCGATAGGTGGAGAGTGTCTGCTGCCGGAGCGCCGGCCACCGCCGGCGCGAGAGCGAACGAACGCGCGGGGAAAGGTCTGCTTGGGGATAACGCGGGCGCGGCTGCGGCAAGGCGGCCATAACGCTTTTACACGGGATTCGAACCCGCAGCTGTAATGCACAGCGGTCGCTATCGCAACTGAATTCTGTGCTGTGTAGATTTACTAAAAACATGAAGAAGCTAAAACAAGCTCTCTCATGAATAATGATATTAATAATAATAATAATGATATTAATAATAATAATAATAATATATAGAAAATAATCACCAAAAGCTCACAGAAAATTTTTTGAATACCTTAAAAAAACTAAAAATGAGTAACACAAGGAACTGAACATTATTAATAACATTGCAAATTTCACAAGATATTAAAAACTTGTCAATGTCGGGAAAATAAGCAAAAAATGCTCCTGTGTTTAAAACGCCAAAAAGACCGGCACAGTAAGAACTGAGGAAAGGAATGAGAAACACTGGGAAAGGATGGAAAAGCTTTGGGAAGAAAGAAAAAAAATCACGCAACCAGTTGAAATGAACATATATAGAGGCTCATAATAATAATAATAATAATAATAATAATAATAATAATAATAATAAAACCCCTGAGAACGTTTTACATAATGAGGATAGTCAGTCTGATAAAATAGAAGCGATCGACTAAACTTGGTAGATGAACTCGACTGCAGGACCGACGATCTCAGATAAAGGGATCCTACATTACTTGAAACATTTTCAGAAAATAAAAATAAATTTGAAATCATCTTCTCGGAACTTAAGGTTGTGTGACAGAGATAGATCCCCTCCAAACGTATTTATGTAGCGCGTTGTTATTTCAACACATTTCAATTTTAATGAAACCACTACCGTATGAAACAATAATTCATTTCAAAATGTAGGTAACTCACATTAAGACTGGTCTATTACCTCGAAGTTTGCTTTTATTCTATATATATATATATATATATATATATATATATATATATATATATATATATATATATGTGTGTGTGTGTGTGTGTGTGTGTGTGTGCATTAGCAAACGATAACGTGTTGATTTTCTTGAAAAAGAAGTGACGTGAAGTGAAGAAGAAAAGAAAAAGTCACAATAACGACAGAAATTGTATTTTCTCTTCCCTCTCATGATGAAGGTCACTGCATAATTTAGCAACTGACATCAAATTCTTAATTTACATCGTTTTCATTCGGTATACCTGCAGTAATGGTTAGGACCGAACCAGTAGCGCAACTGGTATTTCACATGGAAATGCATTATGTGCGTCACCACCGGATATAATCCAGTACTGTGAGGTAATATGGTAATCTTGTTGTTGACGGTAGTGGCCAAGTTAGAATGTGACGTAAAGATTTAATTCGCTCAAAAATTACTTTAAATTGTCCATTGGAAGGAGATGTCTCAAATTCCCTAACTTATATCCTTCCTTACATCCATTGAAATTACTTCAGAGTGAGGACTTTTCCAGTATCAATAAAAAAATATACATTTATTATTTTGTGTATTGCAATTCTTACCATTCATCACATTCTTTTATCCTATGTTAGAAGTAAAACAGCTTGAATCCTATGTTACACTAAAAAAGTTCTTGAATTTTTAGTTGAAAAGGTAGATGAATCTAATAATAATTTCAAAACCTCATGTCCTCCTTCAAAAAGGAGCGTAAAGCCGACCCATTAATTCGTGAATTAAGAAACGTTTATTTCATACAATATCGTTCACATCTCACAATCAGACATTGCAGCTGTAAAATGATGGAGTTACATTACGCATGAGCTAGCCCAATACGTATCACTGCATATACATAACCGAATAAGAAATGATCGCAGAATTAATTCCGAAGTAACTCATTAGATTATATACTCGTAGTAATTCTTACTCGTTCCTGTTTTGCTTACACAAAAACAGTTAAGACTTCTCTTTATCAATGGGTTTTCCCCGGACAAAACACACTTGTGTTCGCTGATCTGAGCTCGTTAATGGTGGGGTCAGACAACGCGATGCCTTCCGAGGACAGGAATACGCCAGGTGAAAGTCTATGTATTTTTTGACACTGGCTTGTCATCTACGTCGAGTCCAGCTACTGTCTGGAGAACACTTCTAGCGACCGGCTGCTCTGATCGGGAGTTTCAAGTGGTATCTCCAATCAACACTAGCCGGAGTAATGACCTAACAAACGGGCCACGGACCGCGTGCGATGTATCTTCCTTGTCTTTTCCTCACCCCTTACTTACACACCCTTACACTCACGTGCACTACACTACCACACATGTAAGGTAACCAGTAGGGAGTTTAGAACTTGCCCCGCCTGGGGCGGTGCCACGCTGATAGGAGATACCTGGTTGGGGAAAATCCCTGCAAGTCGACGTAGGTCGGCGCCGGATCTTCCCATCAAGCAGGGGAAGACCACTGCCACGTCCAGCGATAAATACATGCACTACACTTACTTAAGCGGTTGATGCTACCGGAATCACTAATCAATCAAAAAAAGGTGGGATTACAAACACACGATCCTTCATAACACAGCTCAGACAACCCATACTATTTTCTCTAGATGAATTCATTAGTTCATTTTCTTTTTTCAAAGTGTGTAGCGACACGGCCGGGAGGTGAAATGGCTTGCGCCCAATTACGCCGACACCAGTGTCATGGATTCGAATCCCGCGTAAACGTGGATGATCCCGGCGTGGAGGGAATCACAGTTCGCCAAATAGCACCTTTAAACTTTGATCATTTCATAAACCCTAAGCGACATGGCGCTACTAAGGTTGCGGAGTACAAATACCGAAAAAGATATAAACACTAAGACCGTTCCACGAGTAACTTTGAACGTTTATGTAGACTCAAGACTGATATACCATAACTGATACCCAGCAATAACACACTTCTGTATTGATGGTTTTTACATCGCGTCAGAAAAAACTCGTTTTGCAGATCCCTGATAACGAAAAAGGGGATAAATCTTGCTCCTGTATGTAGTAAAATTCATACACTAATACTATATATAATCAGAATCCATGTGATACCAAAAAATTGGTTGGCGACAAAACTTCTGTCCGTCTGTGAACAACGCTAGCCCCCATACAGAATATTTTTATGACAATTATATATTCTCCAGACGATCTAACCGGTGTCAAGGTTCCTAGAATTTGAATCTGATATTTTAATTTTATTTAATTTGGAGATTATTTACACGAACCTCCAACTTTCTTTTTATTTCTATTTTAAAAAACTTGAATTTTTTATAGCAAAGTACGCTGTTTATACTAGTACTTTGGCTCACTCCGAGATGTAAGCTCCGTGGGGTGCCTGTGGAACCTAAGTAACAATTACAAATAAAACGAGAAAGTATGTGACCATTAGTTTATACACGATACAAACCACCACATTTTCTCAGGTTATTTTATATATATATATATATATATATATATATATATATATATATATATATAGAGAGAGAGAGAGAGAGAGAGAGAGAGAGAGAGAGAGACAGAGAGAGAGAGAGAGAGAGAGAGCATTATTTTATTGCAGTAATTACATAAGTATAACAATGATAATTCAAAATTAAATTATGTTAACCATGCAAATAAAAATTGGGAAATCATATTTTTTTATTAATTGAATTATTTGCATATTCTTATTTCCTAACGCTAAAAGCTTATAACAATTACTCTTGTAAAAATCATTCTCAAGACAGCGTCAATGTCATCATTTATTTAATGAAAACCAAGTCAAGCTGTTATTAACAGCCATTGTCAACCAAGAAACGTCCCATTCCTGTCTCTTAACATCAACGCTCTCTCACCCTCTCGGCTCACAAGGCGCGTTCGCCACGGCTCTGCGTGATAAAGGTCACTGACCGTGCAACACAGTGAGGACGTTATTCTCCTTCTACCTCCTCGCTCGGCGGGAAGATACTAACGAAGAGACAACGCAAAAGATCTTTTCGTTCATTGGCGATGAAAAATTAGTATATTTTTTCCCTTTTCCGCGGATGTTAACATTTTCTTTGAAACTATGTGTTTTGAGAAATTACATGAACCCCCTCCCCATAAGAGTAATAATTATAACATTAGTCAAAGATTACTGCTACGAACATAATTTACGCTATATTCAAGATAAGATTAATTTGCTGAGTGATTACACTAATAACGAAATATGGAATGTAAAAACAGATATAACTTAAGAATCCTAGAAATATGCTATGAAAGTCTACTTAGTTAACTTCGCATTGTAAACGGCGACTTGGATTTGAACTTATGAACTAAGAAGCAGTGTCCTCTCTCACGTTTCTTGAGCTCGGTAAAATGATATTAGAGTTTATTAACCGAGTACACAAAGTGAATGACGTCAATTGACTAAATGCTGCAGCTTAAGAAACTCGTTGAAACGTTGAATGACACTCTCAGGCAGCAAAAATTACAATCCTAATGCCAGGAAGCAGATTAATGAAGCTCCAACTAAACAACACACTAAATTTAGGTTATTTCCTCGAGTCCAACATCGCAGCACCATTGCACATGATTAAGTCAATTGTCAGATGAACTCGAAAATATTTCTGGCCACTCCCACTTGCACATAGTTTCTCAAATGAAACAGTAGGCTCATTTTAATGCTTATTACATACGTGTACATGTATACAATTTTAGAGAATGAACCATGATTTTGAGTGGTTATTCGTGTAATAGGTAAGAAACACATTAGAGAAATTTAAAATCGTGAGAAAAAGAAGTCGAGGTGACAGTAAATGAAAATAAAACCAACCCATAAAATTTCCATGTACGTCTAGAGCTGATCAGCTAGACATTCCTTCATAAATACCTTTGTTAACGCAAGATATTCTAATTCCCGAAACTTCTGAAAGTTTTGGGTTATAAGTTAGAACCACGAGACATGCCCTCACACTATGAAGTAATGAAGCGAAAGTGTCAACTTCTTTCAGTTTACTAATACCTGTGGATTGCGAAAAATACATACGGTGATTACAAAGTAGAAAGATTTCCAAGAAATCTCTCAGAACTGGTGAATATTTTTGTAAACACAAATAACACAAATTATGTAGACACAGGCTACACACACAGGATTTGTAGATTGTCTTCTGCACGAACCTAACTTTAGAGCAAAACCGTGCAAGACAAAAAATGCCGAGTAAATCGTAAGAAAAGAAACCCAACCGCAAGACTAAAATAAACGTATTACTATTCCTTTTTCCGTCAGACTTGGAATGGATATTTATATTCCGGCAACATCTTAGAATCATCGTTTTGCATAGTATTCCATGAAAAGCTGGCATATTTCATGACAACTTGTGTGATTTTTGCAAAAATGTTCTTTTAAATGTAAATCTACATTAATTTGTCTGAACTCAATGGTTTTCAAAGTGAATTGCATGATTCCCAGGATTCCACATTGTGTATTTTTATTTAGACATTAATAAAGAATGTTCGTAAAATAAATCGCCCAGTTTTAAAGCAAAGACAATTTACATCAACATTGCACTGTAATGCTTTCGGGTACGGACATTGTCCGCTCATACAAGTGATTAACACAATAATGCCCAACTAGCTTCAGACTAGAACGATGAATGTATTTCTTCTCGCACTTTATATTCTGTAAAGACTTGCAATTAAATTATTGAAAGAAAACAATTATAATTTTCGTCACAAAATATTTATCATTTCAACTGTCCACTACGAACTTACAATGGAACTGCAAAACAGTTTTCCAACGAGGAAGAGCTCAACATAAATAGGAAGTTCATATTCTCATCACATATTAATGGAATCGCGTGCTCCGGCTAGAAACTCGGCAGACCGCATCCTCAGCCACGCGGCCCTATTGCCAGAATTCTGATTCGATTCTGGCAAACAGACTATACCAATGACGCCATCTAATACAGAAGAAAAAACAATCGTTCACATCCAAAATCAAGGACATGTTTATTGCTGTCAGTTAACATGTATACAAAGCCCCCAAACCAACAGGGCACAGCAAAAACGAAAGAATTCATTGTAAAAACAGAAAACCAACCGCAAGGCCAAACATGGTTGGGCGACAAATCCACATCAGTTTCATTCACGAGGAAAGGCGATTCTCTTCCCGGAACCTCCGAGAATTTCCCTTTCCAGCAGGCCGCACTGGTTTGTATGACAACGCGGATGGTGTTGCGATGGTGTCCCGCGATAGGACGACCGACTGAGCGGCGGGAGCGAGATAAGGCGGCGCCCGCCTGGCCTCCGGGGACGCAGCGCGCGTTTCCGGCGAGGCGAGAGCAAGGTGCCGCTCACGATAACCTCAGCCGAACGGGCCCGAGCCGCAGGCTCAAAACAACCCACCTGCCCCCGACTCCGACGAGAAGTGGTTCGGTCCGGAATAATGAGGGGAATAAACAGACGGCCCCAGCTGCGCCACAATACGGAGGATGAGGGCCATGTTCGTTTCTGAGGGATGTAGTTTCTGTAGATGGGGGCAAATGCTTACGCCTTCGTGGCCTCATACGGACGGTCTCGTTATTTTCTGAACAGGTGATCCCAGTGGTGGTTTTCTTTTGCCTTCCGCTACGTCAAGGTCGGTTGGGTGATAACGGAAGAATGACAATATATGCGTGATTATGAGAGTGATCATGACGAGATTCAGACAAAACAATGGTGAAATGAGAAGCCAACCACACCACAACTATCCCTTACACCGGATTAGATACCCCAGCTTTCGGCTACACAGTTTTGAACGCTATTTCAAAGCTACTGCGCTACTATGGCGAGATTATGACAAAGTCTAACAAATGCGCAAGTGAAAAATGTAAGAAATAAATTCATCAGATTATCAATATTGTAGATTATCTATGTTAATTTTTTGCAATTTCTGAAAAAAAACAAGCAGGTCTTTCTGTGAACCAACAATGTGAACGATCAAAATAATAAAACAATAAATGATAAATTAGCATTATTATAATTATAAGCATTATTAATTACACAAAATAAAAAAAGTAGTCAGGCCTAAAGACTTAACACATGTTTCTCTACATATTTCGACGTGCTGTATCCGAATCTGAAGTCAGAATCGCGCCATCACCCTCCTTTTTTTTTAAATCGCAAAAAAACATTGTATTTTTTTCGGGGGTTGCTGTCAGACTTTGGGGCTGACGATTACTCCCGAAAACAAATCTGCGGATTCGGATTCAGCGCATCGACATTCATCGATAAACATGTGTCAAGTCTTTGACTCTGACAACATTCACAGGAAAAAAATACAGGTGCACTGTGTTTTTCGCGATAAAAAAGGAGGGTGATGGAGCAATTCTGGATTCGGATTCCGCGCGTTGAAACACACAGAGAGACATATGTCAAGTCTTCGGGACTGACAACGTTTCGTGTGCTTGTGTTATTATTATTATTATTATTATTATTATTATTATTATGACAAGATACTTCTAGAATGTTTTAATAAAAACTGAACTTCAAAACCGCATGTCAAATGTGAAACTGATCACTGATCAGGTGAACCGCACTCCCGACTTTCTTGCCGGGGAATACGCCGAGAGGAAACGCAGCTGCGTTGCCCCGCCAGAGATACCGAGCTGCTTCCGAATTTATGAAAAGGGCTAATTCAAGCCCTTGCCGCGTTTACTTCCCAAGCTGCTCTTCGGAATGATTCCCGCATCCGCCACGTGCGTCTGCCTCCTGCCACACACCGCCACTCCCACCGCCACCAAGTGATGTTGCCACATTTCTCGCGTTCATTTGTCGGAGACGAACAGGAGAGTGAAATGGGTTGCATTCCACGTACAGATATTGCGTTACTGTAATACCACCCCAGCGAAATACTGATATGATATAAGTATCTTGTTTCCAAAATAAAGAAACACCGCTTTAAAATATGTTGCACAGAAAAGTGACACTTTTTTACAATTTTATTAAATTCCATCATCTCAGACTTAATGGAAACACTTTTATGGAATGAGGAGCAATCAATATGTAACTATTTTAAATAAATATGGTAAAATTCCAAGAAAATGCGTTGACTTTGAGAGCGGTGGACATGGACCACCGTGGCTCCACCTGGATTTGATATTTCTTATCGATAACTATAACGAAACGCAAAATCGATACATGTATATAATCGAAATTCATGTATCAATAATTTCAACATCACTGTGTTTCGATCAAGTGATTGAATATTTCGTTTTTCGGGCGCGTCAACTACTCCGGTCATTAGTCCCGTAACAGAAGTGCTTGTTATATTCCGGGGGGGGGGGTGACGGATTTCCTTCTCCGCTGGTACGTGAGACCTGTCGCCGACCCATACGTCAGCTTCCGGGGCTCCAGGCTCTGCCCACACCGGGGCCCCGCCCAGGTCGGGCAAACTCGAAACTTCCGGCCGGTCTCGCGACATGTACGGTAGAGTAGTAATACATGCAAGTGTGTGTGTGTGTGTGTTTGTATCTGCGCGCGCGTGTAAGGGGAGAGGAGGGGACAAGGGGGAAATAAAGCTTGCGCCGTGGTCCGTCGAGTTTGTTGAAGCACTGCTCCGGTATTCGCCTGGTATTCATCGGAGAAACCACGGAAAACTAAGCGTCAAAACATGTTCTCCTCCAGAGGGTGCTTGAATTAGACCTAGGTATGTGTCAAGTGTCGAAATTCGACTTTTGCGACTCGAAGAACTGACCTCCCGGTCAACAATGATGCTGAGGTAACCGTGTTGCCTCTATTCTTCTAAGAAGTTCTGGCTGCAATGGTTTATATACTTTTTCATTCAAAATCCTATTAGACATGCCAATTGATTAAAACAATTATATTTCTATCTGTACTATCCAATTGTACTCACGTAAGTAGTACATATTGTTGATAATTAAATAAATACTAAAATCTTTTAAATTACACCATTTTTAACATAAAAATTATAAATCCTAGAAAATCGTATTATTGGCAGATAAATAGCTAATTTCTTCCCCGCCTCGCGGAGCCTTCCCAGGCCCTAAGAATAATTCGTGAAACAAGTCAGAAGAAGCGGATCTTTGGAGTATTAAATTCCTAATATTGTGCACACGATGCTAATTTACTAGCCGTGTGTACTATTAGAAGGTAGGTATGTTCCCAAACGTGTTTATACTAGGAATCCTACCACGTTTTCAATGGTTCAGAAAGCGACTGGTGTGCAAATTACCGCAAGTATATCACGTGGCTCTAAGTGTAGCATCTACAACATCAAACATCCAGCGCACCTCTGGATACTAGAGCTTTAGTTCAACTAGCTGGTAGTTATTCGTTCCCAAGACGTTAGTTCGCTAGGTACTATTCACCTAGGTGCTAGTTCTAGAATCGTGGGAATTTGGTTTCAGAATGCCGATTTAAATAGCCGAGATAGAGGGGCTGTCTGTTTTAGCTGCTACGAGTCTATGGAACTCAGCATTGCGAAGGAGTGAGAGACTAATGCATGTGCCTTACACTGCCAATGGAAAGACAAATATTGAGAGCCTGGGTCGTCGCTGGATACCCAACGGAATTATAGTGACGTTAAAAAAGCTCAATGATGATGATTATGCTTTAAGAATAAAATATTTGTAGGTCGTAGAATTGGTCAACTCTTCCTGTAAATAAATCCAAACACATCATTACTCATCAAAACATCGCTTGGACTGTTTAAAATGTGATATACAGAGCACAGATTGCGTTTGTAAATGTCGCAATATCTTTTACGTTACATTCTATTTATGGCCTCCAACGAATATTTTGCCGTTATTCTGAGTCGGCAAGTTCATCTCGATTCGGATTTTCGCCTAGTTTACCCATTTTCCTGCAACTCATGGATTACACAAGTACCCTTACTCTATTTCTGAACAGTGTAGCTCTCTCACACTACCAAACGTAGCAGTTTTTAACTGCTCTCGATGTTAAATAAACATAAAAATAAAAGCTGAAGATAGTTCCCTGGTAGCTACTCTACTACCGCCCTGCGCGCAGGGCATCTCTCACAGGCAACGCTGCGTTGAGCACAGCGGGCGACGCTGACGAAGGCGCAGCTCAGAGGTGTCGCGGGCCACGTGGCCGCGCGGGGGCGGCTGGGATCTGTCACGCGCGCTCCGACCGGAGAGGTGAGAGGGCGGGCGACAGCGCGGAAACGGAGGCCCGGCCCTTCATCTGAGAGCGCTCACGAGATCTGAGCGGCAGCTTACATATGAGAATTCCTTGTTCTCTTAAAGTTCGCTGTCGGCAGAATAAGAAACGACTATTGTTGACATCAGGTCACCGCCTTCGAGATCCTCGCATCCGAAGCATGACTGTAAGCGGAGCAGCAAGATACTCTGGAAAAGGAAAAAGTAATGTTGTTTTCTTACTATGGGTCTGAAAGCACACATCCGAACATGTAGCCCACATCTCGCTCGAAAATTGACAAATTGTTATTTTTAATCATTATTCAGTTCGGCAACCTACGCTGGTACAAACACGCCCATGCCTGTCACTATAAGGAATGAGCTCGACCGCTGGAACTAGAGTGCACTCTAACCCCCGAGTCCGATATTGGGTACCTCATCAGTTCAAAGAATTGTGATTTATATAACATGTTAGAAGAATTACTACTTTCTGTCGGTCATTCAGGATTCGTTGAAGTAATCCCATTTTCTCAAGATTTTTCTTGAAATGTTATCACCATACCTGCCGAAGTAACAAGGGGTTACGTAGCCACACTGCAGTTTCCAAAGTTGTTTTATGTCTAAACCTAAGTCTACATGCTTAGTCATTTTATCGGCCTGTTTTTATTAGGATTCCGGTTTTTATTAGGATACTTACAATGTTATTTGTTAGATTCGTAGTTTATGTGTCCGACAGCTTCGTACTCCGGATATAGACATGCATTGGAAGCGAGTATCTAAAGAGCGATGACCTCATGAAAACAGCAGTGCTTTCATCAGCATACGAAAACTGCATACGAAGTGAATAAGCAATACGTACTTGCGATTCAGATGCGGGTCCCCAGGTCAGACTCCGCAGAGAGCGATGACATAGGTCGGAGTCAGAATGGTGAAGGATTTTCGAATCCAATTATGCAACTGGTTCTAGCTGCCTGAATTCATTGATTTAGAAATGAAGGATAAGATGTTAACACGTTTTTAATTAATAGGAACCGGAAATAGGAGTTTTTCTGTCCCAAATTCGCCGTTTTCCGTTGCACAATTAGAATATTTTCTCTTCTTATGAAGTCGAGAAAGTAAAAATCCCATGCATGGCACACATGTTATATTTCTTCTCCAAGATAACAAAATTGCATATATTGCTGTAAAGAATTTTGGGTCTGAGAGGATAAATTACGTCACGCATCATCGGATTATTTATTAGTAGCTTATAGTGGAGGCAAATTAATAACGTATGAGGCATTTGTGATTAATGTATAAATTGAACCAATATGGACCAATATGAATAAACTAATATGGATATGAATCGGAAGAAAAGGAGGCGCATCTCAGAAGACAATACTACCTTGTATTTTTTCAGTTTATTCTGAACATTGTAAAAAGAAAATTGCAAATTTTGAGGACTTGAACGATAAAGGCAGAATCAAATACATCAAATAAATATCATTAAATTATGATTAAGGGAAATAATTATTGTTTCTCAGTTATTCAGTTGGTTTTGTACTTTTTAATTTTTTGTCAAATATCTGCATCGCTAAATCCCTACGGACGCTGACCTTTTCCCCGTCGGCGTATTCCACTTAGGGGAGGGGAGATGCTGGACACACGTCTGCATCCGAGTTGAGGGAGATGGTTGGGAACGAAAAACAAAACGCAGTCCGTGGCCACCTGAATTGGGTGCTGCCTCGGTATTCGTCTGGAAGTGATTCGAGAAAACACACAAACTCACGAATACAGCATTCGACCTATCAATTTGATATCGATAGGTGCAACAAGCTCTCTGTTTAAAAGATCATCCACTGGTACATGTCGTGATTGATAGCGCGATTCTCCAGTCACTGGCATTCGAAGCGTCTTTTTACCATAACGACTGCAACTACCGCTGCTGGAGACATTGTATTACAAGTAGCACATGTAAAATAAAATCAAGTGTGAAAATCGTACATATAGTTTGTAAGAATTCGAATTATTCAAACACGTAATACGCCCTTTAATTTACCACCGATTAGTGAAGTGTAAGTCACCGGACAAACCTAAATATCCCCTTCTGTAAATCGGAAGTATTCACTTCGGCCCCTCACGCCGACTTATATGCATTTTATATTTTGGGCAGTATTCATTATGTTGTTTGACTTCATAAATTATCCCATTACGTATAATTGTTACTTTGTGCAGAATTGTGATTGTATTTTTTTCCCAATTTTCCCAACAATTACGCCGTTTTTCTGAAGAGAGCGAATACCAAAATAATCTTGTGTTCGCCTGTGATCACCAAATGATTAAAATTTTAGCTACGCCATATGAAAACTTTGGTGATAGACTGCAATGACAGCCGGGTTTACGAAGAGTAGTCATATTTTCCTTGCTCGGTCTACTACGTATTCTATATAATCATCTAAATGAACATTCATCAATTCATAATTGCACAGAAAAAACAATATTCAGTTCTGTGTAGTAGGTCAACAACGTCCCGTTAGCAATATGGCACAAAGACAGTTCCTCTGGATATTCCTCGACTTTTACAATTACCATTTCTAAAATAGTGATAAGCTATATCGACTTCAAAATATTCCAAATCATAACGATTGGCGTAGGCAAATGGGCTCGCAAGCATTTTAACTCTCATCGTAAAAAAAAACATCGACGAAAATTGTCCAGAAATATCAATTCAGTGATATACATTGTGCTTGCGACTTGGTACCTTCACTATACCAAAATTGGTCGCCTACATAATCCGATGCTTTTGTATTAATGCAGTTTTTCACAGATTACTTTGCTAACACGATAATTTCTCAGGTGCTCCTCATTAACGTAACCTTTGCGTGCATAGTCCCAGCAAAATGGCCCCTGAAATTAACTTGGCAACACGCAACGGGCGATATGCTTTCAGCGTGAGTGTTTCTGATCGTACAAAACACACTTGCTTACAACTACTTATCAGATCCATATACCCATCTACAAATGTGAATCGTACTCGGCTAGGCTTGGCAGAACAGATTGCTCTTTTACCGCACGTTTGAAGAAAATTCTCTGAACAAACGTTATGAAGATTACCTAAGAGAACTATAAAGAACAAATTCATTTAGAAGTAACCCCAAATATAATAATAATAATAATAATAATAATAATAATAATAATAATAATAATATCAACAACTCTTTATTGCACAATTTCCTCTCGTATAAATCATAAATAAATTAATCAATAGTGATCGAAAAAATGGCAACGACGAGTCTCATTGTAATTACTAATTTTCAGACTTACCGACAAAAACTACAAAAGGCCACAGAAACAACTTGTAACAGAATTTGAATTACAGATTGTTTGGGAATTCGCAAATCAGAAATCTGAGATGTGCAAATCTGAACTCATTTTCCTTACGTATGTTAGCGTAAGAGGAAATAGCAAATGCAGTATTTGGACATTTGTTTCAAAACTCGTAATAATGAAGTTCACAAATTTTTCACACGCATTTATCAGTTTATGATAATATTCTAAAACGTACCGGTTACTCCTTGAAAAGATGTCCTCCTAAAATGTGCTAAAATAGATTTATTTAGTCAAAAAACAGTAAAAATTGTATGTGACGTATGGGGGAGATCATCTAACAAAAACACTAGCCCTTAAGAAGATTAAAGGACGCGAGACAGCACTACAAGGCCAAGAAATACATAAATTATTCCCGAGAGTCCATTTGCACAAGGACTGTCAAGGTAATTATAATTCTTTGCACTCCTATAATTGAGAAATAATACAATGGCAACACTTTTCAGATGAGTGTGACTGCTACTTCGGGCATGATGGTCTGATTAGAGAGATTAGAGAATCTACAAATAAAATGCAAAAATTGTCAACGGAATCTTGAGTCACGGGTTTGTTTTAGGTATGTATATCTATACCATTACAAAGGAGGAGAGCAAAAACGGTATGTGATATTCGAACAGAAACTAACAATGAACTTCATCCCCAGCATTAGTTTAAGCGAGTAACAGGACGCTAGCATTCGCTATGAATACGTCGTGAAATCAGCATATTTGTACCGTAAAAATACATGACAGTAGAGGCGAAGAAAGGATAGTAGAAGAAAAAGCCAGCCCAATCAAATTATAATTTCCATTTGAACAAACACCTTGTAGCAACTTCATCTACCTGCATCCCTTTTTATTGTGACCATGCATTAAGCGAGTAAAGGGGCGCCAGCACTTGTCGTACACACATCTTTAAATCAATATGTTGGTTCTGAATGACTTCATATCAGAAGAAGCGAAAAAAAGCCAGGGTAAAAACAAGCCTATCCAACAAGATGAGATCATTTTCGTTTCGTTCCAGACCACAACCTATGACTGAAACAAAATTCTAAAAGCAGATTTGAGTCCTTCCTCTTGAAGCCTACTGACTATCATTCCAGCCGCATTCAAGCGCCGGAAGATGTGGCATGACGTCACCGGAAATAGCGCGCGTGACGTGAAGGCGAGACTGCGGCTGAGAGAGGCAGTGAAGTGTGGACGTGTGGACCACGCCAGACAACGGACTGCGTCACGGGGCCCCATCACGCAATTTTCACACATCCCATGACGCCACTATGAAATGCTACACGCATCTGTAGGTTTTTAAATAATTTTTAGGGATATCCTAGAGCATAATAATAATAACAACAATAATAATAATAATATATAACGTTATAATAATATACAACATAAAATTATTATTTATATCGTTTCGTCCATTTCTGACCACGCTACACGTTCTCTTCCGAGGCCCAGTCATACTCTATCCAGGAGAGAGATAAACGTGTGTAATTATGGAGATCAGTTTTTCGGCTGTATCCCTTGGAAATACAAGGTTATTAAGCTTTGAATTATGAAAGATGAGGTGATAGGATGATGATGATGATGATGAGAGGTGACTTGGCCATCCCCGTATTCGTCGACCGTGTGACTGTTTTGCCAAATTCTTACACACACTTTGCGGAACAAATCTCGCAGCACCGATAACTATCGGGACGACCTGTGCTTTTACGCCCCACATTCGGCTGATCTCGATTTCCACACTCTTGTACTTAAGACGTTTCTCTGCCTCCTTGGTTACGACGTTTTGATCGCACAGCACAATCACATCTACAAGGAGACAGATTTTTTCCTCCACAGCCCGGATACCAATATCGTGTTTGTTTGCCGCAATCGTGCGATCTGTGTGTTTGAATTTGCTGGTCGAACAATATTGTACACAGTCCAAGACACGTCACAGGTTTTGATGAGTGTTAGTACGACTTACAACATGCTTTTGGAACGTTGAGGACGTTACATCTCTGCAAATGGAAATAACTACACACCCTGTCGTGTCCTTTCATGTATTCGGGCTTTTTGCTACAATGGGACAATCTCAGACATTATGATCAATGATTCCTACTTGTTCCTGGCAGATAAGGCATTTATCAACTTTTATTATAATGATAATAATACTTATTATTATTATCATTATTATTATAATTTCAACAAAAATTTTGTGAACAAGCCACACAAAAATATTTTTCAAAAATTAGCCCGCACACTGATCAAGAAACAACAAATAAAATATTATCGTGTAACACAATTAATTCAATAATTTAACAAAAAGTCTTCACGAATATTGCAATAACTAAGTAGGATAAATATACTGTACAACAATTCTTTACGTGCAAAGAATGTAAGAAAACGTCAGTTCCATAACGTAATACAAGTACAAAACATGGCCTCTTCGTTGGAGTCTTGCAGTCCCATGACGACATATGTGTTGTAAGCAGTGACGCATTGAGTAGGGATATTAAGTTAGAATGTGCAGAATTAGAATAGTCGGAATAACGCAAACAAAACTTTGCATTTTTCAGTCAAATTCGAAAGAAAGAATTCGAAGAAATTTAAAGAAAAGATTCGGAGCCGTTTTTGAGAAAATTTTGAAAATGTCCGGGATTTCATGTAAAGTACCCCCAAATTTTGAAAAGTGTTTCAAAACCGCAGCGCCTCGAATCGAGCCAGATCGACCGGGGAATATCCATTTTGGAAAAAAATCCTACGTATGGTTGAGGCACTAGTACTGTTCACGGACGGACGGATGGACGTACGGACGTTTTGAAAAAACCCCTTTTCGGTATCAGGGGACCCCAAAACGTGTATTTCCGTTGAAATCTCAAATCGATAGCATTGCATAACTTTCTCTATATACGTACGTTCGTATACGTACGTATACGAGAAAGTAAAAACAATTAAACAATTTCGATTTTCACTGAAAATGACAATATTTAATTCGGTGTTTTCGCCTTTTGGCATATTGTGGTAACCGACTGAATTCACATACTCACTGCTCACGAAAGCGCTGACGTCATGTGACAAGAAGTCTCCAAGGAAGAGGTCGCCCGCCGTGAAATATTTGCTATTCACTTGTGTGCGTTACGGTTCAGCAACTTTTTTTAAATATTTTTTGTGCGTAAAAAACTGTTGTATTTTATATATTGTACCTATATTATATTAATGCAACTTTTTTATATTTAAGGAGTCTAAACAATTGCTTTACTATATCACTATACTATGTTATTGCAATATTCAAGAAAGCTATCTTCGATAAAATATTTAATTTATTATACGATAATTTAATTTATGCGAGAATATTTTAATTGGTTTTAGCTAATTATTTCTTCTTCTTCTTAATATTATTATTATTATTATTATTATTATTATTGTTGTTGTTATCCCTATGCTCCCCTTTCAATTAAATGAACTTTAACAGCAATATATTAAGCTTAAGATCAAGCCTCAAGCAAAAAAAAGACCTATCTTAATATTGGTAAAAAATGAGAATAACAAAATCATATTATTCACACATATAAACTTTTATTCTCACACTACACAGGATACAAAGGACAGTGGACTTTGTGAAAGAGCATTGACTGACGAGTACCGAATGGACATTAGAAAAGCCATTAGTGTAGCGCTTTTATACCCTCCAAACGCTACGTTTCTTCCCCTTCGCCCTTTGAAGGTCAAAAGGTATTAACGTTTTATTCCGAGCCTTCCGTATGTTCTGTTTAATAAACCTAAGTGAACCCTGGAATCTGCGATGGGCGGGGCGGCGCACTGCCTGCTCGCTTCCTTCTTCCCTTTCCGCCTTTCCCTCTTCACCCCTCCGCCCTCGGGGTAGCCGCTGTTCTCATCACAATATCCAGTACAGTCTTTTCTTGTGTAAACAGAGCCTGTTGGACGACCTGACTGGACGACCTTTGCGTTCTGCTATTAGCAAATGGAGACATTAAGCGGAAGTCGGAAAAATAAAAATATAAAAACGAAATAATAGTTTCTTTTTCACCACTCGTGCATGGAAAATAGTACTTACTTTCACTGTTTACTTATTGGAAAGTATTACGCTGCCGTACGCCCGTTGCAAAGAAGTCATGGCCATACAAAACTGATACTGCAAAAGTAAAATAAAACACAGGAGCGACAAGAATCAGCAAGCCTGTTGCCTCGCATATTAAGATTCCCAAAAGTGTATACTTATAAATCTCCACGAATTCAGTCTAAAAAATAATGTATGCAACTCGAAAGTGTCTTGGGATACTCATTTCAAAGTGCTGGACTCTCTTCCTATCGTCGCCTCCTTTGTAATTTTATGCGTACGCCGAACACGCACTTTTTCCCCCTTGTTACGTAATCTTTTTTCTGGCGAAGAATGGAGGTACAATGAGCGATGTGCTGAGCAATCAGAAAGTTTGGCCACCCCTAATACTCGAAAAATATTCCCAGACATATGCAGAATGAAATTATAATTATAAGATTAAAGAACGCAAGAAAACTAACTTCAGCACGGATTGATGTTTTAATGACGGATGACATTGTACAGGAAGCTTCTTACGATTGAGAATTTCTTAAGCTACGTACATTACTATCATTCTGTACTTTAAACTATGCTGATCCAATTTATTTCACATAACATCTTCATATCTATTAACTTTCATTATTTCCGGACAAATACTAAAATATTTGCTTTTTCTAGTAGACACTCTTCAACCATTCTTATCACAAATCACGTTCCATTCCAAGTAAGGACCGAGGCAGATTTCTTCATGATATCGTTATGTAAATAATAGCACATCTAATAAAGAAAAAAGTAGTCTTGTGCAAATCATTGGTCTCATCATGCAATCTTCAGGAAAAGCGTTTCGTATACTCATACCCTTTAGGGCAACCTGACCAAATGACCTTTAGGTTAAGTTAATACCAAACTCTTAAAACGTAAAGGTCAGAAGAGTTCAGAATTGGGTGATTTTTATTGATTAAAAATGGCGACTTATCCCATGGGATAACAGAGATTACTTTCGGCGTAAATCGCGGAAGTAAGTTGCCCAATAAACGGCAGCAGTTCGTAATGATGAGAGTTCATAACTTCTACCACTTCAAATACCACTTTCAATAGCTTATGCGAAGACACGTTAACGACAGGAAAGGTAAAAGATCTCTTTAACGAACGATGCAGGAAAATAGTGAAAATGCCTCATGACATTATATAAACGAACATGTTATCATTTATGTAATATGCTTAAGTTACAATTATTATTAAAGTTCAAATTTAATAGAAAAATGCAATGTATCAAAGAAAAATTGAAATAAAATACACAAGGCCGATCAGATGGCCGAGATCGCTAAGGCAGTAGTGCCGGAGTGGTTTCGGACGAGAAGATCGTGGGTTCGAATCCCGCTTCGGGCATGGGTGTATTTGTGTATGTCTGTATGTGTTGTCCTTTCACCCCCATTATCATCATTTCATCTTCCATACCCCCAGGGCTAACAACCGTGGGGGATAAAAATCGGATCCAGCTAAAAATGCTGGTCCCCCCCAAAAGTTGTTGCAAGCACTTGCCACCGCGATAATAAATAAAAACTGAGCCACGGTAAAGGCAGAATGCTTGCATGCGTGGTCCTAGTCGGCCGATTAACGAGAAAAAAAATACACAAGAATATTATGTATTCCAGAGAAATTAATATTTCAACTGCCGATATTGCCAGCACCAATAAACAAGTTTTCATTAGATTTTGAACGCATTATGGGCCGGATCAATTAGAAAATCTTTATTTACTTCAATAGTGGGAATATCATTGGTTGGAAAACTTTAAAACGCAAACAAGACTCAGGAATTAGACAATATTGGTTGTCTATTGAAACTGCCTATCAAATTCAAGCTTTAAAAAATACAAAGAGATGAATATTTTTCAACAACCTTATGACATCACTTCCTATATTCCTAAAACAAACATACAATTATTAAGCCTAGTAGTTATGACTAAACGCGATAGCATTAACATAACAGTAATCAAGGAAGTAACACTTCCTTGATTACTATTTCTTGATTACCGAGGCATCAATTTTTTCCTTCATATTCCGTCCTCATGTCTGCCGTAATTACAGTGTTATGCCCATATTCCTTATACACTAGGTCTGACTTGCAATCTCCATATCTTCTCGTAACTCTACAAGCAGTTTAACCCTTGCACGTTTAACCAAAACAGGCGGAATCCTTGAATGTAACCCTCTGAAAGCACTCTCCGACAAAGAGCTGTTAAGGATGAATATCAAGCTCTGTACGTCTTACGACCTGGTAACACGCACGTTCCGAAAGGTACGTGCGCAGTTATGGTTATTGACGTAATGCGTTGCCTCTGGTCTGCGTCGAGTAACTGCCCCTTATGGCTCATGAAGATCCCCACTGAACGCTATTAGCCTCGGGTAGAATGACGGTCGCCAACCGACATTATTTGTTGACATTCATTCCTAGAGACTTACAGTGCGAGCAGGCTCTTACAACAGAGTGCGTCAATTTGGATGATAGCAAATCATTTGAACACAATGCAACAAAATATTCCATTTTAAATATAATTTTAAAACTCAAATGCCTTTCCAATAAAATATTGTAAGCTAAGTTTTGTTTGCATTCATTTTCTTCTTATATTTCTTAGTAATTATCCCCCTTCTCCCCCTTACGTCACCTGATAACACACTGAAAGCGTGTACAACTCTTCTGGGATTGTTCGGATTACGTTCTCGAACAGCCCATCTCGGTCAGTTTGTTCGTCCAGTTTTCCTGATCTTTCGAGCGAATGCTGAGAGGGCCCCTTGTTTCGCATTTGGACATAAATATAACTTCACTATCAGTGCACCTCTTGATAGTTCTGTGTGTAATATAGTTACTCAAATTATCGTTCTTATGTTCTCACGGCATGGTGTCGATTCCTTCACGAAGGGCACGATGAAGGATAATAGCCACAATCTACGGCTAATTTGCCTTTGCAAATAGATTTTATTAACAATTTTTCTTATCAATTCTTGCCAAAATGCTCATTTCCACCTGTATTCAGAATTCAATTTATATTTTATGGGTTAGGGTAGATATCCCAGAATTTAAGAAAACGTGCACGGAATACATTTCTCCACATAGTACGTCAATCACAATTTTTAACTGTTTTTGACGTCAAATAAATAAATAGACATAAAGAGCTGCAACAACACATTTTTGTGATTTTTAATTTTAACTGTTAATAGATAATTTTACACGCTCGAAGATAAAGAAACAGAACTGTAAGTTATATTCTATTTTTATTTAAAAGTTGCATACTAGAAATTTTCGAATATCAAAATATTTTAAAATAGTTTAAAGCGTCGACGACGCCAAATTCAACTACTTATATAGAATTGTATACAAAATATTAAATGGAACAAGGGTTTTTGGAGTTTCCCAATTGTTTGAATGTTTGTCCCTTTATATTCGGTTAACACCCACTTCAGTCGCTCTAGCGCGCTCTGATCAGCAGTACTTTGAGAATCCGAGGGTCAAACCGGTTGCGAAACACAGCCACTTGACCATCTGCCTGCTCTTCAACCTAGACACGTTTAATTAAATAATCTTCCTCCCGCTTTGGAAACATCGCAATATTATGAAATGATGCGAGTTAGCGAAATTCATATCACTAAAAGACCGAGGCGGTAATATAAAAATTACTCAGAAATTATTATGGAATAATACAAATGTATAAAATTATTAGAGACTGCGGACCAATCCTACCCTTAAGAAACATTCTTGTAACGGAAGATTTTGTGATGTCACCGAAGGTGTCGAATAATGACAGAAGAGAAAAGCTCAGCGGTCGTCGTTTTCACGTCCGGTGGCGTCTGCTTTATCGTCAGCAGCAGCGTCATGAAATCTCTACACGCCAGATTCCCTTCGTAATCGCCAGTATTCTTTTAGCGCGGGAAGATCGTGCATATTGTCTGTGGAGATTGTCGATGCATACGAGGTACGTTTCTGAGGAAGGTTTTTGGTGGTTTGTGTTTAATTGCACGTTTTGAGGAGTCGGGAACACACTAACAATAAGTTGGGGTAACACCAATATACCGATGAAACGTAGGTATTGGAAATATCCAAATACCAATTTCCTCAATATCAATAGGTCGTACATCTTATGATACATATTATAACAATTACGACGATGAATGTATAGTATTTTCAAATTCCCCCTTTTAAAGCTTGTTTAGGATCCATACATGTTTGTACAGAAATTGGCTAGTCCAAATAGCTGGTCCAGAATTCACACTTTTTGTGAAGAAAACTAATGACCGAGAAACCTCGACTCATTTTTTTGCAGTTTCTGTTCGCAGGCACGTCGAGCTGCGGCCGCGAGAGCTACTACTTGCCCGCCTGGGACACCTGGCTCTCTCCACTCCTACGAGCACTGGCGACTTCCATTGACTCTGTTCTCATATCGCCTCCGAACCCAGCGAGTTCTCGCTTACGGGAGCACAGCTATTATAACAGATAATCTTTGTTATTCCTAATGTTGTATCTCCTATTAGTGCACTTTTAAGGATAGACGAATCAACATCCTTTTCATTCTAAATGTTTTATTTTACTCGCAATTGACAATTTGGCTGATGTATTATTTTATTATTACATAGATCATTACTTTCCTTGAGTAGATGAAATGGGAATTAATATCGCTTTGCGGGTGATAACGGTCAACTAATTTCTTCAAAAGACTGTCATGGGCATATTGTCTAATGACGTACCCCGATGCCGTAGCAATTTTTACAACCGTTACTTTTCAATCTCGCGCCAGTTGCTCCGGACGCAGTGCAAGCGCAATGGTCTAGCGTGATGGATACGTAAGGTAGGGTGTTGGTTTGCCATTGCCTTTCACTGACCTTGCAAACCTTGAATTCCGCGTAAGAAACGGGGGTTATCAGCTTATGACTGACGCGTTATAGGCAACAGCAAACTGTTACTACGCATCGCATATCATTATACAATCAATCATCTTTGCAAACCTATGACACAATGAGGTTACAATGAAAGCATTACTGTACTTGACTATTTTAAACCATCGTCTCAAGGCCGTATCTCGTAGGCCCTGATTGCTCATTAGGTACATTGGAGGAAGATGCGTAATGTTACACTCGTCTGTGTGATGGCGAACCCTTTCCAGACGTACTATGAGGCGGACACCGCTATACCATTCTGTTTGTATCGTGGTAGGCTCGGAGCGCCTAAGGGCTGACCTGCTGGGCAATACGCAATGTTTTACCAGCTGCTTGTATGCCGGGCGCGGCGCTCGTGTTGTGGGCGGGGTGCGGTGCGCGGAGGGCGGCGCGCAGTCGAAATTCCGGAAACGACTATACCGGCGCGATTCACCTCGCGCTCCGAGGCGCGCAGGGCGGGCCCTCCGGTCACGCGCGGCTGCGCACGCTGCACGGGGCGGCGGAGGCGGCGGCGGCGGCGGTGACGGCGGCGGCGCGCGCGCGCGGGAGGCTCGGGGCGGGAGCCACACCGCACATTGTGCCCAATGAGACAAAGCCACGGATGAAACACTGACATGGACCTTCATTTGAGAATTTCAACAAGGCCGAGCGTAAAGCTTCAGGCACACATATAACATGTATCGCACGAAGTGTAAAAAGAACTTTCTGGACCTTTGAAACACTACGATAAATCGAAGTTTTTCCGAAGGGTGACGGCAGAGTGTGTAGCTAGCGCTAAATTTCCATAAGTCGCATCATCTTGATTCGCATTTGTTCGCCAAGAGCTGCTCACCAATATTGTATCACGGGAATGGTAGAGGAAAAGGAACACACTCTGCTGCCAATGTTAGGAACAAATCTAATTTATCCGGGTCACGTGACTGGTACGATACAAATCCCTAGATTACACTCGCTAATTATGTTGGAGTAGCGTTCTCCGCAACACTAAGAGAGCAGAGCTGCCAATCAGAATTTTGGCGCATGCGCAGTGGAAGGTCTTAGTATGCGGTTCACCACCTTCAGTCGTCGGCGAAGACAATCCCGATCGAGGTCGGTGGATTTTGGAAGGTAGAAAAAACTTACAGCATGCCTTCCTTCGGAAAGGAAGTTATGCCGGCGACCCCATGTCGTACATTTAGACTTTAGAGCATGAAAAAGAACTACGTCACCGTTGGCTTAAAGCGGTGCCGCCAATTATTGTCGGCCTTATTATTATTGCCGCGAGACAAGTTCGCCGCTAGACGGCACTATATTACAAGGCAAATCACATATCTCAGACGACATACTATTCCGTAACGGAACGAAATGGCTGACAAAGATATCGAGAGATATCAGAACAAGGCTCGGTCACTGCTGAAGTGCCATAGAAGAAATATAGTATAATTCACGAAAAAAAAGAACAGTTCCAGTGTATCAGATCCATGATACTGTAACAAGATCCCTTGTATAATTGTTGTTATAGTATCATAGATCTGGTATTCTGCAACTGTTCTTTTTTTTCGTGTACAATCAGGTGCAATTTGCAATTTGCAACTGTAATTATTTGCAAGGAAACGATAAGTCTAGAAAGGAAAATATGCAGTCCAGAAAAGTTCCTAACAGCGACTAAACCAAAAGTAATGAAATATTTCCATTTTATTTAATTAAGGGTATAATAGAGAAATATTGTTTCAAGTGACATCCAGACAACATTCATTATGGCAATAAATTCGGGACGTGATATTCGAATCCTCGAATATAAAATAAGATTTAAGATTCGCCACCGAAATATCTTCACTTTCTGCTGTATTATCATTTATCACGTATTTCTAAACGTTCGGCAATATTTGTGCCAGTTGAAATAATCGCTTGAAAAAATACAGAAAACATTGGGCGTCATGTTGGCCCACTGTGCGGGGAGGAGTCGGAGTGGTGGAGGGGCGGAGTGGCGGGGAGGCTGGTGGCGGCCCGCTGCGTCGCTCGAGGTGGACAGCGCGGGCGTCGCCGGGTGGCTGCCCGGCGGGGGGCGGAGAGTAGGCGGGGGTTGCGTGCGGCGCGCTGCGGCTCACGGCCTGGGACTGCGGAAGGTGAGCGGGGGCACGGGCGTCCCTGGAATGTAAATTGCGGAGAGGAAAGGACATCAAAGTAAATTTGTTTCTCCTAGGAATTTTGCTTGAAGAGGCGTCAGTTTTCTATCGGTTTTTTGTAAGTTATAATGTGTACGCCGTAGATTAGAAAAGGTAACGTGATGTCGCATCTGTTGCTAAATTTAATAATGTACCCGGACTAAATTCAATAATATACTCTGCCAATAAACATAGAAACCTATGGCAGCGACGGACACGATGGCGGCGGCAGCAATTCGAGCAGAGGTGGAGCGAAGCAACGCAGGGATAGCTCTGCACCCACCAGCATTCGTCTTATTCCTTTACCAAGCATTTCTGAACTATTTGACTAATGAAGGACGACAAAACATTTTTGGGTACACCGTGTTATCGTTTCTCAGCCTGAACTTTACGTAACGAAGAAGTATACTTTAATGTTGTACTGAAATGATCTTTGGTAAAAATAAAACGAGAAAGAAGCTTCTGGATGTACTTGAATATATTTCAGAGGGATCATGTCTCCACGTCAGAGGCGGCCATGGGCACGGGGCACTACGCGGTAAAGAGTAGCGTGTTATTGCTAGAGGGCACTGGGCAACGCCCACCCGGGCGGTGGACGATGGGCGACGGACAACGAACGTCGGGAGGGAGGAGACGAGCGGCGAACTATAGCGGGCAACGTGGGGCGGGCAACGTGAGGCGGACAACGAGCAGCGGGCGACAGGACACGGGCGGCTAGACAAGTGGCAAGCACCGGAAGACGGGCGACGGCTGGCAGGAGAAAAGAAGAAGGAGAGTACCAGGAAATAAGCGGCACGGGAGAGACGAAAGACGGGAGATATACAATGTCCTGCCATGTCATCAATTATTTTAACAATCCAGCATGCCAAAGTAAATTGAATGGCGTGGTCGATAGCAATGATTCGCTTTCATTTCACAAACGTTGGCAAACTAGAGCTGAGGGCTGTTGTATTCTCTATTTTTCTCTCATTTCGCTACCCGCGGAATGTTTGCACGAAAACAATTTGCGTATTTGACAGAATTTAAAAAAAGTGATCTTCAAAGCTATTATTTGAAGAGGTTTTAAAACGGGTTATTCTTTAATTAAAAGTGAGAGATTGAAAGACAAGTCAAAGTGCGGGCCCTTTCACAGTCGGCGATTGCGGGCTGTCCGTTTGCTTTCGACGTACATGGCCTTAGTTTCATCAGAGAATCCACCTTAATATTTTCACAAGATTTTATATTTGTATGAATTCTTAAAATATGATTTTTAAACACGACATCGAAACAAACTAAATCACTCGTAAAAACTATCCCTATTGTAGTTGGATTGCTTTCCCTGATCTGATTCCTCCGAGGCGGTATCGGGTGCTTCAGTCCATGCGGTACTTCAGCCGATCTGACAGGCAAAATACAATCCCGGAAGCGATGCGGTTATTCGGCGATTCTCAATTGTTTTAGAATAACTCATCGCCTAGCCTTTACTACTACAGCAGATGATGTGGACCTAGACGGAAGTCAGGGAGTCAGGCGACGGTCGGCGGGAGATGGGAGCGAAGCGCAAATGGCAGGTGGTGGTCTACAAGAGATGCAGGGAGGAGTCGTTTCAACGACGGGAATTGGGAAGGAGCCCTCGGAAAGGAGGCAGGGAGGTGGCAATGGAGCATGTAGAGTGAAAGAAGCATGTAGTAAGTAGCAAGTAGCATGATGCATGTAGATGAATGTAGATGAAAAGTGACAAAAGGTGAGGCTTGCTAGGAAAATAATGGTAAGTCGCGAAAGAGGTTGGCAATGTTGGGCTCCTATTAAGAACACGAGGCTACTAGCGGGAAACGAAGTCGACGCAAGTAGCTCGTGGCGCAAAGCAGACAAGTTGAGAGGCGAAAGAAATGAAGGAGTCAATGTTTATTACGAATAAAGAAAGTGGAACGAAATCGAAACGACGAATGGAGTGGCAGAAAGGTAGAGAAATGAATTACGGCAAAATGGTACTAGATCAGCCTACTACTCATACAGCCGAAACGTCATAAGGCAAGATGAAAGTAGGCAGATGGAGAAATTTAGAATAGCACACGTCGGGAGGCCAAAAGAATACAGACACGGTGGGAACGGGTACAAAGCGCAGTGAGTCGAAGAGAAGTGACCGAGGTGGAACGAAGCGACATGATGCAACGTGACGAGAGGCGAGGCAGATCGAGGAGATGTGACGCCGGGTGTAGCGAGGCGAGACTATGTATGCCGACGAGAGGCGAAAGAAGGAGAAGGGAAGCGATGCGGAACGAAGCGAGGCGAGATGTCTGCAAATTTCACACACGTTTAACTTCGATACAGTGGGTAGGCAAGCATATTACGATATACTGGATAATTCATTTTTTTGCACACTGCCTCGCGAAGAAAGTTAAAATGATTAATGGCTTCGGATTGGCGAAGCACGTTTAGCATACATTTTGTCCACAAATACTGATAAATTTTAGTGGAAACTTCATTATTAGCTGTACAAAACAAAATAAACACTAATCTGTTTAACATGTGTTACTTCATAAAAGAAGTATTTGAATTTTTGCAAGAGCTGTGTAAATATTTTTTCAGTCAACACATAAAAAGGGTCATATTAATTGTAATAGTAATTGCCCAACCCCAATAAAACATTTGCCAAGTATAATCTTTATACATTTCATAAAGTTGAGAAACACCGGTTAACTAAATTACGTTACTAATTTCAGAATAATAAAAAAATTGTTGACACCGCAAATCTAGAATATTGAAAAAATTCATATTCTCACTGTTCACTTGAGTACATAGACTTTCTAATCCTTTAGAGTAATTCTCGGAATTTCATTGGAATATGGGTTTTCTTTAATACGTCTGTTTATCCCATTTCCATGTCCGCAAACTGGTTGTGACCTTTCCGTCGTATTCATCCAGGAAGCCTTTCAGAAAGAGAAACATACAATCGTCACGTGTCTAGATCTAACCCAGGTCTTCGACAGAGTCCGGCACATCGGCCTCATACACAAATTAAAATCAATAGGCACCCCGGTATATCTTCTCAATACAATAACTAGTTTTGTATCAGACAGAACTTTTGCGGTTACCATTGTCAATCACACATGAAACCCCAGAAATATACAAGCAGGTCTTCCCAAAAGGATCTCCGTTATCTCCCACACTCTAATCTCTACGTAGCTGGCATCCCAGTAGTACCCAACACCAACATCGGGCAATTCGCTGACGATACCATTATATATGGGTCCAGTTACTCATGCAACATCATAAGAAATAAGATATACAGCCACCTAGGCAAAATTGATGAATGGTCCATAAAATAGAAACTCAAGAAGCTAATGGAAAAATCTTTTCACTCAGACAAATTTTTACCCCCGTCCAAATTAGTACCTCACTAATTCCTTGGACTCCACCCAATCAAAACATCAAAAATCTTCGTACAAATCTACAATGGAAAGACCATATGAATGCAAAAACATATCAAGCAAAAATAAAGATCCTCCAACTAAAATCACTAATTAATTTCCAATGTAAAATCTCTCTAAACAATGCATTATCCCTGTACAAACATTTTATCGGACCTATTATGACCTATGCAAGCCCTTTATAAGGTTCTAAAAACCTCAGAACCTATGAACTAAATACCTCAGAACAATTACTCAGGCTCCACGGTTCGTTTCAAATCTAGTTGCACAAAAAAATCCAAAACGTCTATAGAAACAACCGAAGCAGGTACAGGTGCATCACAGGAGATATCTAGAATTCCTGAGAAAGAACGCAAACTATTGAAGTTGCTGATGCATTACTGATATTGGAGAGATTGGTACTGCTTCGTACAATCTAGTAGCCGACTTCCCACTTTACCTGCGTTTCTTCAAGTCATCGGTCAAGAAAAGTTGCGCGGGTTTTACAGGAAACAGCCACCGAGACGGGAGCGCAGGCGTCGCCGCGCTGCGGCAGTGCGCGGGCGGAGCACGAAGCCGGGCGCGGAGCCGCAGCACAGGCGCGACGCACGGAACGCGGAAGCGCGACGGCGGGCACACCGGGATGGAGGAGGGAAGGGCGGCGGCGGCAGGTGCATTTGCACCCACGTGAAGGATGGCACTGCATCCGCAATGAAATAGCTTCAACGGTCGCATCTTGCACCAGCCAATTTTGCGGTATGGAGTTCTCTATGTTGTCGAGGTTAATGCCTGGGATCACACGTTGAACTGATGCTCAGCAAACGAATCGACGAATAATTTTGATACTTTTGAATAATAATAATAATAATAATAATAATAATAATAATAATAATAATAACTTATCGATATATCAATACCCAATACCCACAACATATCGGGAAAATATCAAGAGAAGATCCATGAGTATACCGATCTCGCCCATGAAGTCGCAACTCAGTGGAAATTCAGTAAAGTGACAACTGTGCCTATAATAATATCAGCTACAGGAGTGATCCCGAAAATGACACTTCGGGCACTGGAGTGTCTTCACTTGGATGCCAGGAATGTATACAATATGCAAAAGTCTGTAATTTTGAATACATGCCGTATTGTCAGAAGCCATCTGAACCTTCAGTAAAGCAACCACACACCTGGTCATCATTCCTGTGTGTGGTTGACATACCGACCAGTAGATACTGTGAATAATGTAAGATAACAATAATAATAATGATAATAATAATAATAATAATAATAATAATAATAATAATAATAATAATAATAATATCGAGAAGAAAACTTACTATACAAAGAGGCAATAAATGGAATGTTAGACACAAGATATTAGGAATTTAAAATGTTCTACTTGTTAGATATGTCAGAAAGAAATACGCCCTGTTCGTCCGTGGCAAGCAAGAAGAAGAATGGCTACGCGGTTTGTCTGATACCGCTATCGCTTAATTACAAATTTAATCGCAAGAAAAAATGAATGAAATAATCCTTTCGTTGTGGGGGTTAACATAGGATCTACAAAAGTACTATTTTATTTTACGTTATATTGTATTACAATTATCACAATAATTGTTTAGAGCTGCAGATAGACCACATTGGTTATGATGGTAACTTTGCTGCACAACGATTCTCTTTTGTTTAATAAACATACTAATACATAACTCATAAAATTAAATGCTCCTTAAAGCGCATGTTCTACAACGAACAATAAGCATGCTCGCATGAATGTGCTAATAAGAATACGTGCCCGGGTTTATATAAATACTTTTGAGCAGTCCGGTTATTTTCGTATGTTGTACAATAATATTCAACAAACAATTTTGGATATAAGCAATAATGGAAAAGCAAACAGTTTCGTAGCCAGCTGCTGTTTCGACTGAAACGCTAGTACAATCGCAGTTCGACTCGGCGACGTAAATGGCTGCGGAAAGGGCAGAATGAATGCAGGCTGGAGCCCTCATTAGAGCCGCGCAAGACCACGCATAGAGAACTCGCTAGCATGAAAAGCATGCCTTGAAAACAACTCCAGATGACAGATGTCCTCTTTGTGGGGTGCATTCTGAAACGCTCGGGCACATTGTCTCAGCCTATGCCAGCGAAACATGAATACCTTAAGACAGAACAACGTCAATTCGTTTTCTCACTGGCACAAAAGTAGTTAGAAATGTGCCAGAAACAAACACCGAATAGTACATACCCTACATTTCTAACTGAAATAAGACCCAATACCATTTTTTGTGGTCAATAGGTCCATGTTAGTTCATGTTGTCTCTTGTGACGAAGAGATTGTATTTCTTAATTGACAGCATTGTTCAATGGCAACATTAATTCCACTGCAATCGAGAAGAAATTGGCATAGAATACATATTGTCTAATCATTCCGTCGTGATTGGCCTCAACGTGGATTGATTTTATGGTTTGATTACAGATATTACTAAAAAAGAGCTGATAAATACATACGTACTTGATCAACAATTTTCTTTTTAGGATCCAGCGGCAGCGTTTTTAGTTCTAAAAGCCTGACATTACCTAACAGTGGAACGGCTATAATGAAGGGAATGCTTGCAATTTCTATAATGGCGGCAGCCTCTCTGAAGTTATAGACTAAAGCTAACTTTCATAGAATAATGGGTTGAGACAATGCAGTTATGAACTGAGGATACAATAAGCTCAACGATGCTTCTGGTGGCGCGAGCGACTCAACTTCATCAATGATGTTCATCGCAATCCTTCACTTGACAATTCTTGTCAGGCGAGTCAGTGAGAGTGCGGTACGGAACAAAGATGAGTGTTTGAACATGCCAGGCAGGGGGGTTTAACAAAGAACCCACCAAGAAACCCATCGTTTCATGCAATTGTTCATTCACTATTTCCTACCTGTCTGAATATGCAGCTCCTGGAGGGGTAGGGATACAAGAGGAGATATAAAAAGATATTACAGACCAGTATAAGATGAAAGGGATGTAAGAAATATAGTCATAATTATCACGAATGTACGAGGGAAATTACTTTTAAGAGAAGATCTTTATGCACGGCACTAGATTTTTAAATGAATGCAACTATCGTCTGTAAAGCTAATTATAAGATGTCTATTGAGAATTGGAATCTACAAGAACATTAATTATCGGAACTGTGGGTTCCCCTTTATTAATTCGTTAATGCAACAGTCTCTATATTTTGCACAATGAACGTATTTGAACGTGTGCTCTCAAACTCCTAATTTGGTGATTTTTTAACATGAAAGAAGAAGAGTTGGTGTACCCAGTAATTTGTTCATTTAATGTTGTCCTTGCACAGTTTGCTACCGCTTGATGTAACTGTGTGTCAAGGTCAATTCAACTGTTATTATCTCATCCAACACAAAATGGAAGTATTGCGGTGTAATCACTGTCATGTACACACACTGTATTAACACACACATTTTTTATATCACAATAATACCTTTTCAAATTTCGTGAATGGCAGAAATAATAAGTTATTAAAGAACTACTTAGTCCCAAATAAAAACTGTGAAATACAAAACGCGACAATCTGCTGTAATTCGAAAAAGAAACTCAGAACCAAAAGCAATATTGTTTCCAAACTAATTCATAATATTTCTATATCACTATTCACACACTTTGCTGTACTTCTAATGCGGACTCCATTTATATGATTTCGTGTCAGAACATAGTATAACCGACAGAAATTTTGAAACAAAACCCAATAACAATTCTACAATACTTCATTCTTCTTTCATTTCCCTACCCAGGTAGATGAAAAATTTACTAAACGCCACAGCTTTTGTATTTACGAAAGAATTCCAATACATTCCGACCGCAATCACGTTACACTTCACAAGGTCGTGGCTTAATTTGGGCGCAGCAACAGCGCGACCAAGCGCTTCGAGCTCATCACACAAACAGCTGACAGCCTTCCCCGAAACTGTGCAGAGCAAACTCCCTGCTAAATAGCCACTATTTACCTAAATAGTACTCGATTTTAGAGAATCTAGCAGAGTCCAGCAGTCATATAATTGAGATATAACTAGACTGCTTATTTGTATTCACAATATTGAATAGTTTATGCAAAATATCCATAAAATGAACTGAAAATGTGATCCAGACCCCCAATTGCCCCCAGGTGTAGGGTTGTCAATTCTATCGTTGTTTCGTTCCAGTTTCCCCAATCAGGTTTGCAAATGCTGAGATGTTTTTTTTTGTTTCTAAACCGTAATAGCAATCTGTTATGCAAAATAATCAAGAAATCCTTTGCGAGTGAAAAGTTAACGAGCGATGAAGGAACGAATGAGATATTTTTCTCGAGTATGTATTGTTTCTTTGTCACCATATGTAATATTTGATTTTATTCTAATTATTTTAATAAAATTCAATTTAAAAAAAGGACTTCATACGATATGTATTACGTAGCTATGTTAGGGATATACTAAATGATAGTACTGATTATTGAGAGTAACCGATGACACTCATTCTCAATAATGATTACGTGTGAAGCATAAATGAATCAGTCGTTTGCCTACCCCAGGTCTGCAAAATGGAATATACAAAAGTACTTTCCTGTATCGGTGGCACGAGTACACCTGAGTAGTTAATAATTATTTATGAACCAGAGCGTCATAATGGTTCTAATAATGGAGTGGCGACAAAAAGATCGAGAGCCTTTCCCCCGAGGACTTTTTCTTGCCCGAGATCCTTAGGACTAGTTAACGCCAGTGGTACATGATTATATTTTTTACGTAATTTTAATTATTCAGTTTAACTTATTGAGATTAACGTATAACTAGCTGTTAACTTGGTTCGGTTTGTCTTTTCATTTTCCCTCCCATAATTCCCACCATAAGAGAACATGCAGCAGCAATCTACTGTTTTCATATTGCTCTCGTAATCACGATCCTCTCGATCCAAGTAATGCAGTGGATATCGAACTCCGTATTAAAGGCAATAACAAGCTATAAAGTATCAGTAAAAAATAAAATATATTTTGAGGGAGCCACTAGTAAAAGAAACTTCTACGGAATGTCCAGCGTGCTAAAAGTTCAATTTTTAGCACCAGTGGTAAAAGTGAGACGATGCTCAAATACTCACATAAAATGTGAAAGCAACAAGGAAAACAAAATACTTTCATCAGATCAGCACCTACTAATCCTAATGGAATATGGTACCTAATTAAGTGATTTGAATATATGAATTAAATTTACTGGTGCTACAAAAGGGCCCAGACTTTCTCGTATTAGTTTTCTATTTTCTTTAGTCTGTGCTAGCTATTCGGTCTTGTCACATACACTTGCCAGCTGCCATCTATTGCCGCCCAGAGAATATTTTTTGCAATTTTCTTAATTTTTGAGTATCCTAATAATACAACCGAAGTATTACTTTAAGAACAATAAACCTTGTACTAAGTGGCAGTTTTCATTGAAAAATTTGGAGCCGTTCGTAAGTAAATCTCGTTAAATCTCTAGTGTAAATGCAACATTTCAAGCACCTTTTCACTGAAATCTCTTGAGTGTTCGAAAAACTTCATTTGAAGTCATTTAAAGCAACTCCACTCACAAATGCAATAATGTATACAAATCGCTAAATACGTACACATTAAAGGCGTGAGATATTAAAAAAAATTGCATATGTGTAATTTTTGAAAAAGTAACAGAATACAGCAAAATGACTTTTATGTCACCTTAAACCGTGCAATTAATACTATCCATACGAAAAGTTTGAAGAAAAAATCGGAGCCTTTTTTGAGGAAATGGCGTTTGAGCGTTTCTGAAAAAGCGAATATGCCACCTTTATAAGTGTATTTAACCTTATTAAGAATGATTTTCAAAATCGCAGCGCCTCGAGTCGAGACAGATCTACCGGGGAATATGCATTTTGGAAAAAATCCTACGTATGGTTTAAGTCCTTGTGGTATTCACAGACGGAAACAGGACAGACACACGGACGGACGAACGGACGGACGTTTAAAAAATTCTAAAAATTACAAAAAACCACATTTTTGTGGTATCATGGAATCATGGTACCATAGAACGTGTATTTCCGTTGAAATCTCGAAATCGATTTCCCGCAGCATTACATAACTTTCTCTAAACTACGTATATACTCCGTTTATACATACGTACGTATACGAGAAAGTAATAAAAGAAAATTCCGTAAGGCTGTCTAAAAATAGTCATTTGGGACTTATTTTATTTTTCTCGTAGGATTGCGCCATAAAATCTGTAGGAGTTACATTTCATGTAGGAACGTAATAAATTATTATTAGTTTAAAAACTAGCCCAAATAAAAGCTTTAAGGAAATTACCAACACTACATAATAATACGCTACACAAAAATTGAGCTGGTTCTAAACTAAACGCAGTCCTACAAAATTTGAATTAATTTACATATACAATTCAACTCGTCTCTTCAATCCTGAAAGAGCATTCTATCCCTTTTCCTAAGACAATCTTTTTACCGAGAACGTCCACATTTGAGGGCGCAACTTTCTGTGTAGTCGTACCTAAACGGGACTGGTACTGTCAAAGCAGAGTTTGACACTCGTGAGAAACACGCTAGAACACTTTGGAGTATACGCTAGATGAACAACATGTCTAACACTTTGACAATGTCCACAGCCAATTTAATTGCATTACCCACTCTTAAATGAACTCACGCTGTCAAGTGGTATTAGTCCCTTCACAAGAAACGTCCGCTACCACAGCTACAAATTTATATTTTGCCATCTTAAAACTGTACGTATGGACGGAGTCGTCTTTGATATAAACTTACATTACTGTAATGAAATAAACAAACAGACAACATCGACATCAACAGACGATTGCGATTACTATTTTGGCAGCGTACAACAACATTACGTAAGGTCGGTTACATTTTTGATGTAAGAAATAAAATAAATAAAGCCGTAGACAATGTCAACATCAACAGACACTGTCAACAGATGCATACACATACAGTTCCACTCATCCCTTCGACCCTCGAAGAGCTTGTACTCTGTTCTTACGCCACCGCCCGCACTCGCCATCGCGGCGGCGGCGGCACGGCGGCTCTCTGTTCAGCCCGCGCGGAGGGTTCCCCATTTCCAGTAAAGCAAGCGGTACGGCGAGGCGCGGCGCGGAGCGGCGGGGCCCAGCTGCAGCGGCGGCGGCGGTGTGCGGTCGCGCAGCTCTTTTTGTGAAAGAACCCCTCCTTACGAAGGCGCCCTTCTCTCGGCACGGCACGGCGCGAGCCCGAGCGCGAGCGCGCGCGCAAGCATTCACGCACGCACCCACCGCAAAGGCCCGCCCGCGCCGCACGCACGCACGCACGCACACACACACACACACACACACACACACACTCGCGGGACGCAGCGGAAATCTACACCCGCGTGGCACGCACGTCCCCCGCGTGCCTGCCCGCCGCCCGCCCACTCGCCCGGCAGCGCGCGCCAGGAAGCGACCGGCGCTAAACGATTGCTTCCTTTCGCGGACGCGGGTCGCTCGTCGAAGAAACCGGGGGAGGTGGCTCAGGGCAGCAATTGAGGTCACTGCAGTGCCTCTCACCGGGAGGACCTAAGGATCGAAGCATCGCCCTAACAAATGGACCACGCGCGATCTTTGCTTACTCTTCCTTATACTATCCTCTCCCTTTACTCACACACACACTTATACGTACATACACTGCTCTACCTCGTATTGGGAGGCTATTCGAGAACTCAAATACTCTCCCGGTTGGGGCGATGTCCCGCTGATGGGAGAATGGGACGAAAACCAAGCTGATGTGTATGTCAACGCCTGACCTCATTCTCTAGCGGGGGAAGAACACAGCCACCTCCCGTGATAAAAACGTGCAATACACTTACGGGACTAATGACCATAGCCGTTGACAAGCTCAGAACCTCGAATCAATATATCATTGGATGGAAGTAGAAGGCTTCCGCGGCCGCAGAGTTGTGTTTAATTTCGTTCGTTGGGACGTCCGTTACTCACGTTGAGATATTTCCTTCAGCGCCAACTGCAGGCCCAAAATATGGTTTGCGTTGTCTGCATAACCGAAATATATCATGCGTAGGTTAAGGTGTAAATGGTTAGGTTACAGTAATATTAGGTTAAGTTAGCAACGCCTAAAATCACTTATATTACAATGACAGAGGAATAAATACACAACTTTTCTTTTAATCAAGCTCACAATCCAATCTGGGTGCAAAGATCAAATACTCTCTCTCTCTCTCTCTCTCTCTCTATATATATATATATATATATATATATATATATATATATATATACACTCTATAATAAAGAAAATTAAGCATTTTAAATTTAAAACAAGGCTCTACATTTTGTCCGCTTGTACTTACGAAATCATTTACGAGAGCCTGTACAATCAAGGATCAGTGTCCTATAATTTCTGCAACTCATACCTACTTTTTACTTCTAGAAAGTCTGCTTGCCCCTTTCCTAAAAAATGCCACCCAAGCGGCAAGAAGTCGGTGATGATGGGTCCAAAGTGGATCCAGAAAGTATTTCGGAAAGGGAAAGCAATTTCAGTTCCTACTTCCCCCGCACACATTTCTGATTACTCAGTTTTTAATTGATAGTTTGGAACATGTAGATTCATAGTGAAATATTCCTGTAGAGATATTAAAGGAATATGTAGTAATTGTTCTGAATAAATTGAGTTTCAATTGACATAAAAATGTCGAATATCAAAAATAATGTTAGGTTTGCGGGGCGGGGAGGCATGTCTCCCCCCATGGGAGGGCCATTGTGGCACTGATGGCATTAGTGCAGGAACCCAAGAAGAACCAATCGCAACCGCAGCAGCGCCACGTCCCATGCCTAAGAGAGTAAAGAGCAGAGCGCTTTCGTCTACCCATAGGAACACGCGTTTTGTTGCAATACACATCGGGTAGTAAAGGAAGACATTAGTCTTCTAGCACATTACTATTAAAGTATCGCATCACAATATTTTATCTTTACTGCGTAAGTACGTATACTGCGATTTATGCAACTATGCCCCTGGCAGGTATCAGCAGTTGACGGTTTCATCCAATCGGGAGCTTGAACGTCAACATAGTGACGTCAGGTAACAAAGATTATCCTTATGGACTTTCTTCTCTAATATCGCGGATAATTAATATTAAGAAAGTGTTATGATTTATTTGCTAACAGTTAATTATTGAGATGCGATATCTCTGCCCATTAACAGACGTTCATTTTAACGCAGTGAACGATGAACGACCACGTAACATAATGACTGCTGGATGAAAAGTACGTAGAATGTTATTGTTAAAATTTCAACAACAAAAAAAATTGGCATGAGGGGAAATCTTCATGCATCCTTGATATATAGAACGACATTGCATACAATAGACTTTTAACAACGTTCCTAGAAATTCTTGGGTAAATACTGATTAAAACTTCCACGAATGCGGTTAAAAGTGTGGCTTGTGCGGTGGAATTCACTTGGAACAACACCACATTTCTCTAATGCAATTTTTTAATGGAATTACTGTGAGATTTATGGAATACTATGTATGCACTTTGTACGTTCTCGTGCACAAAAATGGAAAACACTTCGATCTGTAAGGAATCATATCGCGGATGAATTTGTTGTGCTTTCTTAAATAAGATTTGCCCCATCCAAGAATTAAAAACCACCTACCAAAAATTTCGCAATTCTTATGAATTTTTAAGGTAGCTTTCAAGTCGCGATATAGAAAGAAAGCATCATAGCTACTGCATTAACCAGAATCTTGTATTTTTTCGTTTTATTTTATCTTAAAGAAAAATGAGAAGTCAGGACACTGCAGTAAGCGCGGTTTCCTGAGATACAATATTCTCATGGCACATTTTATATCGTGGAATAGCTTCTAAATAATTTCGAAAATACCATTTTCCGAATGGAGAATCAATAAACCTGATTGTCAACATGTTAAGCGCCTTAAATTCCTTGATCCCCTATAGCAAAATTATATAGTTTTAATGTCATTATTTCTTATATCCCTAAAAGAATATTGCATCTGGATTCTTTGGTTTTCGTTCTTAAATTGGAAATATATAAATGGCGCCATCCGCTGTTTTAATGAACTTCCTTCTTGGGGTCGAATAAAGATGACTAAAGAAGGAAATATGAGGTTTATTTACAAAGTACTTACAATATAAATGCAAATTTGCCCCACAACAAAAATATCCCTGATAATTCCATGTCATCTCCGGACAAGATCCTTGTGCCCAACACTTCAGTAATTTCCTAACTTACTCTCACGATTAGCCATATTTGCAGCCGATGTACTGCGATCCTGATCGGAGGTGCTCTCGCAAGCTGCACCTCATAAACCTCCGCGGTCTAGACGGTGGCACTAGGAGCAGCTAGTTTATAGTCCGGAAATGACTAAGCGAAAAACATTATATGATGGCAAGAAAATATATCCCCAAGCAGGACTTGGAAAACAAGCTAATAACAAGAAGAATTTTTTCTCTGATTAATAATGATGATACAAAACAGTTTATTTATGACAGATTAAAACGAACATAAAATTACATTATTTTCGTACATGAAAACATAAACAGGATTTACATAAACTGTATTTCGACGAGTTGACTTTCATTTCTTTGCTTCTACACGCAAGTCTAAGATATTCTAAAAAATATTAAATTTGAAACAAGATACGACTAAGTGAAAAACGAACTACAGCGTACAATATAGCATCGTAGGCTTTCACGGCCGGAGTCAATAGAAGATAAATTTTCCGGGCTGGTAGGCCGTGGTCCAGTTGGCATGCCAACTGGACCACGGCCTACCAGCCCGGAAAATTTATCTTCCACAATGTACAATGTTTTTCCGTCTTAACCATGTAGATTAACTGCTCAATTGCGACAATTGTCTACTTATTCGTACACTGACTACGTTTTCCCATCGTGCTTAAGAGAAAAGGTGAAAAGATCAAGATTCTGTACTAGGATTTATATTCGATATATATTCGCAAGAAAGTATTCCTAGACGGGACCAATTACAGTTCCGCTCCCCACATAAATTTCTTACAGAAAAGTGACATTGAAATTAAAATGTATTTTTAGAACATCCTACGCTCCGACATAATGGGAACTCCTTTTCAATCCGACACTATCAGCATTTGACAATTGTTACGAATAAATTGAGTAAAATTACATCATATTGGTAGGAACCAGGGGAGGAATGGTTGTCCGCTTGGATCCGCTAGTTCCCAGCGATGTCTGCTTTACCTCGTCTGAACTTGAGTATTTGTTTACGAGCCACCACTGCCCCAAAGCGTGAGCGGACAGCCCGCGCCGCACGGCTGCACTGAGGCCACGCTGCGCGCACGCACCAAAGCACGCATGGTGGCGGCGGCGGCGGCGGCGGCCCCAGGGGCTAGCGAGCACACCGACCAAAAGGAACACGAACGCCCCCCTCCCCCTGGGCGCTTGCAAAAGGAACGCCACGAGCGCCCCATTTGAAAGACCTTCAAACATTTTATGCCTGCCATTTCTTGCCCGCATACAAACCATTTTTTTTTTTGTTCGTCTTCTCTTTTTCGAACGCTGTTGCACCGGGCGCTCCAAAGTACGAGGGCCGGCGTGTTCGGCGACACCGCAGCGGCGCGGCAGCTGTAGAAGGTGGTGTTGTTGGCCGGAGGCCCGGTGGGGACCAGGTGCGAGAGAAGTCAAAAAGTGTGACTCTTCTTAATTCAGTGAATGTACAAGTAACTATTTTATTTATGTATGTATTCGTTATTTATTTATTTACTGATAGTTCTGACAATTTGTTAACTAGAAATATTTTATGCAACACCGAATGGAAAGATAAGATGCGTTTTGAAAAGGTCTTTACCTTTACTATTAAGTAATTTCAACATTCACTTTAGTTTTTTATTCTGCCTAGTAATTGTTTCTGAGGGATTCTCAATAGTTCCTACAGTTTATTTTACCTACAATGATAATTCATGATTCCCGCATAATGATACTACAGGCATATCATCGATTACGTCATTTAAAAGTAACATCGTTTTCGGACACGATTCGAACCCGTGAGTAATGTGGTCTCCAATAAAATATGAGGTATGGGTATGCCAATAAAATATGGAAGTGTACAGTAAAAGATGAAAAATAAAATCCAAGCAGCAAGTTTTTATAAAGGCCGTATAGGTGTTTGCTACCCGACGGAAGTCGAAATAAACTGGATGTAAAAGCATTTTTTGAAAATATTCTTGAAAATACAAGATGATTACATTATGCAACAAGAATACCAATGAATCGACTTTCATTAATGGCAATGAACCACAGAGAAGGATGAAAGGATATTTGTATTCTGTAAAATGGGTACTAGAACCCTTTTACACGGACTAAACCTCAATGGAAAGAAGAAAAGGAAGGTTGTGAACGATCCAATGCTGGAGAACACTTATGAAATTCTTGTAGCAACCTCCTGAAAGAGTGTGTTGTTCACGATCTTCATATAATTCTAATAGAAGAAGGCATAGTCAATTATTGTTTCTGAGTAAAAAGCTTGTTCGGCAAAAGTCGATTGAGTAGAAGCAAACAATTTTTTTTAACATAGTGAATGTCACAGGTAATTCAGGGTATTTTTTCTCGACAAATGGCTCGGTGTCGTATTTGATAGAAGTAGGTGAGCATACAATCGAAAAACAAGCATAGCATAGGTGGCAACAAATTAAAAAAGTAATTTCTATTATCAGATCGCCTTCTTATGATATTTACTTACGTATTCGAAATAGATTAAATGGCTTATTATTAAAAAAACTTTTTTTTAAAATTTCTTTCTTTCTGTTCGTCTTACACTGTCTTTCAGAGACGATAATAAATGTCAATAAGTTGTTTTTAGGAGCATTTTAGGAGCAAGCATCCTTAGGGTGCTCTGTACTTTACATTATTTTTGTAACAATTTTTCAAATACTAAATAAATTTTATTAGTTCGTTTTATTGAATTTTAATAAGACAATGCTATTCAATAAGGCAGTATTAGAAATTAATTTAAATTTGAGGGAGGAAAAGGAAAATCTAGGAGGTTTCCGTTTATCCTTGGGAATGCGGGAACGTAATCGAATATCATAAAGCTTCCTGCACTAGATAAAAAACTCAATTGTATGCGATGTAATTAAGGGCCCTGTCAGAGTCCAATATAATGCCATGAATCACATAGGCACACAGAAAATATGGCAAATTGTTATAAAAAGGTGATCTGATCGGATAAGATAAAACGCATTTTACAAGAAGCTAAAAGACCATAATGTGCTCGTTAGTACTTCTATACTCGTGCTACCGCGCTCCTGAATAGTCAACTAATTGGAGTATCTTTTAGTCACTTGTAAGATAAATAAAAACTTTAATTAAGAACATAACATTAGAAATATGGATTGCTATCTTACTTTAATAAACATTTTCATTTATTTTATTTTAACTTTTTTTGTTGGAATTAGCGCGTTGGCCCGTGTACGTGCCATGGTCTACCAACGACGTCCCGGCCTCGCGGCCATGGGTTAAAGGCGCACGTGTGGTTCGCACTAAGACACACAGTACTCTGGTCTTCTCAACCTGAGAAGTGAATTTTCTCATCGTATGACAGCGACATATTGCAAGGCAAGGAAAACGCACACTATAATCTTGCCTGTCCGGAAATCGACCCCGGGGTCGCGTTATGGAAAGCGAACACGCTGACCAATGAGGTAAGCCGCCAGGTTATTTTAACATTTATTTAATTTAATTTAACAAGAAGCACGTGTGATCACGTAATGATAAAAGAGTACTTTCAAGCCTTTAATAAAGGAAAGTTATTTTAATAATGTTTTATCCATAAACGAGTAAAATGCTGTACTTTAGTTAGTCGCTAACAGTACACTGCGTCTTTTGAAATAACTTCAAATATATGTTTTGAATCTTAAAACTCCCTCCCGCTTTTTTTCGCAGCTTTAGACACTCAACAAAGCTGTTTTATTCCACATGGAAGAAGTACCTGCTCGATTGTAGTTAAGTTGTTTCCACTATGCGTTGGGCCGGTGTCGGTTCTATGTGTTATTGAAAGTCAGGATTGATGATGTGGATCTCACAGGCTTCAAACGTGAATTTTCATCCGAAATTGTGATGTTACGCCAGAGGAGTGGAAACAATGAAATAGAATAGAACATTTTAGCCAATTCGAAGACAATATAACAGACATTTAACCTGGTAGTAATAATCCATAAGAACTATTAAACTCATTCAAGCAATTATTATTAGAAATTATTTCTTTCGACATAGTTGAAGATTAAACCTGTGGGTATGACGAAGAATTATGCAAATGAAGGGACTGAAAGTGAGAAAGTGAGTAACTTCCATTCTTACACATTTTCGTCCTGTAACATTAATTGGAAATATATGTGAAAAAGAATGTATTCGCAAGTGAAGACTGTGACACGTTATTTTCTTGGAGGGCACGAAACTTCAGAACAAAATGCACACTAAATATAGAACAAAATGATAACGGGAATCCCTCAATTACATATAATTAAATTTGAAGTATTTTGTACGAAAACTTTCACCTTCACTCTTTGAGTGCCGTGTGTATCATAATACACATTCTGTCTTCGGGGGCCATGTGTATAAAAATGATTCACTCATGCAAATGCCATCTATCATCTTCAAAATTTTCTAATAGTATTGAAGTTAATATTTCCTTATTTTCGTCTAATATGTGATAACACGAACAGTTAGTGTTTTTGGATAACAAAAACGTAACTTTGAGAAACGTTGGGATTTATTTCATGTATAAAACTACGTACGTTTAATTTCAAAGTGAGCGACGAGAAACTTTTGCAGGAAAGCCAAGTTACGGTTTGGTTTGTAGTGTTTTAACATTCTCTTGAATCCTTACTAATGATATCCATATCATATATACACAATGACAAGTGTGTGTGAGAGAGAGGAACATCGCTGTGAGGATCAATATTACGCACGCCGCAATTTGCCGTGTCCACAGAAGGGGGACAAACCAAAAAGAAACCGGTGCTGCAATAGTGAATGATAAAAACAAAGCGCCCTTGCGGTCAGGTTAGGTTGTTCGGTCTGAGTGTGCGGAAACATTAAGATATGATTTTCGGCCCCATTTTTCGGTGCCTGCTGTGTTCCCTCCACGTTATTCATCCATCAACTGGACCCTTCTTCGAAGGCACAGGAGCTCCCAGAATATCCTGCCTGGCGCCACGGTGCCCGTCGGCGACGCGGCCCTATCCTCTCCTGAGGGATGTTTAGTCTAAGTTCAGGAAGTGCTGTTTCCTATTTTCGGAAGCCGGAATAATGCAGAAGTCCGCTCTTCGAAAGACAATATAGAATTTGGACCAGCATAGCCCGTGTTCCGGAAGCACACTGGCGTGCGCTTCTTAGAAAGGACTGGGAGGAACTGACGCATGTGCTTGGAGCTGCGAAGTGATAAATATAATAAAAAGGAAAAGGCCTCATCCTCCGAGATATGACGGATGGTAAAGTGAATGCAAGACCATTATCTACACATGTGAATGTGGTACTGAGGCCAAGACTTTCTTTAGTTTTTAAGGAATGAGTTCAAACTTCACGTACTTTTGATAATCTCCATCTGCATGCAATTCACTAAAGAACTAAACGTATCAATGAATGTCAAATACCAAAAGATTGCATTCCCAAAGGTTGTAAGCATTTTTTACTGCATTATATAGTTGTTTTATTTATATAAAATAATATATTTTCTTTATTAACCGCGAAGCGTAGACTGCCAGCCTACAATATTCACTCAACTATATATTTTTTTTTCTGTTTACTTCAATTGAATTGATTTAATCCCAAAAGGACTGAAAATAAAACATCGATATACATGATATTCCGCAATTCACTTCATCTTTAATTGCGTTTAACTGTTGTCATCAGCATGATGTCGGTTGTGGAGAGCACTAAAGCTATTCTGCTTCTTCGTTGGTAATGCCAAGCTCTTCTGTGACCCCCGACCTCATGCCCCAGCGTCTGAGGTCAGAAACAACTGATGTTAAAAAGCTTCCCGACAAGCCGCTACCCTAATGTATGTAGGCCCTACTCTTTAGTCAACAAAGTCCTGACCATTTTTTTCATGTGTTCACTTCACAAAGGGCAAGGCAATTTGAAGGTACTAATTCGGTGAAAAATTACTGACTTTTCCACTCTCGAAATTAAAACAAATAGTGTCTTACTGTACATACAAAATGTTCCAAAATGGGCGGTGTATCTAAAAAAGTTAATCGCTTTGTCCATCCGATTGTTCTTACCGCCTCTCCCTATTGACCAATCATAAACTGTGACTCATCTGCCTTAGGAGGCGATATACATCAATCACTGTTGATGCCCAATAAACCGCGTAGGTACTATAGCATAACCTCTTTGATTTCAATATAGTTTTCAGTTATTTTCAACATTGGCGCATTTTGGAACTTTGTTGGGCATAATTCCATTGGCGGAATAGACCTATTAAATACCACTTGTGCTTTGGAAATTCTCAAGTTTATTCCCTCCTCGGTGCGCGAGTCGGAGATTTATCGACAATTTGCAAAGCACTTGTTGTATTACCTATGATAATATCCGCCCTATTTGAAATTGGATATGAAAGCCTATTAACTTCTCGATCGTGTCAGAATGTAAGTCTTATGTAGTATATAACTGGTAGTGATGTTTTTCTCAATAAAATCGTGTATATAATTCACTTGGTATCAGCCATGACAAAGTTGATAAAAAAAGGTTTAAAAATCTTTAAGACGAGTTTTGAAAGTTCAAAGATAAATTAAAAATTGTTTTGTTATAAACAAAACGTTTGTTCAATGAGCAACAAGCACTATTCACAGAAGCAATTCTCATAAACACTAAAAGTATTCGTTTTTTAAAAATTCAGTATACACTAATTGTTGTATGCAATTATTACACGTAGAACGTAAACGAACGGAAATTATTTGTCTAAATTATAATTCATTAAACGTAATCCAAACCTAAATAAGCAAAAAACTTGCCTATTGAAACATATTTTAGAGAGAAATATATAAGGGGTTATATTCCACAAACTTTAAGAAATTTCTTTTATTGCACACCGAAATTTACTAAAAGGTATTGCTCCTGCTCAATGTAAAATTGAGTGATTAAGTTAGGTGATCTGATGAATATTCAGATACGCACGCTCAGAGACCAAGACAACAATGTAACTCGGAGCGTCAACTTAAAAAGGAAAGAAAATATCAAAACCCATGGTAATGTGCGATTCATCATCTCACAAGACAGTCTGCAACAAAAAGTGGCGGTCTGTTTGACTGTGAACGTCAGTGTACTGACACACGTGAGTCTCAGTCCATTCTGGGGAAGATTCTGGCTCCAAGACGTAAAACAAAATAAAAATACAGCAAAGAAACAGGCGCAAGCGGTAACGAAGAATATACACACAAAATGTATTCACAAAAACATTTAGCCGAAACACATTCACACAGTTCCCGCCTCGACGTTGCTCATCGCACACGCTCCACAGGCGCAACAAGTTCCAAGTACCCCTACAGTTTTCGCGGTATAATTGAATAGAACAAAACAATAACATTCAATCGTTTATTGGGAGTACGCTACTTTTACAGTACCTTAGAACAATCAGTATCATCAGTGCTTCACAGAAGAATGAAACTATTTCTTTTCTAAATTAGTGAAGATAATCGGTATAAATTGTGTGTATATAGCTCACCTGACGTGTGAATTCAGACGAAGAACTGTATTCACCATACACCCAACCGCTCCTGAATCTCGTCTCCGACTACCGCCACTTGTGAGTTAGGCGGCAAACTCAGTGGCGTCAGCCATTAAGGACATCCCTAGCGCGATCTACCGGCAGTTACTGAAACTAAGAGCAACAGAACTCTACGCTCAGGATGTAAGGATGATTGATACCACTAGGAAATCAGAGAGGATATCATACTTCATAGGAAAATTCGTCTCTTTTCGTCTTTTGTCTAATAGAAAGTTTCAAACTGTGGTCCAATGTGTTCGAGTGAAACATGGAACCTCACAATTCATTAGAACAATCTATCGGGTGCATCTAGGCAAAACAAAATAAAAAGTAGACTGTCAGAAGAAATTTCACATTAAATATTTATTTTCTTCCGAACGAATTTGGTTTTAGAATAAGACGGATCCTTTAATATACACCTTTATACCTATTTATTAACTCTCAAGGCAAATTTGGATTATTCTCAATTGCTCTTTCTCATCTCTCTCTTCTTCCTTGTCTTGATACGTCAACCAATTTCTTTTATTTTCGAATTCCCATAGAGGGGGTTCGAACCAATTTCGAACCCCCTCCTACATCGTTATTTTCGAAGATAGAGATTTTAAAAAATGAAACCTATTCTTCAGAATTCTTTAATATCATGTAGGGGATTTTCATGTCCTTGAATATGCGTAACCGTTGCATTGCTGCTCATTCATGATCTGCAAGAACTAGAAATATAGAAACACAAAGCACTTTAATTAGAAACCTAAATTTCATAGGGTTTGTTCATTTTTTAGACTGTTAGTTGTTTTTATTACAATAATTAAACTCACACACACATTAAACAGTCTTAAAACTTGTTTGAAAAATTGTTAATTAAAACATCATCTTTTCACTCAATTCATTTTAAATCATATTTATTGAAGTATTATATTAATTTCAGAAGTATTTTCATCTCTCTCAACATTTCGTGGCATTCCTTTTACTTTTTTCTTACAAGATGAAATTACTTCAGAAGAAGAGGAAACGAAAAGCCTCGGTATTACGTCACGAGTATTTGACAGCAAACGACCGATTCACGTGGAGATATGATTGAAAGATGCTTTCCTTGCAATTAAAATAATAATAATAATAATAATAATAATAATAATAATTATTATTATTATTATTATTATTATAATTTTTTAAAAAATTAAGAAATCGCGAATGATTTGTTATTTTCTAATTTTTGTTACTTTAAAGCCATCAATCTCTTTTATCAAAACATTAATTTCTTTATGGTACAGTCACTCTAAATTGAAGGAAATGCGCTGATATTACAATGTTCAAGTAACGTGGAGGTCGGAGATCCAAAAATGTTACATAATCGTATACTGAGGAGTGCATTCAGAAGAATTATAATAAATGACAACAATTATATTACAATATTGTTACAGGAAAATCAAATGAAATTTTAAAGAACTTACCTGTTTCTGATTCTCCATTATCGTTCAAAAACCTCTCAAATTTCTCCATTAATACTAACATACAAAAATAAAAAATGTGTATCTAATAAAGTACCGATAAAACCTATGTTCTTTTTGGCTACCCTATTGTTTATGCAATTCCAGAGTCTTCATAAAATCTAAAGGTAAGTTGTGGTACAACTTGACGAGTACTACACGTAACTATATACGTAACAGCCAATATTCAGAAACTGTGCCAGGCGCGGATCCATGGGGAGAGAAATAAAATTTTTCAGTAACCCCCTAAAATTTTTCAGTAACTATTAATTTTAACTTGCCACAAATCTTTCAAACAAAAACATTTTCGCATAATCATTAAAACGAATAAAATCGTATCGCAGCATGAGCTGATTGTAGCCTGCGACATAGTACAAAATATGCAATATGACACAGTCTACCAAAATATTTTGAATTTCCTCTCCCAACATTTGTCTCTGGATCTGCCCCTGTCTGTGCCATAAAATACCATTCTATGACTATGTTCTTGCATCGAAAAAGTTGTTTATAATATTAGTAAGTAAAGCCTCACCTTATGCAATTGGCAGGGTTGGTCACTTATCGACGAATTATAATCCGAATACATCCCCGGCTCTTGTCAATATTTTGTCCTTTGAAAATGGAAGACACTTTCAGATAGCTCATAAGAAGAATTGAAGAATAACGTGTTTGAGGAAAAGAAAGGAATATCATTAAAAAAATTAAATTTTTTCCGAGCCCTTGAACAAATATGAAAGGCTCATTCTACTGCGAATTTGACACGGCATTATTTTGTGACTTAATTATTTTATTTTACTAACAATTTTTATTTATTATGGCAAATTGCTATAAGATGTTAATACTTTAAAGCATAATTAACTAATTTTGTCTCAGTAATGCATCTTCTTTTTCCTACCCTCCGATGAAGCAGGGCAAATCTAAAAGAGAATACTTATGCCCCTGAGCTCAGGCGTGTATGAAGAAAAAGTGTCGAAAAGTAAAAATAAGAATTGTTACGTAGTGAATTGTAAGGTGGGTGACTTACCGAGTGTATCAGAAAAAAATGCAAGATACAAAAATATACAAAGACACAAATAGTGCAGGGAAAAGTTAAAATGGGTTGCTAGGGGAAAAAAGTTCGTCATTGAACACTGGGGGAGGTACCTGTTTGGGGAAAAACCCGCAAGCCACTGTGTAGGTCGTCGCAAGATCTCATTGTCCAGTGGAGGAAGAACATCACCATCTCCAGTGATAAAAAAACATGCACTACATCTTAGAGGCTATCATCATAGCTATAGGATTTTTTCATAGCTATAGACGAGTTCGGAAACATGAAAAAATCAATAAATCATTAAGTTAAAAAGCAATGAGCATACACACAATAAAAAATTGCTCAGGCCACATAGCAACCTTTCCGAAACTTTAAAAAGAAAGTTGAATAGGTGCAACATATTTTTTTAATTACATGATATCGTTCAAAAATATAATATTGAATATTTAAGAACAAATCCTTTATTTGCAATATTGTAGGTATAGGAAAACACCGAACAAGTTTTTAACTTTTCAATTTTCGGAAAATTAAGAGAGTTAATCGAAAATCGAACCTACGCCATTTTTATTAGAGTACTTCGCTCTATGCGAGGGAAAAAAGATTTAAAAAATTGGGGTCATAAAAAATGAGAATGTTGTTGAGGCTTCATGTAAAATATTACCCAAAATTATAATATCCATTTCACATTCAGTGAGCTTCGAGGTCGGCTATATCGATCAGGGAACATTAGTTTTGGAGAAAATCCTACAAACGGTTTAGACGCTAGTGTTGTCCAAGGTGTCCGGACAGAGAGATCTGCCGTAAGCCAAGTTTTAGGTATCAACGACCCACAAAACTGGATTCTAAGCCCACAATGTATTAGAGAAAGTAATTTCCTTCATATAGAAGCACGAATTGCCCATTTTTTTAGTATAAGGACTCACAACTTTTCTGTCAAAAAATCGCCACTTTTCGCTGCAGAATTAAAATAAATTATCTTTGCTAAATAAGTACGAAGTAAGCAAGACGGTGAAAATGCAACTGTTTTCCGTGCCAGATTGTGTCACTAACACCCCCTCGAATCGACCTCCGGGTGGTATCTGTTTCTGGTTGAGAGGAGCTAGACAGATATTAAAGACATTAACATTGCGGTAAAAGTTTTCAAAGCGCATTATACTTTACGAATAAAATGGTACAGAGGTACTAAAAACTTTAAAATGATTTCAGCATATTTTTATTCCTGATATGAATAATGGAAATATTGGGTTAATTTCGAAATCGATATTTAATTATAAATAGATATTTATTGATTTTACCCTCTTCCTTAAATTAGATGCTCCTTCGTGACTCCTCGAATGCACCCAATTAATAGAAAGATAGTGTTGCCTATTAATGTTGAAGTTAATGGAAATAAGGTGAAGATGATCGATTGAATTTCAAGGAATATACGTTGGCCCATACGTCTCAAATTTAACATAATAAGGCTAGAAATCCAAAAAGAAAATGCTTGAATTGCTATATTAAATACTATCAAAAATGTGTCTTACAACTTTTACTTTACTAACCTATTTTTGAAAATATAGATACATATAAATACACATATTTTGCCTTTTTTTTACAATAACTTCGGTTCTCTAGTAATAAGATAAAGAGGATGAGAATGTCAAGAAAATTTTCGAGAGAAATATTGAGATTGGCAAAAACAAATTTGTAGTTGAGAGTACACGGAAACAAGAGTTAGTAAATGATTGAATCGGAGAAATGTAAAGGGTAAGCAAATGTATAAGAATCTAAGGAAGAAAGAAGACGAAATTCAAGAAGAAGAAGAAGAAGAAGAAGAAGAAGAAGAAGAAGAAGAAGAAGAAGAAGAAGAAGAAGAAGAAGAAGACATTTTCTTTCAAAATAAATATTCTTGCATGAGTAATGTACGTGTCATTTTAGGAAATTTAATAAAACACTTCAGACAATTATTATTTTATTCGTCTTTGACGCGTGCCAATGATTCTAATAATTCTGAGAGTATGATGTTATTTTTTATTATATTATTAATTTTATAATTATGAATAATAATAATAATAATAATAATAATAATAATAATAATAATAATAATAATAATAATAATAATTTTCAAAATGATGCAAAAAATCTATTGTCTTAAACACATGCAGGATTGTGCGAAAATTCCTAAACTACGACGAATCATTAATTTACTTGTGTCTTCGTTATTAACTCGTTGCACAGTCAGAAAAACTAGTGAATACCGAGAAACCCAATGTTTTATTATAATAATAATAATAATAATAATAATAATAATAATAATAATAATAATAGAAGAAAATGAATATAACAATTCTTATATATTATATTACATATTATTTTTTGATCCTATTTTATATATTAATTTTATATCTGTTTTATATCTGATTATCATTATATCTTATGACAGGTATAGTCTTTCATTTGTACATGAGGGTAGGCTGTAGAGCGTCGTTCTCAAAACCATTACTAGAGAGCGCGACGCACGCAATTCCCACTCAGATGTTTACTACGCTCACCAGTAGAGCGCATAGCTGTCCAGATCCGCTCGCGGCAATGAATTAAACGATAGAAAGAATCTAATTTCTGAATCACTACAATTATAGCCTTTCACGACAAAGATAATATTTGCATATTCCAAAAATAGAATGACTTAATAGAATGTGATACAGTAATACACGTTAATAGAATGAAATACACGTTAACGGGAAATATAACAGGTTGGGGTTGTTAAAATGTCTGCATAGTCTATTTCGGCAGTGTATTAGGAAATTATTGAATTTTCTTTGCCTACATTGTTGTTAGTGATGTCTCAAACTACTAATAATTATCATTATCTTTAATAATCCAACCGCCTTAAAGATATAAAAAATCATTCGTAGCTCCAAGTGTTCTGACCGAATGGGGGGAAAGAGGTAAGGTGACATCATGTTTTGAAATACTGAAAAATGTGTATGTATTTTTGGGTTGCTCTGCAACACTAATAAATTTACAAATACATCAGCCTCTTACTAAAACATTCGACTTACGTCAGACAATGATTCGTTTGCAAAGTAAATTCGATCGTTTTAAGGTTTTAACATGTATATAACACTTAAGCGAAAAAACTAACACGTGAACCAACGCTGCAATTTCATCATTTTTAACAGACGGTTGACTTATCAGCAAATAAAATTCACACTCAATAATATTCAAAAGTTGTAATAAAAATATAACAAATGTCTTAGAGTTCACGGATTTTTTCTTTATATAAAATACGATAAGAAGGTTGACAGTTTTTTTACAATACATCGACACAAAACCCTGTAAGTGTGCTACTGCTGAATGAGGAATTATCCGTCAATCCTGCATCAATAAATTTGAGACGAAAAAAAAACTTATCATATTAAAGCACTAGGGAAATGAGGCGCAGATGAAACCATGTGCGTCCAACGTACTGCACTACACTATAACCATCATCCACAACTCGGAAACTATTAACGAGCTCGGTTAGCCCAGGGCAATAACAGTTGGGACGCTGACTGTGAGACCCTAAAGGTTTCGAGTCCCGACGGTGGTAGATTGTAAATACTAGATAGATAGTCGAATTCAACCACTGTGTAGGGAGGAAAATCCATGGGAAAATACCAATAAGGGTTGCGGCTGGCTACCCTCATTCGTATTTTCCCGTGAATTCTGGATTCTCCGACTAAAACCAAACGAAAGTCCCATGAGTACCTTAACGGACCCCGGACCTCGCGCGATTTTTCCTTACTCATACATGTGTACTTGCCCCAACTCTCCCCCTACACACCCAAACACACACGTACACGCACTACACTACAATTTATGGCGGTAGACCACCACATTGAACATCGCCCCGAAGGGGCGGTGCCGCTAAGGGAGACCGGGGGGGGGGAGACCCTGTAAGATAACGTCGACGCCAGACCTTGTAAGCCACCTTCCAGGATATAACCTGCACAAGACGTACGGGACTAACCATAGCAGTTGACGTGCCAGGAAACACCAATCAATTATTCGGAAACTAGGCTTTCTACATGGATTTGAAATCATATAATTCAAGAATATGTATGCTACAAGTTATAGGAAAATTCTGTAACAGCAAGTTTATTAACACACATACCCCATCAGAGGACAAATATGATAACTTAAAGAGTTCATTTTATAACAGATTGGATATAATATATAAGGCAACCCAGAAATTGTGTGTTAAGATAGTATTAGTGGATTTTAATGCCCAAATGGGAAAGGATATATCCTCTGCGCCGATTTAGGACAATATAGTTCTCATGAGGAGAATCACGATAATGGAGAAAGAGGGGTGGGAGTCCTTGTCGAACAATCTGGCCAATAGTTGTAATACACCATACCCATAAAGAAATCCATAAGGGAACTTGGATAACACCAGTTGTAACATCGTGTGCACATACCATATAATGATTGATTCAGACCATATATTGATTGACTGGAGAAAATAGAAGACTTTCAAGAAAGGGAATTCCCAGGGACAGAGGAAGGCGAAGTAGAAGGTAGATGGCAGAAAATTAAAATGATTATGATAACCTCAGCAAAGATAGTTTTAGGGAGGAAAAGGAAGAAATAGGGAAAATATGGTCTCATGAAGAGTGTAGAATGGTGAAGAAAGAGAAGAAATGCGAAATAATATGTTAAAAGGACTAGAAGTAATTAAAGCCATATGAGGAAGCAAGACGAAAGACCAAGAATGTAGGAATTCGGAAAACGGAAAGACAATATGAAGAAGAAGAAGAAGAAGAAGAAGAAGAAGAAGAAGAAGAAGAAAGCCTAGTTGACAAGCAAAAATTGAAAGGACGGGGTGAGAATAGAAAATTCTATAAAAAAAATTAAAATGATAAAGATATATACAAACCTAAAATATTTATGTGTAGAAATAAAGAAGTAAATTTAGTTGGTACGGAAGATAAGGTAATGAGTAGGTGGACAGAACAGTTTCATGAACTTTTGAATGGGAAAATCAAGTAATTGAACATAAGGGTAAGATTAATTTTGAGGGACCAGACCTAGAACTTAAAGAACCCATAAGAAACAAAACGTAGTGTGCAGCTAAAAGGAAATTGAGGAATAATAAGGCTCCGGGGTTAAATGGTAAAGCCCCAGAATTTATAATAACGATAATTTATAAAACATGTACCGTTCAAAATGGCAAGATTGACACAAATGACCCTTCAGGACTCGAGTAGTGTCGTTACATTTGATGGGAAAATACCTAAGGAATTCGCAACACACTGTGGTTTGCTGAAAAGAGACGAAGTGTCTACTATGTTGTTTAACATATGCCTGAACAAAATTGTACGGAAATTGGGGATCAATTCTAACGGAAAAAATTGGAATAGAACAGTGCAAATTTTGGGGTATGCAGATGACGTAGTCATAATTAGTAGAACACTGAAAGACATGGAAGAATCATTGCGTCAATTGATCGAGGGAGCTCAAGGAATATGTTTGGAAATAAATGAAGAAAAAACAAAATATGAGAACAACAGGAAGTATGAGAACAAGTATTAGTGAACCAAAATGTATCAAGTTAGAAAAGAAAAATATTGAAAGAGTGCCATCGAATATTTAGTTCTCCTAATCTCCACAAACAACGTCATAGAGCAGGATATTAAGAAGAGAAGAGCAGCAGGTAATAGATGTTATTGTAGTCTATCAAGTCTTTAAATCTCGTAGAATCTCAAAAACCACTAAGAGGAAATTATAAAATACCATTATGCTATTAGTACTGTACGGTAATGAAACTTGGAATCTAAAAATGAAAACATACTCGCTGTATCGGAGAGACAAATCTTACGAAGAATATTTGGCCCGATAAAGGAATTGAAATCTGCAAAAATCCAACGAACGAAAAATTGGAAGAACTTTTTTAATCACCCAAAAAAGGTACATGTATTAAGACTGGAATGTGGGGGTCACCTAATTCCAATGAACGGAAAACCGTTAGAAGGTATACGTACGTAGCATGGCCGGTAAGACAGGTAAATATAGGTCTAGATTAAGACGGAATGATGAGGTGGAGGGAGATTTGAGAAACCTAGGTATTAAAAGTTGGCAAAGAAAGGCAGAAGATAGAATAAATTGGGCTGATATAATAAAAGAAATGAAATTAATGTTTGATTAAATTTTCATTCATATTGCATTCATACCCCAAAATTAAAATAACCGTTTCAAACTGCAGGGACGCCAGTTCGATAAATTCAATCGGGGAATATGAATTTTGGGGAAAAAGATCTGAACGGTTTGGGCATTACATTTGACCGCAGATAGACGGACAGAGATCAACAGTCAATTATACTCTCTCAAATTACTGCATACTTACGTACAAAAGAGAAAATATAAAGGATGCCACAGAAATCAGCGATAATGCGAGAGAAAATGAATTGTGGGGTCGTGGTATAGAAAACGTAGATAAATGTTATTACGTCTAGTAAATTATTTCCTTTAAAAAGTTGTGTAGTTGGATGTCAAGATTTTGTGGGTCCTTGAGACGGAAAAATTAATTGACCGCAAAACCTTTTGCTGTCCGTCCGTCTGTGATCTACGCCTGAACCCTTGAGAAGATTTCCTCCAAAATAGATAGTTCCCGATTATTCTGACCGAAGTGAAGGTTATACGAGTTGTAACGAGTTGTTAATTTGTGGGTACTTACCAGACGGCTTAACAAGATTCTCAAAAGTTTCTCAAAATGTCGCACATTTTTTTATGAATCTTTTTCTTCGGATAGCGTAAACAACGCTATAAAAGGGTAAATCACATTTTCACTAAAATATCCAAAATTTCAAAAATTACAAAAATTTAGCCCTTTTTATGTCTATTTATAACTACAATATTGACGGTAGATTTTTTTGTTAATGAAATCGGTTCTCTAAAAACAGATCTTTGATAAACGTCATTCATAGTTTTTCGAAAACGGGCGTATGATTGTTTCCACGTAATTATAAGTGAATAGCCAATTTTTATTCAATTATTTTCACAAAAAACTACCCAGAATTTATTCATTCTATTCATTCTTCATTACATTTCTTCCTCAGATAAAGCATTAGACACTTAAATAAATGGCTTAGGTTCCAGTTTTGGAAAACTCTCTGTATTTTCGAGAATTGCAAAACATTTACATTGCAAAGACATAATATAATAGAGAGAAGAAAATTGACATAGCAAGGGCATGATATATATGAAAGGAATTTTTTACCTGGACGTAATTTGTTCTAAAAAAATAATCTTTAAATATGATTTACTTGAAGTACAACTTTCTAAAAAAGCGAGATTTTTCCGCATAATTTAAGATACCGCGCGACTGAAGTTAATGCAAATGAAAAACATTCTAAAAGAGGGCTCCTTTCTTTCTCCGGAAGATGTTTTTAAGCTTCCTTTGCTCTATCTGTGGAAAAATCTTACGAAAAAATTTGAAGTCGTTTTTGAAAAAATTCTTTTTTATATAAAAAGAATTAGCTTCATTCAGAAATTAATATACAAATAGCCTGATCATCAAGACGAAAACTCATCCGACTCATTTTTTCAAACAAATTGAACATGATATTGCGTAAAGACCTGGTTTTTAGAAGAGATTTAATTGAAGAAATGTCTTCAATATTGTGCTTTCTCGACGTTAAGTTTTTGTAACTTTCAAACATTCAGAGAATACAATGAAAAATAGATCTCAACCTGTCTTCTAAGCGTCTCTTGTTCTATCTAGGCAGTCCGTTCTAGGGAGTCCGATGTCTTCAGGATTTATAATCTGCCTAGTGCAGTCTCATTCAGCAAGTTGTTGTAACTTCTACTAAGCTACTACTGCTAGTAATAATAATAATGATGATGATGATGATGATGATAATAATAATAATAATAATAATAATAATAATATCTAAGGAAAAATATTTTCAGAAAAAAGTTTGAAGCTGTCCGTGAGAATATAATTGTTTACAAATTGCAATTATGTTTTAAGCAAAATTTCGCGAAAAATTCACATGTTTTCGAAAAATTGTAGGTGGCCTTATTTCAAGTACTAACTTCGAACAACGGATTTCATTGACCAAAAAATCCCTGTCTTCAATATTTTAGTTGTAGGAGGACGCCGAAAAGTTTTCTACTTTGCAATTTTAGATAAATCAGGGATTTCAACCAAAAAGAGACCTTATTTGTTAAGGTTCTTGAGTCTATCAGAGGACTAAGCTTATTAAAAGAAACTTTGGAGCCATTTTTGAGAAACTTGTGAAAATATTTTGAAGTTTCGTCAGTTATTCTGAATTGGCGCTTTGTCCGAAACTTTCTACAATTACGCATATAACATTTTTGAAGAAAAATCTACTTGTCATTTAATAGCCAGGTCTTGCCGTGAACCATAATAATAATAATAATAATAATAATAATAATAATAATAATAGTAATAATAGTAATAGTAATAATAATAATAATAGTAATAGTAATAATAATAATAATAATAATAATAATAATAATAATAATAATAATAATAATAATGTCTCCCAAAGTCCAGCCCTACGTCCGAGCAATTGAGAACTTAGCCACGTGGGAGACGGGCAACGTCAGAAAATTTGGAGGCAAACAGGGCGATGGCACACCCATATAGATATGGAGACACGGAATATGCGTCGTAAGGCCTCGGAAAAGCAGCCGCTGCTTGGGGAGCGTCGGGGCACCTTCGGAGCCACCGCTGGAGGTGACAGCATGCGAGCCGGTGGTGATCAGGAGCTGAACAGGCGGGCCCTGATCGGGGATAACCCCGAATATACTACAGCCGAACATAGCAGCACCCATCCATCTCCACTTACAGCTGCACCTGCCGCAAGTGCTTCCCAGAGAAGCAATCTATTGCTTCCAGAGACCACTGCCGCAGGCAGGCAACGCAGAAGGATTAAGTGGACTACAGAAATAAATACCTTCATCATGCGTGAATACCACACCATTACCAAAATGGAGACTGACACTACGGCCTACCGACAAAAGTTACATCAAAGATTTCTTCACCGTTTCCCTGATTCTGAAGTTAGTGAGCAAAGAATAGCGGACCAGCGTCGAGCAATTGTTCAGAAAAATCTCCTCTCTGCACCAGTTTTTGAAGCAATCAAGGAAGAAGTGAGAAAAATGCTTAACTCCTCAGAACCTAGTAATCTGAGGGCAGTGGAGATACCAGCTGTGCAAACTCAGGATGACAATGGGACAAGCATGTCAGAAAGGATGGATGATAAGAGTAGTGAAGAGGTGCAAATTCGCAATGAATTTGCAGTCGCACTTGCAGAATTTGAGGGAACTGTCCCACTGAACCGCTATCTCATTCCCAGACAAAATTGCTCGAAAAAATTAGCAAGAGCAATCAGCGTCTTGAATGAGAAAGTACTGCCACAACATCTACAACAAAGACCATCTTTCGAAGAAGTACACACAGCAATTTATTGTGCTGCGGTTGTGGCTTCAAGATGTAACGGTTCCAAGCTTTTCAGTAACGTAGCAACTGCCCACAATGATCGAAGTGAAAAAAGAATGCCACCTTGAGAAAGACGGCTGGTGAATCGTATAGAAAGCACTAGGAGAGATATTGGGAGACTCACGCAATTTAAAAAAGGAAATACCTCAGAAAAACTGAGAAGAAAGGTGAATAACATCCTTATCAATACAAAAATACATACGAAGCACGAGCCCTTGAATTCAACAGTAACAGAACATCTTGACACCCTACGACAAAAGCTTTTGGGGTTAACAAAACGCCTTCGACGCTACAGGAATTGCACTACGAGGAAGCAACAGAATTCTCTTTTTAACAGAAACCAGAAAGCATTCTACAGGAATATGTCAAAGGGTAAAGGGCTTGTAAATGATATGAAAGAGTCAAAGCTTCCCTCAAAGGCACAAATAGAGGAATTTTGGAAGCCTATCTGGTCATCTGCTGTGTCCCACAACCCAGATAGGACGTGGATTGAAATGGAATATGACAGACACCGAGATATTCCTCTAATGTGTGAACCAATCATCACCGTAGAAATTGTCCAAGCAGCTTTGAACAAAGCACATAACTGGAAGGCACCAGACAGTGATGGCCTGCACACTTATTGGCTGAAAAAATTTACAAGCACTCACCATCATATAGCTAATATAATTCAATATTTTCTTCACAATCCAGAAAATCTACCTTACTTCCTCACTGAAGGTAGAACATTCATGTTACCAAAGGAGGGTGACACTAAAGACCCCTAGATGTACAGGCCTATAACCTGCCTTCAAACTTTCTACAAACTCATAACATCTTGTGTTTCACAAATGATGATGACACACATTGAGGAACAGAACATCTTAGCAAATGAACAGAAAGGATGTAGACCTGGATCTCAGGGATGCAAGGAGCAACTCATTATAGACTCTGTAATTATGGGGCAAGTGCTTGCAAAACAAAGAAACTTGTACGCATGCTACATAGATTACGCTAAAGCATTCGACACCGTGCCCCATTCTTGGCTCCTTCAATGTTCGGATGTATACAAGGTCCACCCGTTTATCCAAAACTTCCTGAAAACCGCGATGAGTCGATGGAATACAAAACTGTATCTCTCTAATGGAAAACAATCCGTCCACACAGATACTATACACATCCGCCGACGGATTTTCCAGGGTGACTCTTTAAGCCCTTTATTGTTCTGCGTAGCCTTGAATCCCCAGTCTACTCTACTTAATTCAGCTAATTATGGAATCGCTCTTAAAAAGGGGAACTCAACTCTTCTCCGGGTCTCACATCTTCTTTACATGGATGACCTGAAGCTCTATGCAGACACTGAGAGTCATATGCGGCAACTAATAAACGTGACGGAGAGGTTCACTGACGACATCAAGATGAAATTCGGTTTGGATAAGTGCAGGAGAGTGAATATCATTCGGGGTCATATGCAAGTTATAAATTTGGAAACTGATAATGAACCAAAGATTACCTTCATGGAACCCCATGAAACTTACAAATACTTGGGTTTCCAACAGACACTCCGAATCAAACACACTGTTACTAAGAACATACTAACAACTGAAGTGTGTAAACGATTGCATGGACTCTTAAAAACTCAACTCTCTGCTAGAAACCTTGTGCAGGCCATCAATTCATTTGTTATTCCAGTGCTCACATACTCCTTTGGCGTTAATAAATGGAGCAATACCGACCTCGACAACCTCCAGAGGACAATTCGAACCGCTAAGACTCAACACCGAAAACATCATCCCCATTCAAGTACTGAGCGTTTTACCCTTCCAAGGTCGCAAGGAGGGCGAGGTGTTGTAGATCTCATAAATCTACACAGCACTCAAATTGCTTCACTCAGAAGATACTTCTTGGAACATTGTGGGAGAGTTCAGCAAGCAGTGAGCGCAGTTGATAATAGCTATAGTCCTCTGAACTTGAAAAAGCTTGATCCGCCTGTTCAACCAATCATTGAAACGGAAGAGAAGATATCCTTATGGAAAGCGAAGGCACTGCATGGAAGGTACCCTCACGAGCTGAGTAAACCAGAAGTCGACATCTCTGCGTCGCACGCATGGCTCCAGCACGGGGATCTCTTTCCGGAGACAGAAGCCTTCATGATAGCTATCCAGCACTAAGTGGTACCAACATTGAACTACAGAAAACACATTCTGAGAGATTCTACCATTCATTCCGACTCGTGTAGAAGACGTGAGGCTGCAAGCGAAACTATCCAACACGTGACAAGTGGATGTGGCAGCCACGCACAGTTGGAATACAAAAAGAGGCATGATGAAGTGGCGAAGCAGGTCCGCCAATTATTGGCATTGAGAACGGGCTTACTCGCCACTTCTATATGTGTGTGCTAAATATGTGCCTCAGAATGTGCTTGAAAGTAGTGAGCACACACTCTACTGGGATCGCTCCATTATCACTGACAGACATGTCGGCGGCAATAGACCCGATATAACGTACATTGATAGAAACCATCAGCTGGTTTTCCTTATCGATATATCAATACCCAATACCCACAACATATCGGGAAAATATCAAGAGAAGATCCAGAACTATACCGATCTTGCCCATGAAGTCGCATCTCAGTGGAACTTCAGTAAAGTGACAACTGTGCCTATAATAATATCAGCTACAGGAGTGATCCCAAAAATGACACTTCGGGCACTGGAGTGTCTTCACTTGGATGCCAGGAATGTAAATAATATGCAAAAGTGTGTAATTTTGAATACATGCCGTATTGTCAGAAGCCATCTGAACCTTCAGTAAAGCAACCACACACCTGGTCATCATTCCTGTGTGTGGTTGACATACCGACCAGTAATACTGTGAATAATGTATAATAATAATAATAATAATAATAATAATAATAATAATAATAATTTTAAATAATACCAGGAAAACGTCAATAACAACAACAAAAACATCCAAAAGCCTACCACCACAAAAAAAAGGTGGCTCAGAACGAAGTCGCTTGCATTTCAGCAATGATGTACGGGTTCGAGTCCCGCCAATTCCCGGACAATCTCAGGTGAAATTTGTTCCGACAAAACGAGTTTGCCTGCTTCACAGGGGCTAGTCCAACCCCTGTAAAGTGTCCTACACCTTACTTCTTTCCTGAATCCTTCTTAATTCTGGCCGCTGGGTACCAACGCAAGAGCGCGTGTGGAAGGCGCGTACGAGGAAATGCTACCTGACGGTCCTCTCTACAACGACGTACTGACTAAGACTAAAATACAGATTTAAATAGTAACCTAGTGCAAATGTTTATTTACGATAAATGCATAATGAAACGGAGGATTACTCTGAAAGCGCTCAACGCCCAATAAGGGTAAGGAGATGCGTTGCATCGTGATGAAGATGCAAGAAATGAAAAACAAAATTCAGAAGTTAGCCTTGTTGGCCACAGCCCATATTCTCAGGAAGGCAATATAAGTCTTAAATATGTAGTACATTCTCGGCTGAAAAAAGGAGACCAGTATTGTCAGCTGTGATGGAGTTATAATAATAAGTTAATCAAATATTACGTACAAAATGCAACTTAAATTGTATGTGGCTTGTAAGGAGAAGCAAAACTTTATTTACTGTCCTGAAGCAAAATACCATCTTAGCATTCGCTCGCAGAACGGCTGGAACAATTGAACGAAAACCACAACTGAGTCCTGCGCCCAGGAACAATTCACTTAAGTGCACATCAAAGACCAACGTTCTACGATCAACGTTTGCAATTGCATGTTCAAACAACGATATTAGACAAGACAACAGGAAAATATAATATCTCGTTTGATTTAGAAAACTTCGTAACAATCTCTAATCTGAAAATAAAAAGACTATAGTTGAAAATTAATTATCGTGTCGCCGTAATTAATAAGACAGTTGATATCCCATCGTATTAAATTTCGCAACATACCTGAAAATGGATCCGTGAAATAACGCAAACGCTAACAGATGCGAACAAGAAATCGAAAGCAAAAGAAATATATGAATAAGTTAAAAGAATAAAGAATATATAAACACATCTTTCAGCTGTTTGTTCGCAGACAAGAAACAGTTATAATACTTGAGAGAGAATAATTAATAAGGATAATCACTATACTTTCTAGCAGTACCAAAACCGAGGGTTACTCAAGGGTTTGATTGATTACACAGTGCGACAATGAAATTTACCACAGAACAAAAATATGTGATTGTTATGTAGTTCAGTTCCCTGATGACAATGGTGAAACCCATTGTCCGCTATAACCTAAATTTTCTTCGGGAAAATCAATTTTATTTGCGCAAGGCTGCGTTATTTATGTTGTCGGGGCACTTATCACATTCTGTTATTTTAGGAATATTATTGCCTGGTGATAGGAGTAGAGTGGAGAGAGGTAGATAGCCACTTGTGGTAGGTAAAGGGAGTGCCAGTTACATCAATCGATAATAAGATCACATAATATCTATTCTATTTGTTTGTGTATCCGCTAACGTGAACGTAATTGTGTAAATCCGCTAACGCGAAGAAAATTATTTGTGTGTGTTCGAGTGTCTTATGCTCACTGATATCTAGGAAGTGTGTAAATTCACCAAATCCTTTCTGTTATGTGTTTGGCGAGTTTACGACTAAATCTCAGATACATCCCTTTTCTCCGATCGTAAAAAAACGTACAAATTATTGTTTGAATCAAAGGTAGATGAGAGTAAGTGCTGAGCATAACAAAACTATTGTTCATGTTGTTCCCGCTATTTAAGAGACTGGTTACATGGAAGATATCCATCTATTCCATTTGCCGTACCACAGTTGTGGAGGGAACCTAGAGACCACATTACAGATATTTTTGTTTAACAAATGTGACAGGAATCTAAAGTTAATCAAACCACACAGTTTCTTATCAAAATTTGGAATATGTAATGCTCCCAGTTCCGCATTCTGATTCTCTCGTAGTTCCAAATCAAACACTGTACAATGGACACTGGATGATGAAAAGCAGAATTACTTGGGTCTAGTCATCAAGAAAACAACGTTTTTCAACCAAACACGATTATTACATTCCTTGATCTTTCCACATTTTTCTCAATGACATAGAGTTTGGTATATTGCAATGACATAAATGGGCTTCTTACAAAATTTGAGATTATTCACAATCCGGAAGAATGGTGCCGATTTATAGATTCCTCAAAGAATAATCTCAAAGTTGTCTTACATAAGGGACACGAGACACCTTTGGCACCAGTAGCCCATTCCATTCAGTTAAACTTACGAGAACATGAGGTAACCCTAAGTCTTCTACTTCTCACGAACCTACTCCCTAGAATACTGGCTATATTATAAATGGAATATAATAAAAAATGGAAAATCTGTGGTGATCTCAAAGTTCTGGAACTTCTTCTAGGAATGCAGACCGGCTACAAATAATATTGCTGTTTCTTATGTCACTGGAATAATAGGGCAAATACAGAATCTAAATAGTCAAAGGTGTTTGAGAGAAATTTTCAATACTCGCGAAAAAAATGTGTCGCATGAACACTTTATTGACAAAGATAGTGTGCTGTTACCAATACTTCACAACGCTCGTTTAAAATTGGGCTTTCTGAAGAATTTTGTTAAAGAATTGGACAAAAATGGCTGGGGTTTTTCAGTTTTTACTATCTAAATTTCCTGCGATTAGTTGTGCAAAACTTAAGGGAGGAATTTTCAATGGGTCTCAGATCGGTGACTTGAGGAAAATATTACTTTTGAACAGTTGCTGACAGATACTGCGAAGGCAGCTTGGCTTGGATTGAAAGATGTATGCGACAATTTCTTGTGAAACATAAAGTCTGAGAATTACAGGGAACTGACAGAATACATGCTAGGCTTTTACAAGACAATAGGGTGCAGCATGTCTCTGAAATTACATTTCGTTCATTCCCATTTGGATTTCTTCCCACCTAATCTTGGAAATGGGAGTGCTATTGGTAAGCAATTTAACCATGATATCGCTGCCATGGAAAGACCATATCAGGGACGATGGTTACCAAACGTTTTGGAAAATTGGACACTCCTATTAGTAGTTTCACTATCAACCCTCAAAGGCAAAGTTTCCAGGAAAAGTCTCTAACTTGTAAGTACACTTCAAGCTTTATTCACCTTTGTCGTATAGTTTTCATTTTACGTTTTGTAATACAAACATTTTCTGTAATACAAAAAATTGTTACATGAACTGTGTATTAACCATCTACAGATTCCTCCTGTATTGTTACTGAGTCATTTCCAAGTTTCCCGAAAGTGGTAAATGTGGCGTAACATTTCTAGAAAAATTGGTACGTGATAGAATATTCCTGATTTCATTTTCGCAATCAGCGTATGTGAATCGGTAAAGAACACATACTTTCATCTCGTTCAAATTTGTTGCGCTGGGTTTGTAATTCCGGGCGCGTCAATTGCCGGCCCACCGTCGGTGATCGAACCTTAGAACCTTAGAGGCACTGCAGTGACATCAGTTGATGCTCTGAGCCACATACGCCGGTAGGGCACTCATGTGGCTTCAGACTCACTCCCCTCCGCACAAAGTCGATGACTCGTATTCACGAATAATGTTTTTTACTTATTTCCTGTAGTAACGAATGGTATACAGTGTCTCAATTTATACGTTTTAAATAATTATAAATCAACAAATAAAAATTAATTCATAAAAAACATTTCTTTGTAGAAAACATCAAGTCAGTTAGACACTACATCTTTTTTATTACATAATATATTGTAACGTTTATCCGTGGTGAATTAAAAACACGCACAAGTAATATTTTAACGAAGATGTTTATTCGTAAACAATGCTACACTAAAATACTTCATTTATTTACAGATAAATTACACAGTTCTTGTGTTCTTCACTTGATTATATTTCTTAGACACGCCTCCGTTCTCTTGATTATTTATTTACGATGTTCACTTCTTCTACACTATCACACAGTCCGATGCACTGTCCACGGTCAACTGCGCTGACCACAATTCCCTGCGCAGACCACAATTTACTCCACTGCACTGCTGTTTTCCGCGATGCACACTTCACAGCTCAGCTTCCACTTCAGACACACAGGCGGACTGACTGCTTACTACTTCTACTACTTGACTACTTACTGACTAGCGGCCGCCGGCAGAGGCGACTTTATTCCTGGCCGGCGCTCGCCTCGAGCCATCGGGAACGTGCGCCACACCTCTATGCGACTCGCGAATAACCCGGAACCGTCCAGTTTCCGGTCCTTTCCGGGGGCGCAGGCAGATGACGCAATCCGCGCAGCGAATTCCGGCAGGTGATGCAATATTCGTTACAATATTTTTATTATTGTAATGAGGTATACAATGTACATCACGATGTAACATTTACTTTAACATGTGCATTTTGAATTACTTAAAATTAATGCATTTTCCCGATAGTACGTCACACACAATTATTAACTGTTTTTGTCGCCTAATAAACAACCTTAATTATGTAAAGCTTCATACAATCTAACTACTACTGAGTTAGGAGACTTCGTGTATTTTGATTTCATTATAAATCTTATTTAAAGAATGTATGAACTTCCTCACTGCCCTGAGGAAGCCTGCGATATGTCAGGCGAAACGTCGGCACCCCAGCCAACGACGCGGCGTCTCCCGGATAGCCGAGAATTCATGGATTCAAGCCGCGGAAGCTTACGTATACAATGTATGAACATGAAGACGGCAGTGCCGTTGGCAAGTTGTGTAATATGTTTGTAGGGAGAGGTATATATCAGATGTGTAGAGCTTGAAAGAGGTAAGGGATACGGGAATATTTGGCGAAAGCTTGCATTTATTTTATGGTTATTGGAAATATGCTTCTCGACTGTTATATTCTGTAAATATGCTGTCTGATAAAAAACTGCTAAAACATTTTTAGAAGATAATACTGTCGAAAGCAAGTTAAAAATCTAGAAACGTGGCTCTTGTGTTGCTTGTTCTGCAAAACAGTATTGATAGGTTCGGATATTCTTGTAAACTGGTGTCATGTGGATATTTTTTTGGTGAAGCCAAATTAGTGGTTTATTATGGGTTATGTTAGGTGGTTACTAAATATTTTAGTATCTTTTTAAATCTTTGATAAAGATGGAGGGACTGATTGGTCTGCAGCTTTCTGTATTGTTATGATTTTTGTGAAACTTGGGTTCAGGAATTAGGTTGGAGTTTTTTCATGCTATCGAATAGTATCCTATTCTAAGAATTCAATTTTAAATATTAATTTAGGCTATTGTGGGGTTGGGCATTTTTTTAATATAATATTGTTTCATTTATAACGATCTAAAGGTTCTTTTAATTATTGGTATCGTGCTGTAAATATATTAACTACGCAGCTAGACAAAGCTACTCGCAGGAAATCGCGCTGATTCGTTGACTATGTTAGAGTCGGTGTGTCATTTTCAGTTTTTTACGTTGTGAAGTAATTTTGCGCCTTGGATGCTAACGATTAAACAGAGAGCAATTCAAGTTGATTAATTGTTCAATACATGTATATTAAGATTTATAGTAGAAGCTGCGTTTCAGTACATAAAAAGTTATTGGGACTGTTTCATTTTTAGGGGGGTTATCTTATGTTTCATTTGTTTCCACAATACGCATTTGCTTATATTGAACCATATTCAAGTTGGCAAAATTCAACCGGTTCAATTCAGTATTCAACTCCTAACAGTAGCAACCACATCTCAAAATCTAGGCCTGTTATCTTGTTTTAGAAACTATATTCAATACCGAAACGCACAGGAAACTTTAGGAGAAATACAAAAGGAGCAACAAAAGCCGTCATATTATCGAGAATATTTTAAATAGAAAACATTTCCTCAAATATAATTGATCATATCCACTTCTTTAAAACTTTTTTACTTAATTTAATAAACGAATAGATTTATAATATATTCTATTATTATTTTGTTATTGTTTCCCGAATCGGCCATCATGGAGCCACGTGATACGTGCATTCCACCGGAGTTCAGTTATGATTTTCGGGATAGGTCCACGTTACTTTTCTATTGGGGGATTTGCATTTAATGTTGATTCCATTTTTGCACCCCAAGGTTGTAAGCCCTAGAGATGGGTTTAGATTTAGATTTATTTCGTGAAAACAGTAAGAACTGCATATGACTGAAGAAGATAATCTTCGCACGTTTTCTTCAGTTCCACAATCCCATCCCATTTTAGCTATAAATAGTTCAAAGATGAGTAAAAGTTAAAGATAATTAAATAAATAAAAATAAAATTTAAAAGGGCGAGATTAGCAAAATTTGAAAAACTAGACATTTTTGTTCCCAAGTTATAGAAAACCTATTTGCAACGGTAAAAAGAACTGCAGATTTGAATTTTTGCATTGCTAACAAAATAGTAACTCTCCCTTACCTCTACTCCTACCACTATAAGCAAAAGGAGAGTTCAACAAACCGTGCGCATAGTGAAGCTATATTTACGTCCGGAAGCAAAACAAGGGACCATCTCAGCATTTTCTCAATGTATCAGGGAAAATGGACAAAAACATGATCGCGATGGGGGTCATTGACCAGGAAATGACCTGGGTGAAATGATGATGATGATAATGATGATTAAGATGTTGAAATGATCAAATACACACACACACAGTAACATACAGAGACACTCACTTATTATTTTTATTTCTCCTCTACATCACAACTAAATATGTTATCAGTCGGATGAATAAAAAATCTACTTGACGTTGCAACAAGCTACCTAAGAAGCAGATCTAGGGACTGCCGGTGCATCTACAATGCTTCGCGTAAAATGTGGGATTTTCCAAATAAAGCAATTTCTTGCATTTACCAGGGTTTTGAATGATATGGGAATTTAGCCAAGTTCTTACATAAATTATGCGGAACAAATCCCAAAGCTCCGATGATTATAGGTACGACCTATGCTTTTACGCCCCACATTCCGCTGATCACGATTTCCAAAGTCTTGTATTTAAAGTATTTCTCTACGTGTTTGTGTACGACATTTTGATCGCAAGGCGCAGTCACATCTACAAGTAGACACGATTTTTTCTCCAAATCCCGGATAACAATATCCGGTTTGTTTGCCGCTATCATGCGATCCGTTTGAATTTGTCGGTCGTGCAATAGTGTACACAGTCCAACAGACAACACCGGTTTTGGTGAGTGTTCGTACCACTTGGGGCATGTGTTTGGAACATACTTTTTCATCCCGTCTATTCCATTGTGCCTGGAGGCTTCAATTTGTCAGAGGCCTCTTTCTACTCCCTTACGTCACCAATAAAGAATATATACATTAGCTCGAGGGTGGGCGACACGATGCATTGTGAGCAGTTTTCTGATTTTTCGATCCATGATTGCTCTTGCTCAGTCCAGTCCCCTAGTCCGAAACTGTACTCGACAACAGGCACCGCCAAACTATGAATTGCAGATATATTATTCCTGGAGTTCCGAGCGGACTGCAGGACATGTCTCCTTCTTCTGTAATACTCCCAGTGAATTCTCTGTTTCATTGTGTTGTTCGAGATGTTCTCACATTCTTCAACGCCCAGATATTTGTAAATTTTACCTGGCTCAAGATCTTGAATCACGGTGTACATATCAACTTCAATGCTCTCCCCACGTCTCTTTGCCCCTCTTTAAATTGATTTTTTCACACTTATCAAGACCAAAGTTCATGCAGATGTCATTGCTAAAGTCATTCACGACAGACAGTATTTGAGAGAGAATGGATTCATTCTTAGAAAACATTTTAAGATCATCCATGTAAACCAAATGTAATGCTGGTCATTCATCACCATGGAGCTTGTAACCAAAGTCAGTGTGTGACAACTGTGTAGAAAGTAGGATCAAACTAATGCAAAACAGCAAAGGGGATAGCGAAGCTTCCTGAAAAATACATGTTAATATGAATACTTCTTGTTTCTGCTGCTTCCTTTCCGCTGTATATTAGTAACCTGGTACTCCACGACTTCATACTATTCTAGCAAAACTCAATAAGTCTAGGATGAAATCGACAGATCTCAGGGTCTTCAAAATTCATTCGTGTGATACACTGCCAAAAGCCTTCTGATAGGCAATCCAAGCCATGCTTAAATTACGCTTTCGTTTCTTTACATCATTCAAGATGACTTTATTTAGTAGAAAGATTTCCTTACAGCAATAAGGGCCTTTAAGACATCCTTTTTGTTCAACTGACAGCAGATGGCGCTTCTCTAGATGTCTATACATTTTGTCAGCTATGGCTGCAGTTATAACTTTGTAAATTGTTCTTTGTACATTGTTGTTGCAGACAAGTGATTGGCTTGTAGTTCTTCGCCAAATAGCTGCCTCCCGTTTTGAATAGCAAACACATAATGCCGCGTGTGAGCCATTCTGGGAGTTCCTTTAGGTTTTCAAATATTTTATTAGCAGCCTTTGGTAGATGAGAATATAATTCTGTTAATTTCTTAATCCAATAATTCTGGATTTTATCAATCCCGGGGGATTTTCAGTTCCCCATGATCTTAATTGCTTGGAAGAGGTCCTCTTCCGAGAATTCGTGAACGTTCCACTGTTTCCACAAGTTCATCGACAGAATCAAGTTCATATTGAATCCAAGATGCGCCTTTGTCTGCTTTCCTCCCAATTTTCTGCCCAAAATTTTTCGACGTCATCTTTGGAAGGAGTGACAGCATTGCCATTTGGTTTTTGAGTCAGATTGCGATACAATTTCTTTGCGTCTGTTTCAAACGATCGATTCTGCACACGGAAATCTATTCTACGTTTGTAACGTCTAATGCGTTGAGCCCATGCTGGGACTTACTCTTTTAGCTTCTCAGCTACCATTAGCTACTTGTGTTATTTTCAATTTGGTATTTTTGCTCAACATGAAATATTTTTCGTTGAACATTAGAAGTATGCACTCATTTTGAAGATGCCTCGGCTATGCGTGATATTTCACGCCGAGTGTCGACTACCCGTTTCATTTCGTCCATGGGAATGCGGGGTTATTTACCCTATTTGGCAGTCGGCCGTCGGGTATTTTTGGCATGCCCCAAAATTATCGGTGATACCAAAGATCCAGATGTATATACAATATGATTTCAGTAATATCTACATCTCTACCTGACGTCTGTACCACCTCATTAAAAACAGAGTTCGCTGTCTCTATCACTCTCTTTGTTTTAACATTTTCGCATATTCTCCTCAACGGTGCAAGATATTCGAATGGAAGTTGACGAACTCTTTCCATCTTGCGTCGACGGAGATTTCGCATTGCCCTTATCGTGTGATTCATTGCCGGATGAATTTTCACCACTGACGATGTTTCATTGAAAAGAGATGAACCTTCAACAGGACCATTGTTTTCAAGATCTACATGTTCGCCATGTGAGTAGTTCGAACGAAGAACATACTCCGCATTTCTCTGAATGTCAACAAAGTTGTTCTGTAGTGATTTTTTCACTGCCGTGTATGTATCGTCGTTGATTGGCAAACTTCTTTGAATTTAATTTTATTATTATTATTATTTATTATTATTATTATTATTATTATTATTATTATTATTATTATTTATTATTATTATTATTATTATTATTATTATTATATTGTCAGAGAACATAAAGATGGAGTAGAGTAATTGCCGTTGCCGAAACAGTGGAATAGAAATTAGGTTTCAGTGTGATTATTTTAATACAGTAGTAATGAAGAGTAACACGATTAGGAAATATAGGTTGTAGTTGGTATGTGTTAATGATAGGCAGTGTAAAAAATAGCTAAAACCTGAAAAATAGGGAAAGTATGAAAGCGTGTCTGTGCCCCTGTGCAACTTTTGTGTGGCATCTGCGTGGGATTAATGAACGCCACGTACACGACACAATACTGCAGCGTCGATGGTGTAATGGTTAGCGTATCGGACTGTTACACCCAAGTTGGCGGGTTCAAGCCCGATCGAAGCCGTGGATTTCTAAGGGAGAAAAATATCCTCCGTACGCCTTCCTTCGGAGGGAAAGTAAAGCCGGCTGCCTCATGTTAGTAGATTTACTTACATGTAAAAGATCCTGAAGCCATGACGCCTCTGAGTTAAATTCAAATCTCCAGTTCGGCGCCCAAGAAATACCTCCTTTCTCCGCTAGTTCGTGAAAAGAGCGTAGCGAAATTTGCGTGGTCAGACGGAAGAGCAGGCCTCATGGCCTGAGTTTCGCCACGTAAAGGGCAAGACTAATAAGACTAGACGAGACGAGACATTATCGATGTGGGGTTTCGGACCCGTAGGCCCACTCGTGTACCCTTGATGACTGTGCGATAGAAAGCTTTACGCTTCGTCTGGGCCTTTCAACACCGACATTGGACTGTTGACTGGAAATACGTTGCCTGGTCTGACGAGTCTCGTTTCACGTTCCTTCGAGCGGATGGCCGTGTACGAGTATGAATCAATGAACCCTGCATATCAACAGGAGACTGTTCAAGCTGATGGAGCTCTGTGATGGTAGGGGGCATGTGCAGTTGGAGTGGTTTGGGTCCCCTGATACGTCTGGATACGACTCTGACAGGTGACCCGTACGTAAGCATCCTGTCGGATCACTTGCACCCATTTATGTCCATTTATGTCCCGACGGACTTGGGTAATTCCAACAGGACAATGCGACGAAGTCCTACAGAGTTCCTACAGAGTCGCTCCAGGAACATTCTTCTGAATTTAAGCACTTCCACTGGCCACCAAAATCCCCAGACATGAACTTTATTGAGCATATCTCGGATGCCTTGCAACGTGCTGTTCAGAAGAGATCTCCACTAGCAATAAAAGTGTTCTCCACTAGCACAAAATTGTAATGGAAATTGTTAACTTAGGCATTAAGGAGGGAACTTTTGCAGAGGAATTTAAAAAAAAATCTAGAACAGACCAATGAGACAGTCTCTTAAGACAATGAAATCTACAGGCCGATCTTCATTTTAAATACAATAAATAAAATATCCGAAAAATTCATATAACAAAAATTTACTACCTTTTTGGGAAAATATCAAATAAAAGACAAACCAATTTGCATATCAGAAGAAAAAAGCACCATATATTTATTGGAAAACGTAATAAAAGTAATAAATGAAAAATTACAAAGGAATTACATGTTATGGCTTTATGCATTGACTTGTCAAAAGCTTATGGTGTTATAAATCACGAAAAAATGTAAGATGCACTGGAAAGTATAGGAATTCGAGGGAATTTTTTACAGTTATTCAAAAACATCTAGAAAGGAGTTCATTTAGAGTCAAAATAGATGATACTTATAGTGAAACAAAAACTGTGAAATGGGTAATTCCACAAGGAAGTTTCTTAGGTTCTTTACTTTACCTAATATTTGTGAATTACTTAAAACCTTATCTATAAAATTGTTCATATTACATTTATGACAAGATGCTATTATCTACAAACAGAGACCAAAAGAAGGCAGAAAAAGAGTTACAGAAGGAATTTGGGATATTTCAAAAATGGTGCTACGATAAAGGTCTAATAATCAATGAGAAATATACTACAATATTACATATCACAGCACCAAACATTTCATGAGCACAAGTTTAAATATTCTTTCACAAAGCTGATTGAATACACAAAGACTTTAAAGACTGTCAATGTAATAAATAACATAATAAATTCTGTAAGCTAACTGATGTATTTAGACGTAATTTTTTGTCAAAATCTGAGCTGGAGAGAGCAGATTTTGGAACTCTGTGTCTAGAGAATAGATACAGAGATGCAATACAGACGTAGAAACCATGAACCACATCTTGGGTCAATGCACTTCATACAGGTGTAGATCAAGAACTTCATACAGAAGAAGATGCTCCGAAAGTCGGGCTCCGTGGTGTCCAGGGAAGCCACTTTCTCCCTTGTCGAAGGGGTTAGACTCAAACCTGACCTAGAAATAAAAAGCAGGGGAAGGGTGCACATGGACGACGTGATTGTCCGCCACGAGGATGGGACTATCCTGAAAGCATGGGAGGAAAAAATTGGAATTATACTAAACAGTCACTCCTCTGGCAGAACTTCTTTATGTGCCCAATGCCAAAATCCTGCCAGTGGTGTTTGGAACCACTCGGGCTATGCCAGTGCTCTCAAAATGTTTGGGATTTCGTCTCGAGGTTATCTACTGTCTCGTTAATTACTCTCAAAAGCTCTATTAAGTTCTACACCCAATTTGTAAATTACGATAGCGCAATTAAGCAATTCAATGAAGTATACAGAAAATTGTACTGTCAGAATCCATGTTTTTGGGTCCTTGATAGCGAAAAATAGATTTACGGCAAAATGTATGTCTGTCCAGCCGCCATTCCGCCTATGAGTCTTTCCGTTGGTTTGTCCGCGTGTGTTCAACATAAATTAATGTAATTGATAAAAAAAAACATTTTCTCAAAAACCGCTCCAATTTTTTTCTTCAAATTTTTCTACATGTAGAACAGGCAACGCTTAAAAGAACGATGCATGTCTCATTTTCGTTCAAAACTCTCTATTCTCGAAAAATGAAAATTTTGAAACTGCGATAAAGTATGTGCTGTTATAGCGTGGTGAATGTATCCTAATTCTTTCGTCACAATATTTTTCTGTGGTTTTATGAATTATTTGATCGATTGCATTCTTTGAATGAAATATGATCCATTTAGGTACATCTATTTTTATTTTAAAACTGAAGGAATTAATTAAATCGAAACAAACTGCTATTTTTAGAAAGTTTCGACCATAAAATCAATGTTAAAATCTTCACATACAACAGTGGAGTTATCTCTAGATTTTCTAAGAGTAATATATGTAGTATGTATGTACTTTTGGCACAACAGCTCTAAGCGCGCTAAGGCCTACCAGAAGCGTCCCGGCCTTGCGGCCATGGGATAACGGTTAGGTATGATTTGCACATCGCTGTAACCTGGTATTCTCATTCCGAGACTTGAGCTTTCTCGTCGTCACACAGCAACAGATACTGCGACATTGCAAGGAAAGCACACAATTAATTTTTGTCCCGACCGGGATTCGAACCTGGGGTTGCGCCGTAGAAAGGGACCACGCTAGTCAACGAGCCACTGAGGGCACAATATATGTTGTACATTCATTTAATTAAAAAACACCAATAAATAAAAGAAGGTAATCACTACATGAACTAAACCCGATTTGCACGTCTCCTTTTCTCCAAGGATTCTCAGGTTTAGCGAACGCGCGCGTGCGCACTGTTGCTTCGGAGGATCGAAGCTGCACTGCGCATGCTTATGTTCGCTTTCAAAGATCAAGTTTCTTGGATTGGATTTGATTCACTTTATTGCTATCAGAAGCACGGACTGCATTGGCTCAGAGCATCAACTGATGTCACTGCACTGCCTCTGACGGAGTTCCTAGGTTTCGAATGCCGACAGTGGCAGGATTTCCGACACTAACTAGACTCTAGGTCGAATTCAGCTGAGAAGTACCCTAACAAACGGGCCAAGGACCGCGCCGGATATTTCTTTCCTCTTGCTTTCCCTATCCTCACCCCTTACTAACACACACTTACACTAACATAAACTACACTACCACACACAAACGAACACCGTTCGGAAGCTCAGACCTTGTCCCGGTCAGGGCGGTGCCTCGCTGATGGGAATTACCTGGTAGGAGAAATCCCCTCTAGCCGATAGGTCGGCGTCGGATCTCGCCATCCAGCGGGGGAAGACCACCGTCACCTGCCGAGGGAAAATCATGAACTACATTTACGTGACTAATGACCTTAGCAGTTGACGCGCCCGGAATCACAATCAATCAATCAATGCAGGAATCTAACATATTCACCTATTAAAGTGTTTTAATTTTTAATGAAACCCAAAATATCTTTAACACAACACTCTGTCGGAGGTGGAACTTAGCTGGAACTGGAAGTTAGCACTATTTTCCTTATTGTATAATGAATCGTGTTTCTCCACTCAACCTTGTGTACCGTTAATTGCAGTTCTTGCTGTAGGTAATTTTGCCCTTCTCCCTCCTCTTTATCCGAATGCCCTCTTCAGATAGTATATTTATGTCACTCGTTTTAGGTTGAGCCTCAATCTCAGTACAGATCAAGCTGTGGTGGGGCACAGATGGGAGCTCTTTTCACTTCAAATTTTTCGAATAAGATAAGATGCAATTTACAGATTGGCGCCCATACGCGTAATACCTATTCCTAGGCTCTGACGTAATGGTCGTAAGTATTAATTCGCTTTGTTTCACTTTTATCAAGTTTTGTTTCATGGCTTTGTTTTAATTGATGAATTTCAATTTTTGTTTTCAAGGTTCTACTTCTTTGTACAATTTTGCGCTTGCTTACTACTACATACTAATGTCTATTTTACCCTTTTAACACCGAAATAATAGTATTTAATTTGTGTTTTAAGTTGTATTCTGTTATTTTAGGTGTTTGAATAACACTTGAAGCGGCCTGAAAATTTTGATTCACAGATCGTGCTATTTGACTTCCATGTGTGTAAATAAGGAATGGAATATTTCTAGTCTTTGATTGTCTATTAAGAAAAAAAAGTTTAACATGCAATATTAGGACAAAAATTAGACAATCATGTCTGATCATTATCTTCACCAGAACTCTTAATTATCCCCAAATAACAGTATCTAATATATATTTTACAATATTGCTACGCTAGAGGTTAATAAAAAACACAAGCGTGTTGTAGGAACGAGCACCACCTCCCATCCGTCCCGTAGCCCCTCCACTAGCGAGCTGGGCCTGTTCGCCTAGCCTCCACCGCATCTAAATATTATCCCAAGCTCCCCGGGGGGCTCCGAGGGTGCAACGACGTCCCGAAACGGGGCGCGAGGGGGCGGCGGCGGCGGCGGTGGCGGCGGCGGCGCAGACGCGAGCGCAGACGCAGGCGCGCGGCGCGCGTGCGTGGGAATACAGACGTCCTTGGGGTCCCAGCACAGACGTCGTTGTCGCCGCCTCCGCCATCGCCGCCTCCTCCGCCGGCGCTGCCGCCGCCGCCGCCACCGCCGCGGATACTCCTCCTCCTCCTCCTCCCGTGCCGTCTAGAAGCGCACTGCCTTTCAAACCACCCGAAAGTGGGCCGCGAAAAGAGGATGGTGGTTGGCAAACGAAATTAGAATTTGGAAGTGATGTTCAATGGGCGTTTTGTGCGTTGTCCACTGGTTAGTGAGTGATTGATATTTGCAAGGTGCCGAAATGAATTAACACACACACGTTTGACCAGATAGACTGGAAGTAAAATGTTTGCTAAATTTAAGTTCAGTTATTTGGTCTTTTAGCACTTATTACGTCGTTCTCAGATTTAATATAATACTAGTATAATTTAGAATTAGTATTTTTACGCCGTTATGTATACGCAATTTTTTGTTGTTGTTTTTTTAAATTCTCCTTCTCTGCGTAATAGCCGGTAAATCTTACTTCATTTATAACCAGCAAATAATGTTAATTCAAAATAATTTATTCTTACTGTTATACCAACACACTGTATAATGTGATTCCTGTTTCCAAATTCCGAACAGACATGATAAACATTTCATTATCAAAATTTTCATCCGTTCATAGGTACGTGTATTATATCTCAGATTAGAATTCGCTCGTTGCATTGCCTCGCGATCAAGAACGTTCCCAAGCGTTTGAGAACGATGAAGAACGTTCGGATCTGCAGCACGCTCGTCCGCCAGTGCCCCAGGTCGGGATCTCGTGTTGCGCTCCGCGGGCGCCGGGCGCGCGGCGGGTGGGGCGAAGCGAGCTGTGGTGGGGGTGTGCGCGGGAGGGGAAGGAGAGAGGGGGGATGAGAACGGGGAAGCAACCCCCAGGCGCCGGCGCAGTGACCTGCGGAAGGGGTCGCTGGCTGCGTCGTTTTTGTGTTCGACTGTGAGAACGGAGGGTAAACCTCAAGAATTTTTCGTAGACTTATTGTGGATTCTCGATTCTTCAGCTTAGCTGGTTCCTTTCGGGTTTTTCGTTCCTCTTGCCTTTGCATGCGATGGTTATTTCCTGTCTATATGTTGGTGCTTGGAGGTAATGTACCGATTACACAGTTATAGTACATTTTCCGTTTCTGAAGAAAAAAATGTGGAGATTCTTATAACACTTTTTAAATTGAATCAAAATCTGATTTCAGTTGTTTTTTCCGTCATCGATACTTTAAAATAAATTGAAATTTGTATGCAATATTAACATGTATAAAAATGTAAATATATTCTTATGTATTCAATATATTGTAAAATAATGGATTCCAGTTAAGTAAGTCAACTCTATCTCATTAAAGAAGCTTAGGAAGGTGATGTCTGATACAATTATTTACCAGTGCGTTCACTTTACAGAATACATTGTAAAAGAAGTAAAACGGAAAGTTAAAAACCATTTTGTCACCAAAAAAAATACATTTTTTTCTATCGCACTGAGCTCTTGTCATAAATGATTATCTCGTAGTAGTCAGCTAACATAGAAAGTATCCACCTCTCTGTGTATCGTTTCTCCATGGTAGATACAGTAGCTCACAAAACTATTCGAACACTAATTTAACCAAACATTGCTTAAATTTTCCTGAGGAAACCACGTATTCCTTAGCGCACCATTGTGAAAGAATGGAATGTTTTATACATGTAAACATTATACATACTTTAAAAAATATGTATTTGTTTGATTAAAAGAAAAATGAAATGCCGATGCTTAGAATTCGCTTCAACAAAACCATTCGGACAGCCGTTGGGGCAACGTGCTAACCAATCTTTTGATCTCCGACAAGAACGTTGAAAACTGAAGCCCTTGCTATACATTCAAGGTCACCTGTCAGTCGATGAATCAGATTCGTGGGAACCTTAACATTTAAGCGAAATTAGTCGCAGAGGAAAAAAACACCACATTTGAGCAGCGTCCGCTGGTTATTTACCATCACGCAAAGGGAAAATCATACCGAAAAGTTTGTAAAATGCGATTAGTGAAGAAAGCACAGTGAGTGGCATAATCTCACGGTACATCAATGATGCGAGGATTGAACTGCAACCCGGAGGACGGCGCCCTAAGACATTTTCTGATCGAGAAGAGAGTCTCATAGCGAGAATCATAAAGAAGGATCCTTGTATTAGTGCATCAAAAATTACTTCACAGGTTGAAATTCGCATTGGTAAGAAAGTAAATCTCGAAACGGTGCGTAGGATACAAAGGATGTCTAATTTCCATAGCCGCGTTGCCAGAAGAAAGTCATTTATAACTAAAGCGAACAAACGGAAAAGGCTGGGGTTTGCTAAATAACACGCAGAAAAAGATGAATATTGATGGAATAATGTAATCTTCGTTGACAAATCGAAAATGAACATCTGTGGATCCTGCGAAAAAATTCGTGTGTGGAAGAGACTGAATTAAGAGCTGAAAGGAGAAAACATGTAAAGCAACAATGAGAAGCACGGAGGAGGTAATGTATTGGTGTGGGGCTGCATGAGAGTCAATGGTGGTGGTAAACTTGTGTGCAAAAGATGAACAGATTCAAATATCTCGACATTCTTCAACTAAATTTAAAACAAAGTGATGAAAATCTTGCTATTATTGATAGTTTTATTTTTTGTCAAGAAAATGTTCCTTAGCACAAGTCGCAGGTTGTTCAACTTTGGCTGCTATATATTTGCCCAGTAGTACTTCACCCACCCCCTTGGTCACCAGACTTTGATGTTAGAGAACATCTTTGGGTAAAATTGGAAAGGGAGATAAGAAAATACCCAATTCATTCCAAACAAGGATTAAAGCAAATAATACATGAAGGGAGAAAAAATTCTCCTTGTACCCAAAAACGTGGTGCAAAGTATACCAAATATGCTGAAGGAAGTGCTGCAGCGAAAGGTAACGGCTACAGGATATTGAACTCTTTAACTGCGTTAGTTTTTACGTGTTTTTTACATTATTTACCGTGCATATGTGTTTATGTTTCCATTCAAGTATCCAAAGAGTGTTGTGAGTCACCTTTTTAGCATAAAAAAACTAAATTTAAAAATTCTAATTGACTATCGTAATTTTAAAGAAACTTTCGAAACCTTATAACTGCTCTTGAAAGTAGTCATATAAAATACTTTATTACACTTATTTTCTTCTTTTAATATTCCTAATCCATGATAATTCTGCTAAATTTCCCGTGTCCGAATAGTCTTGTGAATCACTGTATGGTAAGCCCCTTTACACGTAGCCGCTTACGAACAGGCGCATCTGCTGACCAAGTATTGGTAGGTAAAGTAAAGTGGGGTATTCACACGAGCGGCGCGGTGGTGTTGCTGGGGTGGTGAGGGGCGAACCCCCGTTCGCAGACATGCTTTTGCGCCATCCCCAGCAGAGCGTCGAAGTCAGAATGCTACTGACAGTTGTCCCTTGTTCTGATGGCCTTGCCGGCAAGTGATTTCTGTAGTTTATGCTCCGATTTAAATATAGAGGCACTTCAAGGTCACGATCTGGAAGGAGTGGGGGACACTGTCATGCAATGTGGAAACCCAACACCAAAACATCAAGTCGTAACGAAGCTCCCAGTTGGATGACAGTATCCTCACTGTCCAGCTCGTGCCCTTGCAGTGCCTCTCCGTTTAAACAGGAGTATATTCTTAGCAACAGTAATCGATTAAAGTGACGACGATCGTTGCTGTAAATTAAACATGTTGGAAAGAACCATGTGCGAAACTTTTGAAGCCGTTTTTAGAAAATGGCGTTTGAGCATTTCTGAAAATACTGAAATTTGAGCTAGTTTTCACAGAAAAAGGTTGTGTTTTCACAGAAACTTTATTTGACATTATTTAACGCACATGTACTCATATATAAATAATGTAAACAAATTGTCGCTAATGTAAATTTTACCGACCTTAGAGACAACATTAGAAAGAAATTACATTTTTGTAATTTTTGAAAATAAGTATAAAGCAATATAGCGTTTATGTCATTTTATAAAGTGCACTTAGCACTATCCCTACCAAAAGTTTAAAGAGAAAAGTTGGAGGCGTTTTTGAAAAAATCTTGTTTTTGTCCTTTTTTAAAATTGTAAATATTGCACGCAATATTGCGCGAAAACTACTAAAAGTTTCAAAAAGTGTACGTGACTTGAATGAAAGAACTAATTATGCACAAATTTCATTTGAAGGAAAAATCTTTATCTTTAGTTTTGTAGTTGTTGGAAGATGCCGAATAAAATTCACAATTTCGCAATTTTCGAAAATTCAGTTTATTAAAAATCGAACCTATGCAACCTTTATAAGTGCATTTTACTCTATTCTTACATGGACTTTAAAGAAAAAATTGGATCCTTTTTTGAGAAAATTTTGAAAATGTCCCTGGGGCTGCATGTAAATTACCCCAAAATTCTGAAGAAAGTTTTTCAAAATCGCTGCGCCTCGAGTCGAGCCAGATCGACTGGAGTAAATTCATTTTGGCAAATATCCTACGTATGGTTAAGGCGCTAGTGGTGTTCACAGACAGATGGACGGACGGACGTTTTGAAAAAAAAACAATTTTTTCGGTAATAGGGGGTCCCAAAACGTGTATTTCCTTTGAAATCACGAATTCGATTTTCCGCAGCATTACATAACTTTTTTCCGTACTACGTATATTACTCTGTGTATACGTAAATTTACGTCTACGAGATAGTAATATACTACATATTTTACTCCTTTTAGACGTACTTATACGAGAAAGAAAAAGGAACACAACTAGCTGGCAAAAGTCGGATTAATACGAACCTAAAATCCCAAATAAATATAATACATTACTAGTAGTGAATTTTGTGGTTTTACAAAAGGTTGTAAAATTTTCTAATGATATTTTTTAGTTTGCAGCTCAGATCTATTGTATAAAATGCTTAAGACATTTTTCGGAATTAATTACATTTAAATATTAATTACAACCTCGTATCTATTACTAAAAAGCAAATATGTAAATTAAATTAAATACATTTAACACACTTAATTAAATATATATTGGTTGGGGCGGATTTTGATGACATAAAAAATTGCCAAACATGATCAATAAAATGTTCTTAAAATGCTTTGTTCAAAATGTTCTTAAAATACATAAAATGTTCAAAAATTGATCAAAACCACTTCAGATGAACAACTCAAGCTGTTGAATCAAGGCTTCTTCCTTTTGTTGAAGTGAATTCAGCTTGCAAACTTTGGGTTTGGACTGTTGTTTGAAACACATCCCTGCCTTTATTTATCGCGAAATCGACCGAACTGACAATGGCGCCAATAAACGTCACAGGAACCTTAGATTACATTGTACTCACAACAGCTGACATTACAATATATCAGCAAAGAAATATAATAGGCTACTCAAGAATTCTGTGGTGAACACTTGTTGCCACTTTTAAATATTGTTTTAAGCAAGTATCATAAAATTATATATATTAGAATATATACATATAAATTATATATATATATATATATATATATATATATATATATATATATATATTCTAACTAACCCACCTACTCCCACAACTTGCCACCTTCACAGCAGCACGCATGAACCGTAAGCGGGTTATCAAGATTTTGCTCGTGAAGCGAGCTTAAAAATCTAGGGAGCAGGATCTTCAGGGAGCGAGAAAGGTTTGAACCCTTGACACAATAAAATCACACAAATTGCACACAAACGAGCGTATAATTTACCCATAAACCTTTAGTGGCATCAGTTCATGACAAAAAAACAAGAATATAGAATCACACTTTTACAAAGAATGATCAAAACACAAATAGAAACCTTTACAACGCACACTCATATGAATGAACACATATAATTTACTCCAAAATTGATACTCTGAAATAATTACCCTAATCTACACTAGGAATTCCCTTGGAAAATTAATTATATCTAAATTTATGCTATTCCAATTACATTGCACATGAAACCAAAATTTCAATTTACAATCTCCTGCTTCCAAATATTACATGCAAAGAACAAAATGTGTGCAAGTGCACTACTCTCATTTACAATTTAACTGTGTCTGAAAATAGCAGAATAATAAATGTCCTAAGTAGAATGTTTTATGCAGGCAATAGCGCATCAAAATGTCTCCTACTATAATACTGCAATTTGTTGCCACCCGTGTCCTCAATTTCTTAACACTTTCCTATACTAGTTTTTCCCTGCCGACGCGAACTTGACCTATTTTCCGCGCCCTAACCGTTACCTCGTGGACTTTCCACTTTTGGTCTTGATGGTCTTGCGCTGGTCTCTGCGTCGACGTCGCTCGGTCCCAGCTTCTGCGTCGTAAGAGACGGGATTCGCCTCTGCCGTCCACGCTGTCTTCTTGCGTCCTCTTCCGTTCTTCTTCCTAGTGGGCCTCTTCTTCTTCCTCGACTGCTACCGGCGCCTCTGACTACGCCCACGTTGCGAAAATGTCCCTTGCACTTCACCGAATACTCGTGCAAGTTCCTCGCTCGTTGCTACTTCTACTTTGCTAAACCAGAACTTTTAATGCTTCTCTCACAACGGGCAACTTTTACTTCCCGTGTCGTTAATTGAAGAAACACTTTACTGAATCTGCACTATGGACGACTGACTAGAACGTCTGTTCGACGCCGAATACTCCTACCTAGCAGTTGTTGCAGCGGCAAACAATATCTAAACTAATGTTAACGAAAGTGTTGGCTCGGCGAGCGGTGATCAAAATGCTACTGGCTCGGCGATCGGGAATCCAAAGAGAAGAGCTACATACGACTCGACGAGTGGTGGCAAGAAAAAGAGAGCTTCCGCTTGCGGGTTCGCGTATTTATAGTCCGTCGCCTGGGGAAATTCTCAGTGGTGGGGCTGCTTCCCCTCTCTCAACCCTTCACAAGGAAAACGTTGCTCGCTAGTTCGCCTTCGTTTAGTACGGGCAACGGATACCAGGCCGCGCGTTTAAGAACCTCTGCTTTCCGCGCCTGCTATCCTCGCTGCCTGTGGGTGTTCATACATACGAGACGGTGGTGTTATGGGGTTGCACAATCCCATAACGCCACAATATATATATATATATATATATATATATATATATATATATATATATATATATATATATATATATATATATATCAATGAAATCAGCAAACAATGCAGAAAAATTGCGTTAAAATGTAAAAAAATGACTTATTTGTCGATATGTATGAAAAATTTTAAAAAATACAAATAAAAATGGGTAATTTCGTTTCGTCATAACATATATTGAATTTCTATACTAGACGGCATTGTTCTAAAGTGAAAAGAAAAATAAAACATTTAATTACAATGCGCCCTCTAGATATTAGTTTAGGTAGTATATTTGCACTTTTCAGCGTTCTCATTTACTTATTTTCATATTTACCTTGCACTTTGATATGGATTCTTTCATTAATTGATTAGTGATTCTGGGCGCGTCAGCTGCTAAAGTCATTTGTCCAGTGAGTGGAGCAGTGCAGTTTGTGCTTGTGTTTATCGTGAGAGGTGGCGGTGATCTCTGGAAGACGAGATGTGGCGCCTACCTACGTCGGCTTTCGAAATTTTTCTACAGTCAGATATCTCCCACCAGCGGGGCTCCGCCTAAGCCAGGACAAACTCTAAGCTCCCGACCGGTCTCCCGAGAAGTGAGGTAGTATAGTACACGTGTGTGTGTGTAAGGAAGGGGGGATAGAACAAAGATAATGAAGGAAAAATCACGTGCGGTTAGTGGCCCGTTTGTTACCATACTGCTCCGGCATTCGTCTGGTGTTGACCGGAGAAACCATGGAAAACTGCCGATCAGAACAGCCGGCAACTAGAATTCTCCTCCAGTCAGCGACTTAGCTATCTAGCTATTGCCGAAAATTCTGCCACCGTCGGAACTGGAATCCTAGGACCTCCCGGTTAGAGACACTGCTGTGACATCAGTTGATACCCTTAGCCATCATGTCAGAAGTCTCGAAGAGTTCGTTCACAACTGAGGCGGTTGGACAAAAATGGGCAACCGCGGAACCTTCCAACCGCCCATTCGCGAAGCAAAAACACAATCATCCCTGCCAAACTCGACTGTAACCCGATTTTCTACATTTGATTATGTCACTGAGATTCCTTGCCTTCCCGATCTTTACTACCCCCTCCAATCCTCGACACGTCCAAGCACAAACTGATGCCAACAGGCTAGCAAACGCGAAACCATATGCTCGTAGAGCTGCGCAACCTGACCCAAGTGGCGGTTTCTGTCTGACCCCAAAACAATGGATGTTAGAGCTCCATCGGATATTTGGAATGTAATTTCCAAAATTCAATACATTAATACATTATAAAGCTCAGGAACTCATCTGAATTCATTAAAAGTAAGTTTAATAAACAATTCTTACATAATTTCATGCCTTGTGTCCAAGTCAGGAATCTCCATTTTCTGTGCACATGATACCGGCTTTGATTTCCGAAGGATACTCGAGTTTTTGTATTAGTTATTTATTCAGGCAACTGAAGGTGATAGAATTTATACGTAATAAACACGGCCTAAGTTTCCAAAACACGGAGATCACTGATCACACTCTAGTACTTTGCAATACTCTATAGTTTGAACATGTTTTACACTAATTCATTTCATGTTTATTGTTGTTATTGTTGCTACTGTTGGCAAAGAGGTAAAAATATTTTATTTCAAAAAATTCACTACCCTAGTATCGATTCCAATAATGAAATATCTTTAATTTTGCTTATATGCTCCTTATATTCTTTAACCTATTTATAACTTTACTTCGCCAAGCCAAGAATGTTCTCATGAAATGAAATATTTTGTCGTTCACAAACAACAGCACAAGAAGGAAACGGAGACCACAGCGATGGTTAACGGCGATCAACAACAACAACAACAAAACGTATCACAAACAATAATTTCCGCTCGAGTTTTCGAAAGCACAACGCGAAGACACTACAAAGCACTGCAAGCACGTCGGTCAATAACCAAAAAGAGTTGGTCTTCCAAGGCATCCTACCTTTCCACAAAAGAAACTACCCTCATCAAATGCTCATTTTGAATCAACAACCCTAATATTAAATTAAAATAAGAACGTAAACATCTTAAATGATGCATTCAATATCGTTAAGACTTCATTCACCTTTTGTACTTTCAATAACACACGAATTCATCAAATTAAGAAGCGATGTTCAGAGGAAGACAAAATTGGTATTCCCCTCCGTGGCCTTCAAGGGCGGAGCGGAGATTTAATGCGATATAAGCCTCTGGCGCATTCTGTGTATTGTTGCCGTACTAAAACGCATGGGGAATGACCGAGTGTTTGCAATGTTGACGTATTAGGACGTGCGGAAGTCGTATGGTACGTGCTTCGTAATATTAAATGTCCATAAACCTGACGTCACATACCAGAGCACTGTCTGGCTTGGCCAGCTCGAGAGCTCTACAGGTGCTCTTTGATGTCTAAACAATTTCATACGTCGATAATATTACAACATTGCGATTATTGAATGAAATAAATGAAAAATATATATTTCAAATACATGACAAGTATTTTAGCATTGACTGGGGGTTGTGCAACCGTGAGACTTTTGCATGAGCCCCAACGGTCTTGCCGACCAAAGAACAAGGACATCCTCAGTGAGCCCGCCAAAAACATTATTTTAGGAGATAGCCATGGGCCACATATTTCGTCCATGCTCACACGCAAAACTCACGATGTCGGACTCTCGGTTTTTGTATGAGACTTTACGAGCAGATATTGCACAATCATAAACATATCCTGTCACATTTTTAAGAACTTTTGATCACGAGGTATGAACAAAAATATAAAGTTTCGTACGATCACCCTCCGTTAGGCAGTCACAATCGGGAGGTGGAGGGCGCGAGTAGGCGCTATTCGAGACGAAGGGACAACTTAGACCTTTGACTCCAGTACCAGCTCAACTGCGAAAATCAGGTTTCAGATAAATGAATTGGGAACCAGATCGAACGCGATATTTGCGTGTGCTGCATTTCCGCTGCTTTTCAATGTCAGTGACAATTTACCACTACTTGCTGTTTTATCTGGTTAAAAGTAATCTTGAAATATTACAACATGAAATTACATTTTATTTATTACAACATTAAAATTAACACATATTATAACACTGAATCATTAAAGCAATTTGCTTTCAAGTTACGATTTATAAGTTAAATTTGTAGAAGATTTGAAATGCAAACATATGGTTATTCCAATGACCTTCGTGGATATTGCTATTCCTATTACTCGATTACACGCGTCCAACATCTCTTCGACAGTTATTTATTATTGGTAACGATTTCGAAACCGCTAGCATTAAAATGGCCCACAAGAAACAAGTGAATTCTTCTAAATGTTTAAAGGTCTACAAATATGCACTGCGTTTTCGTTTATACATTGTCTTATTAATAACCACTGGACCTGTCAATGCTATGCTATTGCAATGTATTGGACTTAACACGCTACTTGACACGTGATGGTTAATCACATTTTACGTTACGCTCTGCAAAAAAATTAACAGACGAAAGACTTTCTCGCGAGTATGGGTTTGTTCTACGTTTGTCCTTGTTTGGACACTGTTGTCAAGTACCCTATTGTTAAAACGTTCTCCATCACGTTTGAGTATGCATTCGCTATGTCACTGTCTTGGAAAAAAAAAATTACTTTTCCGGGATAACATTCAAGTAATAATTCCGGTCGATATTTCACAATCGCAGGGGCAGAATATGCAACGAAGACACGCTTAATACTTGAGGCTGCGGTGGGTTGCGTAGTACTTCTATTCAGGGACGCTAGAGTCAGCATAAACGCATAAAACATTACCAATGTGCGTTTATGTGCGAGAGACATACGCACATTTCCATTGTGCTATGCTTATACTCTGGTGATTGTGAAAATTGCAACACACGGAAGGAATGGCCGAAATCAGTTAAAGATCGGTGGATGTGAAGAACAATGTATCCATAAGAAGTGATTAAATTTGCATAGAGATGGCGTGCACGTTGGCCTAGCAGCGCCCACCCTTGTGTGACATGTCAGGTCAGGGCTGTGCCATCTCAGTCGGTGTAGAGCCGTCAAATGTGAAAACCTGCAAGCAAGTGTCGGTATGCTTCATCGACGCCAAAGGGCGCAATTTCAACATCTGAGTCAGTTCGAACAGTAGAATAATCGGTGTGCAAAAAGCGGGTTTGCCATACCGTGGCATTGCGACTTACGTAGCGCTTCTACGACAGTGACGTGTATGGGGAACCAGTGGATAGAGGACGGTCGTACACAGAGACTAACGAGTTCTGGACCACACAATGTGACAACAGCGCAAGATGACAACCATATTGTCCGCATGGCCATAACCGACACAACGATGTCGTCCACATTGTTGGTTCGACTTTCTAGCACTTCAACGGGTGTGGTCATGTCTGCGTACGGGTGAGGTCTGGACTGGTGGCATGCAAACCACTGCCTCGGATTCCGTTGACCGGAAACCACCAACGTCTCAGATTGCAATGGCCACGTGAGCGTGTTCACTGGTGTGGTGAGTGGAAAAATGTAGTGTTTTCGGACGAGTCTCTTTTCGATTTGCACTACAGTAATGGCCGCGTACATGTTTGACGCTACCATGGTGATCGCAATCTGCGAGCGAGCATTGTCTCGCGCCATAGCGGACAAACGCCAAGTGTGATGGTTTGGGGTATCATTGGCTACAATGTGTGATCTCTTCATACGTATTGAGGGCAATCTGAACAGCAACCGCCACATCAGGGAGGTTTTAGAGCTCGAGGCACTACCCCTCCTTCATGCAGCTCCACATACTATAATTCAGCAGGACAATACCCAACTTCATATGGCTAGGAATGTGCGAGCTTTCTGCGAATAATGACGGGTACTACTGCTTACCTGGCCTGCACGTTCGCCTGACATGTCGCTCATCGAATATGTCTGGGATAAGATCGGTCGGCAACTTGTGCGTTCTGGTCCTCCAGCTGCCCCGTTGACCCTCTGTGGTCACTCATAGAAACCGCGTGGAGATGTGTTCCCCAGCAGTATATCCAGGCTCTTTTTTAATCCATGCCACGACGTCTAGAGACTCTGATGGCAGCGCGTGGCGGCTTCACACGATACTAAATACTGAAGATCAAAATGCAGGCATAGTGCTGTAATTCTAATCATTTGTATAATGTGATATTCCTAATCTGTGGAATAAATTTTATAATAATATTATGTCATCTTGGTGTAGAAATTTTCTTAACACCCATGTATTCTTCGCGCAGGTGCAAGCAATAAGTTCACAAAGTTTTACCGCAATCGGATGAATCGCTAGCGCATAAAATACGAAAAACAAATTCATCAATACCACACATGTTAAAGAGCATTTCAACATTTGCAATTTCAAAAAATTCAGATAGTTTCACAAAAATGAAACCTGTGCAATTTTTATGTGTTCTTTGCTCTATTCGAGAAAAAATTTAATCCAAACATTTGGAGCCTTTGTTGACTACATTTTGAATAACTTAAGATTTTATGTGAAGAACCCCCAAAAATCAATATATCCGTTCCGAATTCACAGGGCCTCGAATTCAATCAGATCGATCAAGGAATATCAATTGTGGAAAAAATTGTCTGGTCGGTTTAGGGAGTAGCTTTGACCACATGCAGACGGACGGGCAGATGAATGGACGGGGGAAGACAGAGGGACAGGCGCTTTGCCGTGAACTAATTTTTATCCGTGGGTCCGTCTGTATCCGTCTGTCGGTCTGTCTTTCTGTCCGTCTGTGACCACCACTAGCTCCTAAAACATAGGTGGGACGTTTTCCAAAATGGATATTCCCTACTCGATCTGGTTTGACTCAAAGCATTTTTTTTAAATTATCTCAATTTTTCGGTTTATAGAGAGTAGAAGATTACTTTAAGAATATTAAACAAGAGTAAAACCTCGCTCTAAATGGCAATTCTCTTTGAAAACGTTGGAGCCGTTTTTAAGAAAATGCGAAATTTGAAGCGCTTTTCAAAGAAAACGTTTGAGTTTTTCGAAAAACTTGATTGGAAATTATTTGAAACACTTCCGCTCACAAATGCATTATTATTTATAAATCGCTGGATATGTGCATTCTAAGAGCGTGAGAGATATTTTAAAAAATACATTTGTGTGATTTGTGAAAAAACAAAGGAATACAGCAAAATGAAGTTTCTGGAATTCTTAGCAGTGCAATTAGCGATGCACGATGGAAAAGTTTGAAAAACAATTTGGAGCCATTTTTGAGAAAATGACGATTGAGTGTTTCTGAAAATGTGGAATTTTGAGTTCGTTTTCATAGAAAATGTGTTTTCGGGTATCTTTACAAGACATTGGGTGGTATGAATAAAAGTAAGCAAGTACTCTTTGCTCCGAGTTTCCGAGATTCTACTCAGTTTCGTATGAATAAAGTGGGTAAGCAATTGCTCAGTTTCTGAGCACTTGCTCCAACTCTGAGCATACTCTCAACTGGCGAGCAAATGCTCAGAATTGGTATGAATAAAGTTAAGCGTTTACTCTCTAGAGTGAGAACTTGCTCCAAAATTTCGGAGGGACCTTAGTAGGAGACTCACGTTTGAAAAGTAAGGTTAAATTGGCCGATTTTTTACCGTGTGTTGATAAGCATATGCAGTGGACTAAAAAAAATTCAAGATTAGGCGAAATTCTCGTGATGTAGACTATTAGAATCTTTGCCGATTCGAAAAGTACAATGTATGGTTGGTACGATTTTCATCGGCGTTTGCTTTCAGGCGCTTTTTCATATTGCATATCTTCTATGTTAATTGGCCATCGTTTTTTTCTACTTGGAATTTTTCGGGGTACTGTTTTTTGAAACTTTGTAATGTTTTGTTTCGGCCACAGCGTACTTCCGAAAGCTGGCTCTTTTCAAAAATAAGTTTATATTCACTTAGCATTTCGGTAAAAATTAGCTGGGCCACTAGCGCCTGTTTTTCGTTACTGCTATTCATATTCGAATTTAAAGAATGAGACAACAAACCATTGCTCTTCATTCCGCACAAATGTGCGCGACGCGCGTAACGTATGTAACATCTTTGTTGCTCAAGAACCCAATTTTTAAAACTCTTAGCCTGCACTATCACTTGTTTACGACGAGCAAATGCTCGCGAGACATGAGTAAGTTCTTTGGAGACATACGAAGTTTTTATTCATACGAAATGGAGCTTCTGCTCAGTGCCGCGGAGTAGACTCACTTTGCTCCGGAGCAAGTACTCGTGAGCAAATACTCATTTTTATTCATATGACCCATTATTTAAGCACATGCACTCATAAATAAAATGATGTGACTAAATCGCCGCTAATGTAAATATTAACGAGGTGAGGGACAAGACAAAAAACTTAATACAATATTTTGTAATTTTTGAAAAAACAAGAGAATAGAGCAATATGGCCTGTCATTTTATAGAGTATATTTATCACTATCTCTATCAAAAGTTTACAGAAAAAATTAGGGCTGTTTCCGAGGAAATCTTGTTTTTGTTAGTTTTTAATATTGCACATTTTGATTGCAATATTACGTGAAAATAACTAAAATTTTTTAAAATGTACAGGAACTTAATGATAGAACTAATTATGGACAACAAATTTATTATAAGGAAAAATCTCTATCTTCAATTTTGTAGTTGTAGGAAGATGACGGAAAAAATTCCAACTTTTGCAATTTTCGAAAAATTAGAGTTAACCGTGAAAATTGGACTTATGCCACCTTTATAAACGTATTTTACTCTATTCTTACGAGAAATTTAAAGAAAAAATGGTGTCGTTTTTAAGAAAATATTGAAAATGTCCAAAAGGCTTCACGTAAAGTACCCCCAAATTCTGAAGAAAGTTTTTCAAAATCGCAGGGCCTCGATTCGAGTCAGATCAACCAAGGAATATCATTTTTGGATAAAATCGTGCGTATAGGCGCTAGTGGTGTTCACAGACGGACAGACAGACAGACAGACGGACGGACGGACATTAAAAAAAACACTTTTTTGGTATGAGGGGATCCCAAAACGTGTATTTCCGTTGAAATCTCGAAATCGATTTTCCGCAGCATTACATAGCTTTCTCTATACTACGTATATTACTCCGTATATAGGTAGATATACGAGAAAGTAAAAAAGAAATTAACCAATAGCGTCCAAGAATTCTGACCATACAAACCAATCAAATGAATCAACCATGCGAAATTATCAATTTTTTCTTTATCAATTCTTCGGATAAGAAAGAGTCGATTTCTTTTTACGGGATATTACACCTGATATTGCGATTATGGCCCACATACTACCTGGTTGGGGCAGTTGCCACACACCAACAGATACAACCTGGTACAGCTACCCAGATGTGAGAAGTGCCATATGCGGCTGCAACGGTACTACACACCCACGCCGAATTTTAACACCTCACACAAGTACCGAAGGTAAAGACAGAGCAAACAGCATTATGATAAAAATTGGGCGTTGTAATGTTTGCAACATTCCACGCATACTCCGATCCTCAAATAAGTTGCTGACATCACATGTTATGAATCGCTAATGACAACGCTGAATGGCCCGACAAGGCTGACGCCCGCTCAAGCATGCTGGAATCTTATTCGTCTTTTATGGTGAAGAAATGACGAAGAAACGGACTTCATTAATGAACACTCCACTGGCATTCTCTAGATGTCTTCGGGATTTCTGAAGAAAGAGAAATAAAAAAAACTTCATGCACAAGAGAAATAGGTATTTGACAGGAAGGATCACTACAAATATGAAATATAATCTATCGAAATTTAGATTCTGCGGTGTGGCAAAGCGGTGTACTATTTTTATTAAGATAAAAATTTTTGTCAATTTTTCGACGAACAAATTCAGGAAACAGATATTACACACATAGCAGTCAACAATCTTTTATTAAGTTTGCAAAATCACGCCGTTTCGGGGTTAAATTTTTCGTATCAACAGGTTGGAATGACACATTTCACATCAATAATATAAAGTACATTCTGCGTAATAACAATAAATCAAAAATTAAACTAGTAGTATTACACCAACACAGGTTATCTCGCATCTTTTTGAACTGCTCCGCTATAATATACTAAAACAAACGTTGCACACGTAAGTTTCCGCGGCTCGAATCCATAAATTCCTGGATATCCGGGAGACGCCGCGTCGTTGGCTGAAAGGCCAAAAGACGCGGCGTCTCCCGGATAGCCAAGAATTTAAAACCAACGTACCAAGTGTTTTCAACTAGTACAAAAATGTTCCGCACCTAAACCGTTCAGCCGATTTTCTCCAAAATTGATATTCCCCTATCGATCTGAACGATCTCGAGATTTTGGGTGTTTCAAGCGGATATTTTGAGTTTTTATATAAAATATGTTGTATGCTTTCATATAAAATGAGTAGGGGGGATATGCCGGTTCTGGAACAGGAAGTGCTTATCTTATCAGCTTATCTTATCTACTTCCTGTTTCCCTCCCCCACATCCGGTGTAAACAACCGGCGCCACCAATTATAATGGCAGGAAGTGCTTATCTTATCAGCTCTTATCAGCTTATCTTATCTACTTCCGCCCACCCCCTCCTCCTCCCCCCGCCCCTCCCCCCCCCCCCACCCCGCCCACTTCCGATGTCAACAGCCGGCGCCACCCATTATAATGCCCCGCCGAATGTCAACAACCCCCTCCCCCTCCCCACTTGCGCCCACCCCCTCCCCCTCCCACCCACCCCTCCGATGTAAACAACCGGCGCCACCAATTATAATGCCCCCCCTCCCCCACCCCCTCCTCCGCCCACCCGATGTAAACAACCGGCGCCACCAATTATAATGCCCCCCCCCCTTCCCCCCCCCGCCCACCCGATGTAAACAACCGGCGCCACCATTTATAATGCTCCCACCGACCAGGGTCAATGACCCCTCCCCTTGCGACCTCTGGTGGTGAAGTGTGGAAGCGTGCGCGCACTCTGGTGGTGAATTGTGGAAGCGTATGTGTCTGCGCTCTGGTGGTGAATTGTGGAAGCGTGTGTGTGTGTGTATGTGTTTCAAAAATGCTCCTGCCTGAAGCGGATTCGAACCAGCCTCAATTCCCCTGAGGCGACCAGCACTTTGGCTCTGAGCTACGGTGACATCTCGAGTCAAGCTGTCTGCTTTGGGCTACTGATAGTACACGCGGTCGGGAGGGCACCGCGCGCTGGCGGCAACGGCCGGGTGGCTGATAAGATAGCGGCGGGCAGGGGGCGCTGAGGGTGCGTGCTGGCGACCGGATGTTGATAAGATAGCGGCGGGCAGGGCCCGGCGCGGGTGGCAGAGGACGCGCGCTGCGCAGACTAATGAGTATAGAGATACGCGCGCTCTCTAGGAGCCGGAGAACGAGATGGAGTTGTGAGCGACGTCGGGGCGCGCATTTTGAATGCACTCTATATAAGATAGCCAGCCGCACGTCTCTCACTCTCTCTCTCTCTCTCTCTCTCTCTCTCTCTCTCGAGAGCGCTGACGCTCGCTGCCCCGCTGAAAAGACTTTCATAATAGAAGAAAGGGAAACCCTAAAAGGCGGTGATAGGAAAAACAAATGAAAAACAATACAAATTGAAAGAATGTTTTTTGTTTATTGAAATCAAATAAAAATCAAATTATACATAGAATAAATAACATTCATGTTTGTTTGCCTGTTAGATATTTAGCGATTTCCCCACACAATTTCACCGTTAAACTGCGGTGGACTTATCACCAGTGACAACACATCCCCCTCTTGTCGACATATCACACCACCCCTCGTCGAGCTCGTCGAATAGCTCGTTGAGCTATTGTCTCGGCGTTACGTCGTCGACATATTTCATCACAGAGAGCCTCCAGGACCTCTCGAACCGCTACTCTCTCGTTGGCGGGAAGTGTGCACATGACGTTGCAGAGATAAATGTACGCCTGCATAATGATTCTGTCATCCACCATCGATGCCATAATGTATTCATCTAGATTTAGATAAGCTTCGGGTGGGGGAGGTTTTAATTCGCGTCGACACATAGGACATGTATTGTTCACGTCTAGCCACGTTTGTATACACTCAAGACAAAAAAAGTGATTGCACAGTGTGCGCGCCATCACAGGAGGGGGAGTGTCATCGTTTTGACAAATGGTGCAACATAGAGGAGGGGATGCAGTGGATCGAACTTCCACAAAAGGAGGTGGAGGCGGTGATGGTGGCGGTGTGTCACTTGTCCATTGGTCTTCCATTTTTCTTCTTTTTGTTTCACGTCAAAATATTAAACAGATAAAAGCAGCGAACATGAAAGCAAAGTTCAGGAGGGCTACACCAACAATGATGCTATCCATCCAATTCATAGCACACACACGTCACAATATTCCTCTTACAAAACACACACACATCATTCCGTTTCAATGGCCGAGATCCGTTGTCGTGTTGAGCGTAGTGCTGTGTGCAGACGAGAAGGGCGACGGTTTGTCACGACGGGCAGCCCGACGGTGCGGCAGCGTCCTCCTCCTCAGAGTAGTGTTGGATGCAAGGCTGGCGGAGATAGATGCAAAAGCGACAATTCCGCTTCGACGGCGGCGGTCCATCGATGTGTGTGCGTCCGCGATTCCAATGCTCTTTACACGAACGAAGTTCTTCAATACACGGTAATTTTTTGATGTCTTCAGGGAGTTTCTCGAAAACGCGCTCAACCTCGTGAGACGCGGGCCAATGACACAAAAATTCGACCGGCAATTGACTCAATGTATCCGAGTCGAGAAGTGTAAGCTTGTAATCGGCTTCATACAACTTTCTGAAAGCGCGCTCGATGTTTTCGCGCGTCTCTCGCCTGACCTCTTGTCTGGTATGCTCCAATACTTCGGCAACGTAGCAGATGAGCGGATGAGCGGATGCGTACGACGGAACACTCGACATCGTACTGATGAGCGAAGCGGTGGAGAGCGTGATTATAACATGCAGGAACTTGTTCATCTTATCGTTCTCGAACGGAAGAGGCCGACAATCTCCCTTTTCGACTCCTCCCCTTCATGTTGCAACATGCAGGAACTTGTTTATCTTATCGTCCTTGAACGGAAGAGGCCGACAATCTCCCTTTTCGACTCCTCCCATTCATGTTGCAACATGCAGGAACTTGTTCATCTTATCGTCCTTGAATGGAAGAGGCCGATTACACAATCTTCCTTTTCGACTCCTCCCATTCATGATGCAATAAATGCGGTCGATTGACACTCATCCAGTCGTACAGGGCGATGACGTGCTGTCCTGCTAAGCTAACATCACCGCAAGCGTAGAGTTCGCGGTACGCTTGTAAACACTCCTTCAGCGGAGGGCATCCGATCGACTCCAGATCAACAATACGTTTTCCTTGAATAACATCCAGCAGCCACTCTTTCTTCTGTGCTCCCTTAACGTATATTGTTGTGACACCTTCGAAAGCTTTCAACATCACAAACGTCCTGTCTCGATAATCGTAACGGCCGCTACTCCACGGCGGTGTGGCGTGATGGCAGCTTTTGATCCACCACACTTGTCTCTTGTCGTCGCTGTTCAAAGTATAGAAAGGTCGCGGTGGACGAAAGGTGAATTTCTGAACGAACCGTTCCTCAGGATCATCTTTGGGGGCCCGGATGACGGTTAGCACTTTGATAATGAATTGTCCACCTATCCAAAACCCTTGAAGATCAGCGACAGCTGTGAGCACACGTGTTCTTCTTCTTCTTCTTCTACCGGATTCGTTTTCGCGCCACGGGGTGGTCGGCTGTGTTGACCACAAAGTCCCCTCCCCCTCGTTCTCGTTTCGAAATGATTTTTCTTCTTGCGAACTGTTCTGTTCAGGTGAAGAAGAAGCATTGTCTCGCTGTTCGTCTTCTTCTTTCAATAGATTGTATAAAGAATGTTTCACGTAGCGCAACATGATCAAAGGAGCGCAGACACAGTTACAGAGGAAAACAAAAAATCGAATGACACAGCGCAATGATCATCGAGCAGGGTAGCAGCGACTCGCTTTTGCACGCGACAAGAACTGACGATTGTCGTGCTTTCGTCGTCCTTCTTATACAAGACTGTGACGTTAGCAAACATGTCGAAGTGTGATTGTCCGCGCGAGGATGCAAATCCCTCTTATGCTTCAATGTCTCTCGCATGTACCCACGAATTATGGCGTGAGTCGAAACCGAGCCATTTCACGAGGCGAAGCGGACCCTTTTTCCGTACGACACGCTCGACTAAATATCGATCGAGATATCGCGTGCGATGCAATTCCTCGGTATAGAAGCGGCCCTTGATTGTTTCACCTTGCAGATCTTCTAGCGAGTACGTGACGGGATTCGAGAGATGCACACGAACGATTTTGAAGAGTTCGGTTCCCCATCGCGCTTCGTAGCCTTTCCGAAACGGTGAGCTTTTGTACGTGCTCACCCGAACAATGTCCCCAACGCGAAATCGATTTGTCCTCAGGAGACGCGGGTCGAGCGTTTTCACTTGCCCGTACACCGTGCGCATGAGTCTATCGTCCTTGACGTCCTTCGGCTTCATGTCGATTGTTCGATGTTTGGTATTGTTGTAATCTCGGAGGAGGGTGGGGAGCATAAGGGTCCACCGTCGCGTCCCCTCGGCAGTGAAGCGTCTCCACATCCGCTCCTTGAGCGTTCGATTGAAACGTTCGACAACGCCGGCTTTCACGTTGGAAAAGGTGGAATAATGACGAATGTCACGCTCTCGGAGCCACTTGTTGAGTGCGGTATTGTAAAACTCGGTGCCTTGGTCGGTTTGTAGGAAGTGAGGCACTCGCCCGCTCGACGTCACGATGCTGTTGAAAGCCTTGACGACTTCCGCTCCCGTCTTTTTCTTTATCGCTTCCGCCCAGGCGTACTTGCTATACACGTCGATGACGGTGAGAATGTATCGCATTCCTCTATTGCTTTTGGAGTACGGTTGCATGTCGACCAAATCGGCTTGCCATAGATCATCGAGTCCTTTCGTTATCACCCGCCGTCTCGCGTAACGGCGTCGGGCAGGCGCATGCAATTCAGCAGCGAGTCCTTGTCGAACGGTCGGCAATACGGTCGTCTTCTTCTTGTTCTGCATGGTTAGAGGCACTAGCCGATAATACCGGCGTCACGCAATTCATCTTCTATTTCTACTATTTCACCATCGAGCCCATTGTTACCGGCCGTTTTCGAAGCGTGTAACAGACTTAACCTCTCCACAAGTGTGTTCGGATCGCGCCAATATTTGTAGTCTGGTGCCGTCACAAAACGTAGACCGCTCCCCTTCTTCTTCTTCTTCTTCTTCCTTTCTTCAAGTCTTTTGCTTTGTCTTTCCCCTCCACCGAAAAGACGTGAGATAATTGTACGATATTTCCATCGATTTCCTTTCGTGTTAAACGGACAACTCGATTTGAAGCTCTTCTTGTGCGCGGAAGTGAGTTCGAGAATTGTTTTGTATTTTTGCAAATCGTCTTCCGTGACATCCTCTAAGTTGGGCCGTTTTTCAAAAAGGAGTTCGAGAAGACCAGGTTCTGGATAGAATGTGTGACCCTGAACAGAGAATGTTCCATCTTCCGGGTCAAGTTCTAGGATGGAGTTACCGATGTGAGGTCGCCCTCCTTTATAGTACGGTTCGAAAGTCGTATCGCCTATGTCGAGCGCAGCATTCGACAAGTAGCTCCGTAATTGCTCATAATGTTGACTGTGATCATCTCTATTTCTTTCTGTGTTCCCTTCTTCTTCGTCTTCGACCTCTGGGAGAGTTTCGAAGGAGGACCCTTCTTCTTTTTCTTCTACTCTTGATTCCGATTTGATACGCGTGGACGATGGGTTGTTCTTTTTTCCCTCCCTTTGAGAGCGGTGCAGCGCTTTCGAGACGGGCGTTGTGAGATAAGTATCGAGTATTCGATTGCGCATCGTTTCGGCGTCTTTCAAGATGCTCATTTTGTTGCGAATGTTTTCGCGTGCCTTCTCCAACTCCGTTTTCAACCTCTCTTCCGACGTGACGAGTCGAGGGGGAGCGGGTGGTGAGGAAGGACGAGGACGCGCTGTCTTTCCACGCAAGCTCTTTTTCGTTTTCTCAAGTGCATACAGCGTTTTCAAGTCTATGTTTGATTGTTTGTTATATTTTTTAGTTGTTTCACTGTCTACGTTTCTTCTTCTCAAGTTTTCGCGAATCTGTTTTATTTTTTTCACACGTCCTCCTATTTTGGATTTCACTTTCATCACTCCCGCCACACCGAGCGCGGCCGCTCTTTCACCGACACTCGCGTCTCTGGACGTGACGCGCTCCCACGCTGTCTTGGCGAGTGCTTCGTCTGCCCTTTTGCGTTCCTCACCGCTTTTGTAGTTGTGGTAAGCGATGTCATGTTCCCTACACGCTTCGTCCAAAGGATTAATACCGCGGTCACCTCTTTGCAGTCTCTTCATGAGCTTTGTACCGGGCCCACAAAATTGATATCCGCCGGGAATGTGAAGTTCGAAGGGCAGTTTGTCTATCGCCCGATTCAACATCCGTCCTATAAATCCTCTTCCGCGATAGTGTCGGTCCCCCCGTCCCGCGACATTGAAATGCTGTCGCACGTACACCATGGCGTAGAGTGAAGACTATAGCGAAAGAAAAGATATTATATAACCTTAAAATCAACACCACCATCGTCCGTCGGCACGAGAAACCGGTCGAAGCCCGATCGGTATCGACCATTATGAAGTGCACTTGGTTTACAGATGACCACAAATGCAAAACGGTCGGCGTTCCACACGTTGGAACACACCGCCTTAAAATCGTTGAATGTACGGAAATCGTTTCCGACATGCTCTTTGTAGATATAATCGAGGTTGTTATCGTCTTGTCGGAAGATGACAATCATATTCGCGTTATCACGAATCAACTGCTTGGGAATTTTGGTGTACGTTTGACATAGATAGAGCACGTCCGTGTGTTTATGTCTCCCGGCCGCGAAGTAGGCTTTGATGCAGTCTTGTTTTTCGGTGGCGATGTCGTCGAAAATGAAAACACTGTCGGGCAACGCCGCGGCTGGCGGCACGATGCTATCGTGTTGCGAAAACGAACGAAAAGGAAGGAGTCCGTCGCAGACTTGCTTCAAGTACATGTACATGGGCTGCGTGTCTGTGGTGGAATATAAATACACGTTGCGGAACGCCAGTCCGAACTGTCCGGTGAGAAGCGAGACGACCACGTTTGTCTTTCCACATCCGGAAGGTCCCACGATAAGAGCGCGCACGCTATCTGGGAAAAGCGGGCCGTGTCGACTCTTGTTCTCATCATCTTGCCCACGCCATAAGGCCGTCACGTTCACGACGGGCAGTGTCGCCGATTGTTGAACAACGTTCATCGCCTTGCGAAGAAAGAGAGAGACTGTTTGCATGCTAGCGAAGGAGACTGTTTTTAAAACCAACAAAGGAGAGTGGGAGGGGGAAAGGGATACCCTACTCGGTGTGTGATAAGGATAAGAAATGAAAAAAAAATATGAATAGAAATACATCATTTTATTGATAATTAAAAAATACAAATGTGACACATTACACATGACAGTTATGGTTGTCTGTTGGGGTAGACATCGATACAATTGCCATCTGCACAGCTCTCGCTAACCAATTTGCTGCGTTGCGCGCGCATTCGCCGACGTCCAGTGGAAGAAGAAGATCGCAGCAGACCGTATCCGGTGAAGTGGATGTTGATCGTTCTGTCGTCGTCTTGCGGCGTCGCGCTGTTTTTTTGATCTTTCGCTCTTTTGGTTTCTCGTCCTTTCTGGTTTTCTTCTTTTTTTTCGATGTGCAATGCATCGGACAGGGATGACCGCATGCAGAAGGAAAATCAGTTGATGAAGACGCCGCTCTCACCTCCAGGTCCTCCTCCATGTTTTCTTTGATGTCAATAAAAACTGCGAGTTGCGAATCGCGAGACGAAGAAGAATCAACGTCGTCTTCACCGGGCGAAGCAGATGGAGCTTCTTCTTCGTTCATCATCTCATGAAGGAAAGACACGGAATGATGGTAGTGCACGAAACACGCGACGTCTTATACGATCACGTTTTTCTTCACCACAAAGTCGTCGATTGGTGCGTATTGCACTTCCGTTTTGTAGATAATGACACAATAGGCTGTGACGTCGGCAGGCATGCCTGTACCCGTTTCCCACGTGATCTTGATGTCGGTTTGCGAGGGGAGTACGGCAGACGCTCTGGCGGAGACGTCCCACACAATAATAGGAAACCAAGTATTCAGATACCAATATTCCATGCTCGAGATGGGATTGCGATTGTAGTAAGAACGTTCAGCTTTTTGCATCATTTCAAAAAGATACGGGTGCCATTTTTCATCGCCAGTATAAAATTTTACATTGCATTGAAGTTCAGAATAAGGGTAAAACTCGTCGTTTAAATACAGTTTTGCTCTTGTCATATCGTTACCATCGAATTCACCCGAATTCTGTTTCAGATCCTTGTCTCTCCCCGTTTGCATTCCAAAGAAAATGTACAAGGGATGATCCTCTTTTGCGGCAGTCTTCACCGTCCACTGAAACGGTCCCATGCCTCCACTTGGAACGTTGGGGTATTCGTGAAGTTCCCATCGTCTGAATTGCACGGGGATCGGTCGCCGACTGTCCAGCGTTCGCGTCACCGCGAGGGAAGCTGCATCATTCAGTGTCAAATGAGGCATTCTCCAAATCACATCCGTCACGGTAATCGTTGTTTCGTCTGGTGTGTCGATTTTCGTCGTGAGACATCGATTATCGTGACGTCCTCGAATGAGGACGAGGTCGTGTTTCACGCCAGTCATGATACGCGTGTGATCTTCGAAAAATCCCATCCACAGTCGCAATGGCACGATACCGTAAAATTTTCCCCCGGTCTTACTGAGCATGAATTTGGTGTTGCTGACAGCAGACTCGTATAATAGAAGGTCTTCTGTCCAACATGCGTTGCCAAATGATCTTCTTTCTGCCGGCGAAAGGAAACACACGTTCTTCATCGTGCTCGTGATGCCCGGATTTTTCACAACGTCGACGATCACGTTGTTGATTTCGTAACGAATTTCGCTAAAAAGAAAGGCGAAAGCATTGTTGATCAATTCACAGTTGGTGCGTGTGGCGGTGCCCGTTTTGACAGCAGATCCCGTGATGACGAGCGAACTCTCGCAAGGTAAGAGAACGGCGTCCTTATTCACGATACTAATGCGAATTTCATCGTTTTGACCAAACGATTTAATGTATGGAAAGTGTTCGTGAACAGCTTCGTTGACGATGTGGTGTTTTATATTCTCCTTGCGGAGAATGTCGATCGCGTGTTCGTCCACAAATTCAATTGAAGAATGATGATTGGTCTTCATTTTCTTCGACGACATTCTTCAGTTTTCTTCTTTTTAGAAAAAATATAGTAACCCAACGCTCGTAAGGTTTGTCGACTGGATGGTGTTAACGTGGTGAGCGGACAAAGCACTCTGTGCCTCGGTCGCGGTACGACCTGCATTTTATAGTGCTTTTTCAATGTTCTTTTAGAAGAAAGCATTGGGATTGCTTCTGGGGCGTACGAGTAAGGTGCACGTCAACGGTGTTTCCGAGTACAATGGAATCAGATGACCGTCCGCATTCTCCAGTCGAATCGATATCTCATCAATCCAACGTCGCGTGACGCGGTGAAAAATTTTTTCGGCCGGCCTTTCTTCGACGATGGCGGCGGGTAAATCGTTCACGTGAAACTGATACAGCACGTGCGCTATTCGATGGTTTATATATCCACTTTCGATCACATTACACGTCACGAACACCTCGAAATCTTTCACAATCGTCGGCGCAGCATCAGCCGCCACGTACACCCCGAAAGGTGTGGGTGACACGGTCTTTGAAAATCCGAGGAGAGGACCGATGGACTCGGCGTGATCGAAACGCAGCGTGAATGACGTGTTGACGCGCACTTTGTTCGTCTGCGGGTCCGCTTCCAATTCGAAAAAGTGCTTCTTCGCCGCAAAGTCGCCGGGAAACTGTTGCTGTAGATTGTTTGATATACGATGATGGATGTCTTCTAAAGTATACGTACCCGGAGAGACGGACAGACTATAGCTTGCTGGAGCCCCATCCCCCTCGACAACTTCGTAGTGGAGTCGGTTGTGACCGTCCTTCACGTTGCGAATGGTGTGAACGGTGCTGAGATGCACTAAGGCAATCTCATATACATCATTCGAGAGGTCGACACCCGGCGCAAACTTCACCGAGACCTCTGGACCCTTCCCGATTAAGGTGTACGTGCGCATGACACAATCGTCACAAGCAAAATGACAATGTCCGGTGTTTAATCTTCCTTTTTCTTCTTCCATTCGTGAAAAAGAAATTGCAAACATAACTTGCCGCAATTGTTCGCGTTGTATTGTTGAACTTGACGTGTGTTGTACGTCACGTGCTGTCTTTGCATGTATCGAAGGAATTCGGGAGGGGGCGGAAGTCCGAACGAATCGAAATAACGCACCGTTCGGCCTCGTTTCGCGTACGCGACGAAATGAGTACCGTCGCCGCTGACGTCGTCGAGATTGATGACGCCGCACTCACGCTCCGCCCTTGTTCTTTTGGGCAGCGCATCCCGCGTAAACACACCACGAAAATGAGGAATATTCAAAATCTTCGCAAAACGTGACATTTCCTCGTGCGTGAGCGCTCGACGCGGTACTCCGCTCATTCGTTTTTTTGAGGCCTCCCCCTCCTCCCCTTCGTCTTCCTGCTCGTTCGAAGCATTTTCGCGGCCCTTAGCAACACGCCCGAGCCTTTTTTGGTCTCTTCCATGACCTTGTTATGACGCACCATTTCCGATAATTCTTTGTTTTTATTTTTGGCGTTTTTCACAGCGTTTGCGATAGCGGTCGCGCCGCCTGCGACAGTCCCGAGCGCGCTCAGTCCGCTGAGGATGGTTGGAATCAGAGGTATGAGGGCGGGCAGAAAGCCGCCTCTCTTACTCTTTCTACCGCCACGCGCCGTACTCGTCGTCTTCCGTCCTCGTACGCCTCTCCCCTGCAGACGACGATTCCCCCTCCTACAGGGGCCGCCGACGCACCGACCTCGCAAAGAAATGCCGCGACCCATCGCGGTCGGAGTAATCACCGCGTCGGAAACAGGAAAAGAATCAGTTCTTCTCTCTCTCTGTGAGCCTCTTTGTCGTAACTCCCTATCAGGTTGTCTCCTACAATCTCTCGTCGTTGTTGTTCTACACACGGTGCGAACCATGACAGTACTAATACACGAGCGCAAGTGTCGAAATATATATACAAATCCGATCGATCTTTTTTCAACCATCACTCGGGAATGGCGCCCATCAAGGACGTCATGGGAATGGTGCTAAGCAAAGACGTCAATGATGAGTTTGAGGTGCCACCAATCATTTTCCCCATTATCTTTGTAAGACTGGAAACGACTGTATTGAGGTTTTTCAAATTTTCTTTATCGTTATTGAAGTCATCGCGCAACTTACCGAATTGACTTACCATTTGCTCATAGTATCTCTTGAGAACAGTAACATCGTTCGCCACTTCCAACACTCGGCTCTGAGAGCTGTTAAAGAGTTTCTCGAGATTAGAATAATCTGCCTCGAGCTTTTTCAATTTTTCTTCGCAAACGGATGCATTTATACGCTTATCGACTTCCTCACGCAATGCATTTAAACGAGTCGTCAGAGCTCTACCTAAACTCGTCTTGCGCTTATCGACTTCCTCCTGCAATACTGTCTTCACATCGACCTTTTCCAATTTTTCTATCTTTGTTTCGAGATTAGAAAAATCGTTTTTGACTAGTTCTTTATGTATATGAAAAAGATTCTCCGCGTGTTTCTTCGCATCCGCCAGCGTGCCATCCAATTGCGATTTAATCACAACGTCCGAGCTGTTTGTGCCAGGGCCTACTTTGCGAATAAGTTTGTCATGAAAATTGAAATTACCGGACGAACCGACTTGCGGTAACATGTCCAAGAGCCTGGGAGGAATTTTACTTTCGTGCGCGGTCACGAGCGCCTTGCATTCGTTTTTCGCGAACGCCTTTAATTGATTTTCCTGTTCTCCGAAACGCGTAGAGAGCTTCTGCTCGAGAGCATCGAGGTCGCTTTCTTTGATCACGGTTTCCATAGTCTCATCAACTCTCCTTATACGCTTCACAACGTCATCGATTTGTTCATCGATGTATCGCTTTGTGACGGCGTGACGCGCCCGAACCGCATGTCCGAAGACATCCATCGCATCGATACAACTGAGAGTTTTGTTTTCGACTTGCGAGTTTTATATAAACATTTGATTTAAATAAAGAAAAACTTTTCAAATGCACTATTTGATATCCTGTCACAACCTTGTATGGTAAATTTTGAAATGAATGTAATAATTTACATTATAAATATTTGATACATTTTCCTCTGTAATTTTATCACCTTCATATTGTATTTTTAAGTTTGAGGATTTGGAGAGTGGAGTAGGAAAATAAGAACTCTGCAGTTATATTTCATATTTTGTTTTATTCTGTAATAAATATACATCATTTTTTCAGCTGTGCAATAAACATTTTGACAACAATTATTGAATGTATTAAAAATTGATATAAATATAAGAGAGACAATCATTTTGATTTATTTATTAAGTTGTACATTATTTCCTTTTTTTCTAGAAGTCCATATTGCTTGAACCATATTAAGAGATTTTCCCAACTTGTTTGTTTCAATAAATCTTTGTACTTGTATATAAGTACAACACTTGCTTTATTCTTAGGATGAATCCCAAGAAAAGTTAAATGCGGCCTTTCCGCTAAAAATTCTTCTTTGCCTATGGCTTCAATTTCTGATGTAAATCTATAAAGAAAAGTATTATTGCATGATTTAAAAAAAAACCTTTTTACAAACATATTAAAACATATTTTGCATACCTTGTTGGGAGAAATACATCGAATGTATTGTGCAGAGTCGCTACATACGATGATTTTTTATATGCCTCACTGACAGTGAGGTGTATGTCTGTAATTTCGAAGAAAATACCTTTCGGCAACTGCCTCATGTTTACTCGAGTTGTAGTGGCTTCCATCTTTTTTATTAATGCTTCCCACGAACTAAACAATGAAAACAAACATTTTTAATGACAACTCAGAGTAAAACAGCTACAAGGAAAATTATTTCACTTACTCGGTCGTTCTTTTCGATGTGTATATAAATACAGCACTATTACTAATCTGTATGCAGTCTGTGTTGACATTCATTTGTACTGCTTGCATTGCATTGTCTTCCTGTCTTGAAGAGAACGGGAGAAGCATGTTGTTTTTTGATGTTTCTTCTACCTGAGCAATTGTCTGATCCCCCTCATCATCATATAATAACTTCAATGTCTCTTCACACGCTTGTTTCTTTATCACTTTTCTTTTTTCTTTTACCTCTTCTGATATACTTTAAAAAAAAAAAAGAAACACTTTGAAACTACTCACTGAATGTATGATATATGAAATTGAAAAAATTGAAAAAGACTTACAGTTTTCGTTTTCGAAGTGCTGGTGGCGATGTTTCAACCAATTCTCCACCGAAGTCCATGGAGTCTTCTGGCATCCCGTTCATGACGTGTTGCGAGCTGCTCATGGTGTCTAGCTAGTTGGGGCACGCGAGCGAGTGAGCGTTGCTCGAATGGAACCCCTTTTTAAGTCGGCGCGTTGAGATTATTAAATTATCAGTGACTCCACTCTCTCTTCTGATGTTCCAATTAGAATGTCCGCTGGACCGCCGAATGCTTCCACTATCTCTTCCGGCGCACCAATTAGAATGTCCGCTGGATCGGCGGATGCTTCCACTATCTCTTCCGGCGCTCGAGGGATATCAATACATCCTGTTTTCCTAATTATCTCTTCCGGCGCTCGAGTGATATCAATACATCCTGTTTTCCTAATTATAACTTCCGACCCTCGAGTGATATCAACACATCCTGTTTTCCTAATTATCTCTTCCGGCCCTCGAGTGATATCAATGACATCCTGTTTTCCTAATTATAACTTCCGGCTGTGGTCGACTGCTGTTCTTATCACTATCGCTTGGGGGAGTGATGAATGGCTTCTGCGCATGCGCACTGCACGTGCTGGATGTGATAGTGTGAGATAACATAGGGTTTAAAACTCCATGTCCACAGAGCTCTGCCATTAGTCTGCCATTGCTCTTGAAGCGTGCGGACCTTCTTGTGTACTGCTATTTCAGTGTTGACGTGTTAGTCACGTGTGATTCAACTCTGTCTTGTGTACTGCTATTTGAGTGTTAGTCACGTGTGATTGTTAGCATTCAGTGATTCGATTTGAGATGAAGAAATTTCTGTTAAATCGGCACATTCGTGACGAAAGTGAGTCTCATGCAGGTCGACAAGCGGAAGTGTCTTCTCCGCAGCGTGAGGATGGTAAAATAAATTTCTTTTAATAGGAGTGCTTAGTGATGTGTTGAATGATTATCATTTATGTATGTGTTTTCATGGATTCTATAGATGTCCCGTTTCTATTCAATCGTCGTGACGAAAGTGAGTCTCATGCAGGTCGACAAGCGGTAGTGTCTTCTCCGCAGCGTGAGGATGGTAAAATAAATTTATTTTAATAGGAGTGCTTAGTGATGTGTTGTATGATTATCATTTATGTATGTGTTTTCATGGATTCTATAGATGTCCCGTTTCTATTCAATCGTCATGACGAAAGTGAGTCTCATGCAGGTCGACAAGCGGTAGTGTCTTCTCCGCAGCGTGAGGATGGTAAAATAAATTTATTTTAATAGGAGTGCTTAGTGATGTGTTGTATGATTATCATTTATGTATGTGTTTTCATGGATTCTATAGATGTCCCGTTTCTATTCAATCGTCGTGACGAAAGTGAGTCTCATGCAGGTCGACAAGCGGAAGTGTCTTCTCCGCAGCGTGAGGATGGTAAAATAAATTTCTTTTAATAGGAGTGGTTAGTGCTGTGTTGAATGATTATCATTTATGTGTGTGTGTGTTTTGTTTGATTCTATAGATTGCCCGTACCAACAACAACAACAACGAGACATTGCAAACGCTCCCCAATGGACGGACGTCGTTCAGTCTTTAAACGCCCGTGTATTTCGAGGTGTCATTTTGAATCCTCCTCCCCCACATGACATTGCGGATCCCGTCGAGTTTCTCAACCGTTGTCGTGTTCCCTTCCATCGTAAGATGTTTGAAGAGCTCAACAACACTCTCGGTCGATCTAATTTCAAAATTTTCGCGCAACTCGAGTGTCAATTTTTAATTGAGAAAGAGAACGTCGAGACGCACGAAATTGTAGGGGTGCTGCAGCCTATCTTTCTTTCGGCACGAACGGCTGTGTTAACGCAAGCGGATGACATTTCGGAATTTTTCCTTTCTAGTATTGCACAACCTATAAATTCCAAATTCGACGAGTTTTCCGAGAGAGATTCCGGGAAATCGTTGGCCTCTATCGTCGCTCTTCATGTTTCGGCTCACTTATTTGAACCTATCGCTCATTCTGCCTCATCTTATCTTCCTCTTCCGGCGTCCATCGCGAGTCGTCATGCTGTGATCAACGTGCAAAATCGAGACGAGAAATGTTTCCTGTGGGCGGTGGCTTCGGCTCTTTTTCATAAACGTCAGCCCCCACATATCAAAATTTTGAGTTCCCACCGTACCAGTAACTATCAAACCCTTTTCGATCAGTTGGAAAACAGTCTCGATTTGCGCGGCATCTCCTGGCCCCTGCCCGTTCACGAGATCAAACGTTTCGAACGTCAAAATTCTAGCTTTTCATTCAATGTTTTCACGTTAGAGTATGATTCGGCCAACAAAACTTGGAAAATCGTAGGTCCTGTACACTTTTCGGGGTCGAAGAAAGAGAACCATTTCAATTTCTTGTTGATTCATGGCGATGGCGGACAGTCCCATTACGTTTGGATCAAAAATTTAAGTAGACTGATTCAGTCTCAACATTCGGCTCACAGCCATAGGATTTTCGTTTGCGACAGATGTTTGAATGTGTTTTACTCGCAAGCGCATCTCGAGGCTCACGAAATTGATTGCCGATCCGTGGGGTCCCCCGCACGTTTGATCCTTCCGTCGGAGACGGGCAAAAAGGAGGAGCGCTTCATGCAATTTCAGCACCTCGAAAGACAACAACGATGCCCGATCGCGGTTTATGTTGACTTCGAAGCGCTCACGGTCCCCGTGTCTTCGTGTGAGCCGTCGTTGAATGGATCCTTCCTTCAACCATATCAAATTCACAAACCCTTTTCGGCCGCGCTTCAAGTGGTGTGCTCGTTTGATGAGTCGCGAAATCAACTGGTCAACTTTCACGGTCCCGACGTCGCGATACAATTATTAGCATTCTTAGAAGGTCTCGCGAAAGATTATGAGCAACTTTTGAGTCATCCTTCTCCCCTCATGATGAACAATGAAAACGAGGCGTCTTTTCAAAATTCCGATATATGCCACATATGCAAAGGACCTTTTCTTCCAAATTCCGTTCGCGTCAGGGACCACGATCATTTTTCGGGTGTCTTTCGCGGCGCGGCTCATCAAGCGTGCAACGTCAACTTTCCCGCACCAAAGTTCATCCCCGTCGTCATGCACAACGGGAGCGGTTACGATTGGCATTTTCTCCTTCAGGCCTGGGGCGAAAAGAACTGTATGAACAACGACGGGCTGCGCGTGGTTCCACACAATCACGAGAGATTCGTGGCGATTTCCCAGAGAATCGGGAAAGTGGAACTACGCTTTTTAGATTCATTGAAATTTTTAGGTGCATCGCTCGACTCTTTAAGTCGATCGCTCGATTCGGCCGATTTGAAGTTCACCCGTGCAGCCTTTCCCGACGATCGCCTTTTCGAGTTGGCCAGAAGGAAGGGGGTGTTTCCCTACGATTATGTCAATGACATGTCCAAATTGGACGACACGAGGTTACCGTCGCCCGAGGCCTTTTACAGTCGCCTCACAGACACACCCGTGTCGGACTCGGAGTACGCGCACGCGCAGGCCGTGTGGGACGCGTTCTCTATTCAAAATTTGCTGCAGTACGCCGATTTGTACTTGAAAGTCGACGTGCTGTTAGAAACCGACACGATGGAAACCTTTCGAAATTTGTGTTTGGAGGTGTACGGGCTCGATCCTCTCTTTTACTACACCGCTCCCGGGCTTTCGTGGGACGCCATGTTGAAAACCACCGGCGTTCGACTAGAGCTACTCACGGACATCGACATGGTTCTCTTTTTCGAACGGGGCATCCGGGGGGGACTCGTGCAAGTGATCGGTCGTCACGCTGAGGCCAATCACCCCTTTGCGGGTGAACGCTTCCGGCCAAGCGATAAGGCATCTTATCTCGCCTACGTCGACGCAAATAACTTATATGGTTTCTCGATGTCACATCCGCTTCCGGTGGGCGACTTCCGGTGGATGCCGGAAACCGACATCGAGCGGTTGAACATCGCAGAGGCGGCTGCGGAAGTCGACCGGGGATACGTTTTGGAGGTCGACCTCGACTATCCTGACGCCATCCACGATCGCTTGAGCGATTTGCCGCCCTGTCCGGAAACCCGCGTCCCCCCCGACTCGAAGAGCAGGCAAGCCAAGTTGCTAGCGACGCTGCTCCCCAAGCGTCGTTACATCATTCACATTCGAAATTTAGTTCAGGCCCTCGAGTTGGGAGTGCAACTCACGAAAATTCACCGCGTTCTCTCTTTTTCGCAACGACCTTGGCTTGCCACGTACATGGACCTGAACAACGCACGTCGACAGCGCGCGTCCTCCGATTTCGAGGATAAATTTTTCAAACTCATGAACAATTCAATTTACGGCAAGTCGATGGAGGACGTGCGCAACCACCGACGCATTTACCTCGTGAACAAGTGGGAGGGGAGGTGCGGGGCCAGACGACTCATCGCCGATCCCGCTTTCGTGCGTAGTCACCACGTGAATGGCGATCTCATGACCATCGAGTTGCGAAAAACGGAGGTGAAGTTCACAAAGCCCATCTATTTGGGGTTTTGTATATTAGAAATTTCGAAGCATAGAATGTATGACTTTTTTTATAATTACTGTCAAAAACATCTTTGTGATCTTCACCTTCTCTACATGGATACCGATTCATTCATTCTTTCTACTTCCACGAGTGTGTACGCTGAGATGAATCGGCATCCATCCTGGTTTGATACATCCTGTTTCGCTCCCGATAACGCATTTGGCGTGACACCTCGCAATAAAAAGGTCTTAGGGTTGTTTAAGGACGAATGCGGAAGTGATCCCCTGCTCGGCTATGTTGGTTTACGTCCAAAAATGTACTCCATCGAAACCCGATCTCGGGCATGTTCTTCTCGGGCGAAGGGAGTACAACGTTCGGTCGTCAAACGCTATAAATTTCAAAATTATTTGGACTGTTTATTTCGAAACGAAAATAGAATTGACAAACAATGTACTATTCGGTCCAAATCACATATTAATTATTCATTTGTTCAAAACAAGCGTTCGTTGTCCGTGTCCGACGACAAACGCTATTGGATCGATAAATTTACAAGTCTTCCATGGGGTCATTTCCGCATCCTGCGTACGCGTCCGTCCGTTTCTTCTTCTTCTTCTTCAGCGTGCACGCTCGTCCCTGCAGGCGGGGTTCAGTTAGACTAGCATTCATTTTTATTTATTTTATGATTTTTTATTTATTTTATGATTTTTGTTAACACTTTTAGTAGTATTTTTCAATTTTTTATATATTTTATGGTTAGACTCTTTTAGTAGTATTTTTAAAATTTTTTTTATTATTTATGGTTAGACTCTTTTAGTAGGTGGGAGATTTATGATGAATCACTTTCAACTAGTAGTAGGGGGAGCGTTTGCAAACACGTTGAGACGGGTCTCAACACGTTTAGACAGGTCTCAACATGTTGAGACAGGTCTCGACACGTTGAAACAGGTCTCAACACTCGTCCATCGCCTGTCGCCATGGAACAAACTCACTTAGACGAAGAAGCTTATGATGATTGGAAGAAGCTGATGATGATGAACTGGGACAGCCTCCGCGACGCCGCCGCCGATCTCGCCATCATTGCACACAATAGCAGTCTTCAGCGCCCCTACTACGCTGCAGCCTATCACTCGATTATCGACGTCGCCGTTGATGTGGCGTGTGCTGCCCGACGCTGTCACGAGGAAGAACCATCAGATGTCGAAGAAGATAAGGAAAAAACTCTTCACAATCTCGCGATTACATGTCACGAGAAAGTGCTATGGATGATGATGGTTCTCGGTGAAGTGAACTCCTCTCTGTGCTGTGAGTGTCAAACTGATGATTTATTCGTGCGCTATTGCGTCATCCAGAAAGCTTTGAATGCTCCCTGTGATTCCTTCAACATGCCCCCTCCCTTTATCATAGACAATGATAAGCAATCACCACCACCCCACAATTCATACGGGGCGGAAGGAGTCGCTAAAAAGAGACCGGCTCAACCGGAAGAGTTTATTCTCACGGTGCACGCTGAAGTGTTAGCTGTCCTCGAAGCTCTCGGTCATCTCCTTCAAGATCCGTACGGTGAAGCACTGCGACAGCGCGTCTCTCGCGTTCGTCAAATCATTCAGACGCTGCGTTGTCCATTCGAAAATACGCCTCCGGCGTACTCTCCAGTCCACAGTGATAGTGACAGTGACGAAGTTTGACGTCCATCTACGTCAGCGCCATTTCGAGATGGAACGTGCCATACAACGTTTCATCAATGACGGGTGTTCTCTTCTCGGACTTGATGATCGGTCTCTGCAGCTTCTTCCTATGGACTTGCTATTACATTGGGCCGCGAAGGACGTGCCTTCTGTCTTCCATCGCCTGTCGAAAGACGTGCAGCGGAACCGAGACATTCGTCGCCTCCTTCCTTGTCTTCGTCATTACAAAAATGGACACACGCATGTCGACAACAAACAACCGTTGCCGAAGTGGAAGTGTTTGCGGTGTCGGCGAGAAGAAGTGCTACCTTGTTTCGAGCATGCGCATATCGAGTCGCCGCCGAAGTGGAAGTGCATCGAGTGTAGAAGAGAGGACTTTTAAGATGGAGAATTCTATGTATAATTTGATTTTTATTTGATTTCAATAAACAAAAAAAACATTCTTTCATTTTGTATTGTTTTTCATATGTGTTGTCACTGGTGATAAGTCCACCGCAGTTTAACGGTGAAATTGTGTGGGGAAATCGCTAAATATCTAACAGGCAAACAAACATGAATGTTATTTATTCTATGTATAATTTGATTTTTATTTGATTTCAATAAACAAAAAACATTCTTTCAATTTGTATTGTTTTTCATTTGTTTTTCCTATCACCGCCTTTTAGGGTTTCCCTTTCTTCTATTATGAAAGTCTTTTCAGCGGGGCAGCGAGCGTCAGCGCTCTCGAGAGAGAGAGAGAGAGAGAGAGTGAGAGACGTGCGGCTGGCTATCTTATATAGAGTGCATTCAAAATGCGCGCCCCGACGTCGCTCACAACTCCATCTCGTTCTCCGGCTCCTAGAGAGCGCGCGTATCTCTATACTCATTAGTCTGCGCAGCGCGCGTCCTCTGCCACCCGCGCCGGGCCCTGCCCGCCGCTATCTTATCAACATCCGGTCGCCAGCACGCACCCTCAGCGCCCCCTGCCCGCCGCTATCTTATCAGCCACCCGGCCGTTGCCGCCAGCGCGCGGTGCCCTCCCGACCGCGTGTACTATCAGTAGCCCAAAGCAGACAGCTTGACTCGAGATGTCACCGTAGCTCAGAGCCAAAGTGCTGGTCGCCTCAGGGGAATTGAGGCTGGTTCGAATCCGCTTCAGGCAGGAGCATTTTTGAAACACATACACACACACACACGCTTCCACAATTCACCACCAGAGCGCAGACACATACGCTTCCACAATTCACCACCAGAGTGCGCGCACGCTTCCACACTTCACCACCAGAGGTCGCAAGGGGAGGGGTCATTGACCCTGGTCGGTGGGAGCATTATAAATGGTGGCGCCGGTTGTTTACATCGGGTGGGCGGGGGGGGGAAGGGGGGGGGGGCATTATAATTGGTGGCGCCGGTTGTTTACATCGGGTGGGCGGAGGAGGGGGTGGGGGAGGGGGGGCATTATAATTGGTGGCGCCGGTTGTTTACATCGGAGGGGTGGGTGGGAGGGGGGAGGGGGTGGGCGCAAGTGGGGAGGGGGAGGGGGTTGTTGACATTCGGCGGGGCATTATAATGGGTGGCGCCGGCTGTTGACATCGGAAGTGGGCGGGGTGGGGGGGGGGGGGGAGGGGGCGGGGGGAGGAGGAGGGGGTGGGCGGAAGTAGATAAGATAAGCTGATAATAAGAGCTGATAAGATAAGCACTTCCTGCCATTATAATTGGTGGCGCCGGTTGTTTACACCGGATGTGGGGGAGGGAAACAGGAAGTAGATAAGATAAGCTGATAAGATAAGCACTTCCTGTTCCAGAACCGGCATATCCCCCCTACTAAAATGTTTTCATAAAAAACAGATCTTCAAATGAAGTCACGTTAAATTTTTTGAAAATATGAATATTTTTTGTGTAATTTCGCGACACAAATAATAGCCCGCACGGATTGAGTGCGCTTCGTCTTAGGCATCTTCTTACATCTACAAATGTGAAAATACATTTTTTCTTAATAAAATGTGTTTATCAAAAATAGGTCTTCAAAAAAGGTCTCGTTGATTCTTTCGAAAATATGAGTATTTTTCGTTTAATTTGCCAACAAAATTGAATGGTCGCTGCGAATTTACTGGGCTTCGTGATCGATTCCATGGCCCAATTAATAGTATGTTATTGAAGAACAGATTTCTGTAAAGAAAACTTCTCTATCTTCAACATTGTAGGAATATCCTGAAAAACAAACAAAAAAAAACCTTTTGAAATTTGAAATTTTGAAAAAAAAAAGCCAAAAACCGGCCTCAGGCCAAAAACAACAAAAAGTATTGATTTTGACGGAAAAATGTAATATAAGTGATTGTGTTATCCCTCCTAACATCATGCTGTGTTGGGACAGATTTCTCATACTCACCTGTCACTGGTCAGGACACTGATATTACGCGACAAGAAGAGTTCACGCGTCATTAAATATTTTTTATTTAATTGTTGCGGTATGATGTTGCAACTTTTTTATAAATTATATCATAAATAAATAAATAAATAAATAAATAAATAAATAAATAAATAAATAAATAAATAAATAAATAAATAAATAAATAAATAAATAAATAAATAAATAAATAAATAAATAAATAAATAAATAAATAAATAAATAAATAAATAAATAAATAAATAAATAAATAAATAAATAAATAAATAAATAAATAAATAAATAAATAAATAAATAAATAAATAAATAAATAAATAAATAAATAATACGAAAAATAATGTGTTAGTACTACGTATATTGTGTCACTGTAGAATTAGTAAAGACAGTTTTTGTTAAAATATTTAATTGATTGCAATGTTATAGGAGTATACAAATTTGTTTAGTACGCAAGTCATCTTTAGGAGAAAGAATTTTATTCTCGGGACATCGTCGCAAGCAATTTAGGCGCGTCTTATTGCTAGCGATTGTGTCAAATTATAATCAAGCGTTGACTAGATTTCTTCGTAGAAATACTCTGGAATTGGTCATTAAGTTAACATCGATCTGAGACACCCCAAAATTCAATGAACCATTTAATAATATTTCGTCTTACCGAAATATCGTAGGGTCGCTCTGCTTTAAAAAAGTGTAGCGTTGAAACCCCGGAGGGCGACATTTTAGTTCACTTCCAATTATCATTAGTAGTTTGACGATTTGAAAATTGTGTATGTATCTCCGAATGTCAAAGCAGTTTTCATCAATAAAACTTAATTTAATAAACTGGTTACTTAATACACATAATGCAAATTAATCTGATATCTTGACGAATTTTCAAAAAATTAAATTACTACATTATATGCACGGACATCTGCAACAATAAAATGAAAGCACCTGTTTTCGCCCTTAAAGAGCATATTTTAGGTCCCTAAATGAGAGATTTTATATCCTAAAAATCCGAACTCTTGCCATAATCTCATCACATGAGCTGGTAAGTTTATGCAGGATTTTAGCCTTGAAATACGTACCCATATATGCAAAGAAATGTTAAAAGAAGGCAGCGTTTGGTTGAAGAAACATGTACTTTGTAATAAGTCACAGCTTTTTGCCACCTAGACAGTGAATGTATGTTTTAATTATTAACGTCATTAGGTCAATTACCAGCAAATAACAGTCGCCGTTGAAATTTGTAAACCGAGACCAGAACCGATGTACATTACCAATTGACTTGTTGTTTGTGTTAGCCGTGTGCGGTTCAGTACATTTTCTAAAACCACCTTCTTACAAGAAAAATCATATGAGCAAGTAATAACATTTCTTGACTTACTCATACATTATATTTAGCAAAGCAAATCATAGCATGCTTCAATGTTTCTTAATGAACCGCGGACTGTTATTTCCTTCCGTCTTTAAGAATGGCTTATCGTTCTCTGTTTGATTGCGTTAAGCCACTAATAACAGCACAGTATTTGAAGAAAGTACCCAAACCCGGGCCTGGTTCCTTGATGTGCTGCACCTTGATGTGCGGGCACCTTGATGTGCTGCTCTGTAAAGTGTTATTGCGTATTGGAAGCATACTAAAATTGTAGTTCATTGCGAGATTGCAGCCCAATCAAATGGTACTGTCTTCATATCCATTTGTTGCCGGCAATCCACTATAAATGCGAACGATGAAAAGCAAATTTTTTTCAAGTTCTTATTCTTAGTTTCCAGATTTCGATACTTCAACGGTAAGTCTTCTAACCATTATTTTATTTTGAAGAGGACATTATAAAGTATTGATGTAGGGTAATGCAATTTATTTTACTTGTGTAAGGTCGTAGCGATTTGCCGTCGGACCGCGCAAGGCGAACGCCCGGCGAAGGGGAGGGGTTTCTCCAAGCGCCGGGTGCCGCCCGGCGGGGCGTGTTCTTGGAACGCGGGGACAGCTAGCTGGGGGATGATGTGTGACGACAGCCGCCGCAGGCAACTGGCGGCGGGGCCCTAATGAGGTGGCGCCGTCCGCGGGTCGACTGCATGCGAGGTCGGTCATGTGATTCCTCGCGAAGGCGGCTAGCGAAGGAACGGCCGGCATTCGACGTGTGAGACCCGTCAAGGGAGAATGGGAAGCGGTGGCTTGTCAGGGGTGGCGGTTTGCCACGGGACTAGAGGCCAGGGGCGATGCTCAGATTTAGCACGCTGGGGCTGTGTCAGACTTGCTTTGCAAATCTGACACACGATTTGCAGTGCTCTCGAGTTGTTCCAAGAGAGTGCAATTATTGTATAGAAAAATTGTAAATAATTCTGTACACAACAACTCCGTGTCTGTGTTTCACTTGCATCACGACGTCACAATTGCCTTGTAAAAGCGTTTTTGGCATTTGGAATATAAACACGCTGGTGCCTAACCCGAGCCCCCCAAAGTTTCCTAACGTGGTCCCCCACATTTTCGTCTAGTGAAATAAAAACATTTAAGGTTTTTGTCACTCTTTGTAACTTACAAGATTAATAGAAAGAGCCTCCTCTGAAGCCTATCAGTTGGGGAAGGCAGGAAGAAGAAAGAAATTAAGAGACAATTTCAGAATTTAATCCCAGAGAAGTCGAAAACAGACTTCTCAGGTTACAAAGAGGACTCGACTTTGGGCACATTCCTCTACGAAAATATAAAAACATATTTTTGTACATTTTATTTTGGGCTAGTGGACCCATCAATCCTTCGCAGTTGCAATGTATTACTGTTCACATGCTACTGGTCACGTGATAGTTAATCACGTTTTACGTTACGCTCTGCAAAAATGTCAATAGACAAAATACTTTCTCGCGACTGTGGTTATGTCTCTCTATCCGTGTCTTTCCGTCTCTCTCTGTCTTTCTCTGAGACTCTGTTTCTCTTTGTTTCTCTCTGCGCGTCTCTAACTTCTTGTTTCTCTCTCTCTCCTTCTCTCTCTCTCTCTCTCTCTCTCTCCGTCTCTCCCGGAGAAATTTCACAATCGCAGGGGCAGAAAACGCAATGAAGACGTCTTAAAAATCGTACTTAAATGTGTGGCGAATTGCATAGAGAGCGCAGTGGAATAAAGTGCCTTAATCAGAGCCCTTGAGCTCTACACAAAATCATCATCAACGCATATGTGTAACGTATATGTGCGCAGGTATATGCACATTCCCATTGTACAATACCTATATTCTTCCCGGAAGTGAAAGCAATAACTTTACAAAGTTTTATCGCCATCGGATAAACGGTACGGTAGCGAATTAAGCACGATCAAACAAACAAACATTGTCTTTTATACGCACGGAAGAGCCAAAAAACTTGTACACCTGCCTAATATCGGGTAGGGCCCCCGCGAGCACGCAGGAGTGCCGCAACACGTCGTGGAATGGACTCGACTAACGTCTGAAGTGGTGCTGCAGGTAATTGACACATGAATCCTGCAGGTTTCTCTGTATTGATTTGTAACACCTTATTCAAACTCACTTAAATCGTGATAACCTGCCATTGTAGCAGCAGTAACCAATATAACAGCTGTGCCAGACTTTGGTTGTGTTATACAGACGTTGCCGACTGGTGCGCCGTATTCTGAATGGTTCCAGATCTCTTTATTTCAATATGCATGGCTGTACCCAATTTTTTGGCTTTACAGAGTGTAAGATTACGAACAGAGCATATCATAAACATAAAACTACTGGTGATCCAAAAAAAAAAAAACACGTACGATCTCGCATTATTTGTAATGGGTAAGCAATATTAAAATACTACACCAACCTGTGAAAGTGTTTCCAACCAGGAAAAAAAATTCCGGTTCGGATTGAAACTCAAGAATTTCGAGTAAATATGCCATTCACGTTACCTCTACATCACCAGCCTCACAGTTAAACTTTCTTGATGCTAAAAAAATTTAAAAAACTGCATTTTCATTTTTTTAAATTCGAAGGTTTTCATTGGTATTATTTTGAGATGTAGTTACAAATTCCATTAAGGAAATTATCTCTATCACATATTGTAGTTTTAAAATGTTAATTCTTGTTTGACATTTTCGAAAATATAAAAAGTTTGACGAAAATAAAACCAGCGCTATTTTTAAGCGTGATTTCCTCTAACCGAGATTAGAATTTAAAGAAAAAAATTCGAGCCGTTTTTACTTTCTTGCTTTGCAAATTCTGCGTAAGAAGAGAAAGTTATGTAATCGTACGCCAGAAATTGGCGAATTTGCGCCAGAAAAACTCTTATTGCCGGGCTCTGGTAACGAAAAAGTGGATAAATCTTGTTGCTAAATTTAGAAACAAAATCCTCTAACACGTGGTGTAGCCAGAATCCATGTTGATTCGTTGTTTCTTGATACCGAAAAATCGATTGTCGGCAAAATGTTCGTCTGTCAGTCCATCTGTTAACGCTAGCGCCTTAACAGTTCAACCGATTTTCTTTAAATAAATAAACATGCAATAGCGTAACGTCAATGTATTTTCATCTTAGAATTTCACTTTAATTTTTATTATTTGCTCTTTCTAATCAAAGAACACTCACAGATTCTATGAAAATATGAAACCTTTTTAGAGATAAGTCCGCATTTTAACGAAATATACTACCAAACAACCGCCTGTAATTACATAAATACGCACGAACAAGAAAAATTCGCCAAATGTGCACAAATACGAACATATTAATTTATGTGCATATTTTTCTTCATAGCATCCATTCGTAACCAAATGTCAAGGAGTTTCAGAGAATAGAGAAAAATCAAAAAATTCACATCCATAATTATGATGTTGCTCTTCCTGCAAGAATGCGCCCTTTCCCCGCAAAAGAATGTCCTGTAGTCGTCTCATCATTTGGGACTGTTTGAGCATTCCACTCACAAAGATTTTTTCTTCCATAAAATCTTTTCTAAAAATTATATCTTCAAATAAGGTCATGAAAATTTTTTTGAGGAAACGAATTTTTCTACTTGAAGTTAATGCAATTTACAATTTTTAAAACAAAAAACAGCTGCAATTTTTTCTTTCATTTTGTCCACGATTGGCGCTTACAGCTTAAAGAAAGAGCGAAGAAAGCTTAAAAAATGTTGGATGTCTCAGTTTTGTTAAACACTCTGAATTTGCGAAAATTGAAAAAAGTTTGAAATATTGCGGGAAAATACGTGATGTTATAGCACTGATAGTTTTTAAAAATCTCAGTGATTCCTATGCAAGTTAGAAAACACATTCTCAGAAACATTTGCGATCACATGTACTAGATATTTTCAATCAGTAAAAAGCTTCTCTTCAAATGCAAGTTAACAACATTGTTTTTATTTCAGCTAAACAACGACTTTTTTAGTTCCTCATAGTGCATGACAATCTGAAAATTAGTAAATAATAATAACAAATCCAAAAACCTACCTACGTACTTAAGTACGTAGTAAAGCGAGAAAATAAGAGGAATTAAAATCTAAATACAGAACAGCTAATGAAGAATGATTATGAAAATATAGAAGTAGTTAACTCAATAGGGAACTTGAGCATAAGCACGCAATAAGAATTAAAGCATGCAATTTACGTACGAAATCGGCTGGTATTTCGATAATCTTTATTCCGGGTCATTTCCTTTGCATAATATTGTAAGCAAATCCGAATACATCTTATAGCTAGTATTAAGAAGATTCGTACTTCCTTCGCAACCAATTTGACAGGTCAGTACCTAACAAATATAGAAATGTTTGTTGAGAAAAGTGGGGTCAAATGGACTGCCAGATCAATGCCCATGATAATCAAAGTTTCTTGAGTCACAGAGTCGGTCGTGGAGCGTTGAGTCAGACCTGAATCAGAGTCAGCGAGGCGTGACTCTTTATGTGCAGGTCCACGACGTCTTAAGACACCACTGCAATCTTCTTAGTGCCCTGGAGATCCAAATCTGTTGACCGCAATCTTAAATTAGCGACGTGAACGAGAATACGGACTGGTGAAGTGTTCCATAAGGAAACTAGTGGTCATACAAGAGCGATTAAATTAAAAATACTTTCTGCATTGTTTCTAATTTTGGCGGAAATTCAGTGTTCAACGAAAATGGGCCCTTTGAATTTACGTTCTTTGTTCTCTTCGAGAAAAAATAAAGTAGAAATTTGGAGTCTTTTTGGTGGAATATATTTGTATTGCCTTTACTGTCTGTAACAATTACGAGAGGAATACGCATTCTTCCAAGAAATTATACATGATAATTACATAATATACAAGATACTTTTAAGAATTGATTTCTTGAAGGTAAAAAATATCTATCATCAATACTGTAGTTTTGGATTGTTAATTTTTTTGGAATTTTTGAAATTACTAAGAGAATTCACAGAAAACGCTGCCTGCGCAAGTTTTCTAAGTATACTCCATAGGAGAAAAAAATAACACATTTGGTGCAGGTTTTGAAATTTTTAAAAATGATTGTATTTTAAGAAAAAATACGTAAAAACTACTTACAACAGCGAAAAATTATAGTACGTAGCATAATGTTTTTACATAATATATTTATATTATGCCATGTACTACAATTTCTAACTGAGAAGAACAAATCTGTAAAGAACGAATTTCATTAAGGAAAACAATCTCTATGTTCAATGTTGTAGTTGAAGGAAAAATACGAAAATGTTTGAAATTTGGAATTTTCGAAAATGTTCCAGTCAAATTTCCAAAACATTTCAGTGAATTCAACGAAAATCGGATCAGTGGCGTTTTTAAAAAACGACCTTTGCTCATCTGAGGGAAAAATTAATCCACAAATTTGGAGCTACTGTTGAGAAAATTTTGAAAATATTGTTGAGACGTCATGTAAAATACCGCGAAACTTAAGATATTCGTTGTTTGTCTTCAGGGCCTCGGATTCGTCCAGATCGATTATAGTATATCATTTTTGGAGAAAATTCTCTGAACGATTTGATCGCAACTGTTGGCCACGGACAGATATACACGTTTTGCGTAAACCAATTTTTCCGTATCAAGGACCCAAAACATGTGGAATCTATCACGAATCACACAACGTGCTTGGTGAATAAAATTTACTATACTTAGAAACAAAATTTATCGACTGTTTACTTTCTCGTACACATACGTATATACAGACTAATATATGAAGTATAGATACATAGTATAGATATATGTAATGGTGCGGAAAATCGATTTCAATATTTCAACGGAAATTTTTTTTTTTGGGATCCCCTGATACCGAAAGAGTTGTTTTTATCAAAACGTCCGTCCATCCACCAGTGATCACGACTAGCCCCTAAACCGTACGTAAGATTTTGTTCTGAAGTGGATATACATCAGTCGATCTGGCTCGAATCGAGGGGCTGCGATTAAAAAAAAAAAAAAAAAAAAAAAATAAAAAAAAAAAAACCTTTCTCTAACGTTGGGTATTTACATATAGTCCCTGATATTACATAACGGGGTATTTACATGAAGTCCCTGAGACATTGTCAAAATTTTCTCAAAAAAGGTAATGTACATTTTTATAAAATTTTTCAGTAGTTTTCGCTATTTCTATTATTGCGAGCAATATGCAATATTAAAAAAATAACAAAAACACGTTTTTTTCTTGAAAACGGCTCCAATTTTTTTCTTTAAACTTTTGGTAGGAATAGTGATAAATGTACTCTATAAGATGACATGAATTCAGTATTGCTCTTTCCTTTTGCTTTTTCAAAAATTACAAACATGTACATTCTTCACTTGTCTCACGCGTCGTTAAGCGTCTCACGCGTCGTTAATCGTCGTTATTAGCGACGATTTGTTTACATTATTGTATTTATGAGTACATGTGCTTTAAATAATGTTGTATAAAGTTTCTCGGAAACTCGTCAGTTTTCTGGGAAAAGAGCTCAAAATTCCGCATTTCCAGAAACGCTCAGACGCCTTTTTCTCAAAAATAGCTCCAATTTTTTCTTCAAACTTTTCCAACGGATAGTGCTAATTGCACTCTTTTATGTGACGTAGAGTTAAGTTTGGGGTATTTTATTGTTTGGTTGTTGTTTTTTTAATTACACAAATGTAATTTTATTAAAATATATCTCACAGCATTAATATGCGCTTTTCTCTCAATTTGTAGGTACAATTGCAATTGTTAGATAAAGCGCTTTAAATGACTGCGAAGACGAGTTTCAAATTTCGCATTTAACAACACATAAACGCCGTTTTCTTAAAAACTGCTTCAAATTTTTGAATGAAAATTGCCATTTAGGACGTGGTTTTACTGTTCTTTAATATTCTTAAAGTAATATTTCGGTTATACTGTTAGGAAACCGAAAAATTGAGAAAATGTGTAAAAAATGTATTTTGGAATAAATAGCAGCTGGCAAGAGTATGTGGCCAGTCCGAATAGCTATCCAAGCCCAAACAAAATAGAAAACTAGAGAAAGTCCGTGCAGATTCTGTAGCATCACTAGTTTTGATATCAGGGTTTCAAAATACTAGTTATTGTGAACGAAGAATCACCACTTTCCATTACCGCAGTACAGTACTTTCTCTTTTCTACGTAAGTACGTAGAAGGGGAGAATATAAAAATGCTAATGACTTTGCGGAAATCTGTTAAAACACACGCGTGTTTTAGCAATCTTGAAATAAACTTCCGTTACTGAAGTAACTTTAGGGTTTATGATTGTAGATTCTTTTTCTTTTACTGGCATGCTCTGAGTAATGCGTAGGCTAGTTTCCAGAAGCCCCTAAACGCCTTTTTGTGAGACTTATTCTGCAAGTATATGGTAGTTTGCCATTGTTTCTCTAGGGGAGCTAGTGCGCCAATTTTGACTTTTGATTTGAGTACCAGATAGCGTAGGCCAAGTATTCCGCAATCATATCCAGCAATTCAAATAAAATCTCTAATTGGTGCTAAATTGCTAGAGGATTTAATTTTGCCAGGACCGGCCAAGTGCTTTTCCCGGGATCCGTATTACATGCCGAAAAGAATCCGCATGCATGCCGTCGATGTTTGGTACCTCAAAAATCCTCCTACTTTTTTTTTATTTAAGGTTGCATCAACTAATAGGTCATTAGCGACCACTATTGCGTGTAACGGTATGGTAACTATGAGTACGACACGATATGATGTTGTTGATAAGGGTATAAAAGGACGAACGCAACACAACCATGCCCGAGGTGCGACTCGAACCCGGGCATCCCCGTACTTTGACCGGGTTTAAAACCGCGAACTTGGGATCAGTAGCCCGGCATGATAACCACTATACCATCAAAGCCGGTATGATCGTAGATTCAATTACTAATATCACAGTGAAATAAATTTGAACTTCATGCCTGGCCCTTACAAAATCCTTACAAAATCACATACGCAAATGAAATTAGAATTTTTCCGTCGCGTACCATTTTTTCTGGAAAAGATACGCCACATGTAATACTTTCGAGAATCTTCGAAATGACGCTGAAACAAGACAGGAGAAATCTGTAGTTGATTAATATGCAGATCATGTAACAAAAATTATTTGTATTACAAAGATTGTTTTATTAAATTGCTTTTGTAATTAATTGTTTGTATTACTAAACATAAAACGAAAATAGTACGAGAAAGCCGAATAAAAGTTGAAATGTACCTACAAATTGGAAACATTTCTTGGAAACCTTTAGTTTGAGGGAGGATGGTGTATCTTCTTGCAGTCCAGCATTAAGTATCCGCCAAAAGCTTTGGAGACCATCTTCCCTTATATCGTCTTTCCATTGCAGAGATATTTTGTGACATTGCCCACTATGTTTATCATTCACATCTCCAAGATTAGGTGGGAAGAAATCCAAATGGGAATGAAGGAAAGACGAGACCCAAGTAATTTTGCTTGGCTCTTTGAAACAATTACGAGATGTCTTACAAGATCATTCAATTCTGCCTGCGACAATGGTTGTGGTTGAAACTGCTGCAGATGGCGTGTAATCAGGAACTTCATGATCTTCGTGTTCATGAAGTTCTTGATTACACGCCGGTTTGTCACTATCATCGTCTGATTCATCTTCCAGTGTCCATTTCGTTGGTGATTTTGGATCTGGGAGAGAAACAGAATATGGAATTGGGCGCATTGTAGATTCCAAATGTGGTTAAAAAATTGTGTTTTGATATTTATCACTTGTTAAGGAACTGTGTTTTGATTTACTGGAGATTCCTGTTACTTTCTTTAAAAAAAGTAGCAATCTGTAATTTGGTCTCTAGCTTCCCTCCACAACTGTGGTGTGGCAAATGGCATAAATGGATGGGTTCCATGCAACCAGCCTCTTAAATAGCGGGAGCAACGTGAGAACAGTTCTGTCATGCCCAATACTTACCCTCATCTACCTTTGTTTTAAAATACAATACGTACGCCTTTTTGACGATCAGAGAATGGGTATGCCTTTGAGAGTTAGTAGTAAACTCGTCACACACATAATAGAAAAGATTTGGTGTATTAACAGACTTCTTAGTCATCGTTGAGTATAAGAAACACATGAACACCCACAAACAATATTCTCCTTACTAGCGTATTTACACACATGTGATCTCACTATCGATTGACTGATACATCTGCAACTTCTCTTTACCTACCCCACGTGACTACCTCCCCCTCGTGTCTCTAATCACACCACAGGCAATGATATTCCTAAAATATCAGAATGTGATAAGCGCCACGACAACATTAAATAACGCAGCTGCGCGCAGATTCAATTTATGTTGCCAGAAGAACGTTTAGGTGATAGAGATCTATGGTATTCACCATTGTCATCAGGGCACTGAACTACATAATAATCACATATTTTTGTTCTGCGGCAAACTTCATTGTCGCACTGTAGATTGTATAGAACGTTCTTCGGGTTCCCCCTCCCTCGTCCGGTTAAAACAAAATGACAGTATAAAAATACAATTATCAGGATAAAAATACAATTAATGTATCTGCAGCAAACTGAAAACTTAAACGTAACTTTAAAAGTTACCTCAGTTCGAAGAAACAGCCTTGTAAATAGTAATTTAAGTTGTTAGATGCTTCTCAAATTTACAAGAACGCTGTGCCTGAAATGTTACCTGAAAAAACCTATGAATCACATCTTGCCTAAATGCACTCTGGTATCAATGGTGCAGATTCAACTAAAAAATAATTCTTCTCTGAAAGAAGAAGTAATTAGTGTTCTCCGGCTTAGATTATGCAGACTATTAATGAGAATATATTTCGAAATTTTCGCTAGAATGCGCAATATCAGGAAGTAATGATTTTTTAGCACTTCTCCGAATTTGAGAATGATATGTCCAAAACCACTTCAATACCTATATATTCCAACAGTTTTGTCAATTTTTACTTGGTCAACAGTATTGTCGCTCCAGAATCTAATAATTAGCGCATTACTCAAGTCCCGTAATATAGCTAAGTGCCAGAATACGTAATTGAATTTATTCTTCTTATAATCGTGTTTCATTATTAAGTAATTTTTTACTTACGAAGGAACTTCTTAAGAAGAGAAATTTATGTAATGCTGCGCGAAAAACGGTGAATTTTCGGCAGAAAAACTTTTATTACAGGTCCCTGGTAACATAAAAGTGGATAAATCCACATGTTAAATTTAGAGAAAAAATTCTCCAAAACGTGGTGTAGCCCTAATACATATTTTGAGGGTAATTGATACCGAAAATTCGTTTGACGGCAAAACGTCAGTTTGTCTGTCCGCTCGTCTGTCTGTCTGACTGTCCGTGAACAACGCTCAACCGTCGAGCCGATTTACTTCAAAATTGATATTCCCAAATCGATCTGATTGTTGTCGCAGCTCCTTGAATTTGAAACCGATATTTTAATTCTGGGGGGTTCTTTACATGAAGCCACCGAGAGATTTTCAAATTTTTCAATAAATTGGCTCCATTTATTTTTATTAAATTTTAATGCTGAATAGTCTGAATGAGGTTTAAGAGAATGGCGCAGATCTCATGTTGGTTGAAATCTCTGATTTTTCGAAAATAGAAAAAAAAATGGAATATTATTCGGCGTCTTCCTACAACTAAAATATTAAAGATAGAGATTGTTTCCCTTAACAAAACCTGTTCGATAAAGATGTATTTTGAATTAAGATCATGTACAATTTTTCGAAAATTTGAGTGTTTTGCTCTTAATGTTACGTGAAATATAGGCAATTTTTAATTTTTGTTTAAACAATTTTTTTTTCAAAAATGGGTACACCGTTTTTTAAAAAAAAATTGTTGATGAAGTACATTTAAGGAAATGGTGCAGGTTTCATGTTGGTTGAAAACCCTGATTTTTCGACAATTGAAAAACTCAAACCTTTTTTCGGCGTCTTCCTACAACTACAATTATGAAGATACAATTTTTTTCTTAATGAAATGTGTTCATGAAAACAGATTTTCAAATACGGTCATTTTGGATTTTTCGAAACTGGGAGCATTTTTGGAGTAATTGGGCGTCAAAGTTAGTCGCCAGCTCTGAAAATACTGCTCTTCTTGATCGTAATTGTAGGTGTTTTGAGACAGTCGGATGCTAAGTTAAAATGTGTATAGTATTTTATATTCCATTGTTCCTTTCATACATTGGAGATTTTGTTATACATTTAGAAATTATTCTTTTAGGAATTATTTAAAACATATTTGAGATAAATATGAAGATTTGCTAGCCTTCAGTCACCCGCTCAAAATTTATGCAGTTGAATGCTACATAAGTAGTATGCTATTTCAAATGTCATTTTATTACTATTCTTTATTATATTTATATTATATTTATGTTAATTCATTTTAAATTGTGCCCTTTAATTGTATTAAATGTGAAAAGGAATAAATAAGCGGTCATTGTTTTCTGTTACCCATTGTTGTAACGCCGCCCAGATAACACGATAATGACGGCTGCTTTTCATTCGTGGAAATAAAAACGAATACTTTTATATGTTTGTTGAATGTTACAGTACCATATTTGTTAATAATTACTATTATATATTTTTCGATTTATTTGTTTTCCAACGATATCAGTTTCGCATTATTTATTACCTTTAAATATTTTACTTTCTTGCATTTTCTTTATTTTTCGCACCAAATGTTCTATGATTTCAAATGAGTTTTCCAAAAAATAATTCGGAGAGAAATTGTGGTACGAATAGTATTACATAACCATTAGTAATGACGAGAAAGTACGAGCTGTTTTAGCACCAACTAGTGTTATTTGGCACACGCACGTTACTGGGCGAAAATTGTTAATCCGTCATTTATTCCCACCGTTTATTTATTTATGTATGTATTTATTTATTTATTTATTTATTTATTTATTTATTTATTTATTTATTTATTTATTTATTTATTTATTTATTTATTTATTTATTTATTTATTTATTTATTTATTTATTTATTTATTTATTTATTTATTTATTTATTTATTTATTTATTTATTTATTTATTTATTTATTTATTTATTTATTTAATACCAAATAAAAACAAAAACTATGTATGACGGATTAAAAAGGAATGTTGTCAGCATATCGAACAATAATTGACGTCAGATATCAGATATTCTCAATCTTTGGAGTGAGCTGTCATCAGCATACGAATGCGTAACATGTATATAATACACGACTCATATAATTATCTTCTTTCTCTAAAATTATCTTCTTCACGAAGAATATAAGACTTTTATATCGTGTGGTAGAATTGAATGTTCGGAGTCATCTCGTTAATTTATTATAATCGTATTACCTTTTCATTTGCGAAAGTATAATTTACTTTTTATATGAATCTGGTAACCGTAGGAGTCAACATCAACTGTTCATTTATTTCATTGAAGGACCACACACAAACAACTAATTAAACAAAGTCGCTAATCTGTCGTATAAGATAATCTTGCACTGCTGCTTGTACCGAAGGCAATTGATATGCACTATAGCCCAACATAAATGTAATACGATATAAAATATACACATTTTCTTTATTTACGAGGGTATGGAATGTATGAACACCGAGGTATAAAAATGCAAGAGGACAAAGTCAATGCATATATGAGTGAAAGAAAAGAAAGAAACATTTCTTTTACGCTAGGTTCTATGAGAGAGACGTGAAGAGTTGACATCACTCAGTATTATAGACAGGGCTCAATGTTTAAGATGACTACTATAATTTTCTCAAGCATTGTGACGGATACAAATATTTAGTACCCGGGCATGTTTTCTTGTGCTCTCATTTTACTAGATGCAATATGTGGGGTGTTTGGTTATAAGCCGACTACGCAAAACATCTGTAGCTCGTTTGTCGATGCAAACTGGGATTACACGAGAGTGAACATTTCTTGCTGTGAGATGTTGCGAGCTACGCTTGTACTGATTATCTTTTGTTTATAATCCTACTAATGTATGTAGGTAAAAGAGAGTGTTTGTGGATTCTGGAGCTCAAGAAAACATGAGCAGATATATATAACTCATAGTGAGATGTTATCAGAAAACAACAGGCAATACAAAATTTAATTTTACATTATCTAGGTTAACTTTAATTGAATAACTTAAAAGGATATTGTTACATGCTTTTATGTTATAGTAGTTCATTGTCGAAACCAGTGTAACAATTTCTTAATATTTAAACAAAATGAAACTTGGATTACAAATACGAATATAGCGTTATTTCTTATATGAAACCACGAACATAGCAATTTTGCCAACAGCGGATTTGACGCTTTACTTATGCTGGCTGAAAAAAGCAAAATCCATATATGTCCAAGCTTTGTTTCTGTTGTATTTGAGAGCAATGTGGGATAATATTTTATTCATCAATGTTTCTTTTGAAAAATATTCAACCGCTACTAGACGAATATGATTTTGTATTAATATATATATATATATATATATATATATATATATATATATATATATATATATATATATATATATACATATACTACTGTGTAAAAACGTATAGATTTAATTATAATTTAAAATTATTTTCTTTCTTGATAGTGAAAATATTATTTTATTAGTTAATGTAATAAATACATTCCAATATTTCCATCATTTTCACTGATTACGTGTTCTATTGTGAACAGCAATCATTTTAAATGGACTTTCTCCGTTTGCCTGGCACCTGAACGTCGAAAAACGCCGGAGAGCCGAACTTCTTCCACAGTGCGTGCGGCGCGGAGTGGGGGACCCTTCCCCTAACTTGCCGGCGTTCAGCGGAGTGCCTTCTCTTTCCTGCTACTCTCCGACCAAGAACGCCATGCTGGGGGAGGGGGAGGGAGTGGCAGGGGGGCGGAAAAGGAATGCCCATTCATACGATCACATCTCCTGCAGTGGGTTACTCGGACAAGCTGCGCGGCCGCCCGCTCAGTTGCGACGAGACCTCCGGAGGCGCAACATCGCCGCTCGCGAACGCCCAGCTGCTACCTCGTGGCCGTAAAGGAGCATCGCCGCACTCTTAACCTCACCGCCCCGCCGCCCTGCAGTGGGAGCCCCACGACTCTCCACTGCGCTGCGCCTGCCGTGGTTCCTGCACGTGATCCTCAGCGAAGGTAAGTGAAAGTGCAAATTTCTTTGTGCCGTTCCCACGGTACTCGTGGGGTGAATTTCTGCCCAAAATCGTTATGTTGCCTGTCTGGAATATTTTTCGCCATTTTGTACTTGGGGTCATTGTGATAATCTATTGCTTTGAGCGGTTGTTGAAGAGAAATTATTAATAATATTTAATGACACTTAAAAATTGCTATTTCTATGTTCAGACACGATGTTTGTCATTCATTTAGAAGTTTATCGTGTGCTATAATTTGTTAAACAACCTGTTGAGTTCGACACTTACATGAAGGGGTTGTTTTTTAATTTTTGTCGATGAATGTTTTCTAACTTGTTAAAATGTTGTCATGCAATGTCCTATCAAACTCAATTACAACCTCATAATTCGAAAATGTAGGTAATGTAGAAGAAATTTCAGGAGCGTTAAAAATTGGTGGCAGATTATTTGTTTTACTCACATGACTAAAAACTATGTAAAATTTAATAATTAAAAACTGATTCTTTGGTTACATCCAAAGGCGATTTTTAAGTGTTTTGATCATTAGATAGTATTTTCATTCTTATGTAAATTATGTTATTAATTTGGCTTCTCCATTATTAACGAGTGTTAAGTAGAGAGTAATGAAAAGTGATGCAAATTATTTGCTGAAATGCAGATGTATTAATGTATTATGAAATATTTTGTTATGACTTTCTAAATTGATAAACAAGCCTATTTTACGTAAATTATGTATAATTTCTAATGAATATATTGTGGTTACTTTAAATTGTTTGAGAATCTAAAGGAATCTTGTTATTATATGCTGTATGGAATTCTTCTGAAACATTTTTTGTATTACTTAAAGCTTAGAGAGTGTGTATTTTTAGCTCATGTTACTTTTTTGCTCGTAGCTCCCAGCGCACGAAGTGATAGCGTGTCTTGAAACTGGTATATTCCTGGTTAGTTTCTGTGAAGGAGTTTTCGATAGAAATAGAATATAATAAGTCTGTTGAAAACTCCAAGTATATGATTTTTTAATACATTTAATTATGTGTTTACTGAATGTAATTAAAACTTCTGCGACTGTGGAGTTAGTCTAGGACTGCGGTCCGATCCTTTTTGAAAAGGCCGATGCCGGAAATTGCCGTAGTTACTTTATTTGTATACGTTATTACACTTTGTATTGGTTAATCATTTTGTTTCTTGTCTATTTAAAGTGTAAAATCGAGACCGAATGAAGTTATTAAATATACAGGTATTTGTAGGTATTATGTAAATAAGGCAGTAATTATGCTGAATTAAAAATGTAATGACAGTCGAAACTGCTGTATTGTTAAAGGGTTTGGAAATGTAGAAGGCTAACCAAAGTTGCACTAGAACTTTGTTAATACTTGTAATCCTTATACTTCCTGGGTTCTTCCTTTCTTTAAACCCTTCCCTTGTGTTTTGTGAGTTTACATTCCTGGAATTTAGTGATCATCAATTCGTTTCTTGCGACCCATCTTGTCTTATCCATTTGCCCACTTTCCTTCTTGCAATACCCATCATTTGTGAGTTAAGCCTTTTTCACTTACAACACTCAACGCGCCAATCCACTATTTTAATTCACCCGTTGACTACCAGTGGCCAAATCTGTTGTACAAATTCCAAGAAGATAATGCCGAAACAGTATGTGAAGCCCAAACAGCAGAATATCAGTACTGTAATCAAAGAATCTACGTAGACTTTGTTTATGCAAATATAAATGAATGAGAGATTGACACGTTAATATCCTAAAGTTACTTCGATAAAATATGCGTTCAAAATCTACTGGTATGCGTCCACTGAAAGTTTCCATATTTTGCTAAATCATTGCAAATGTGGGAAGTTTACGCAGTGTCATGATAATCGAATGTCTAATGAACTGAATAATTCCTAGCAGATTAGCTGACTTAGACATCAGCGTATATGTGAGTTATAATTCCCAATTCTGAGTAAATTAAATGTTTGAAAAGAAAAATAGCTTGGCGTCACCAAAGTCCCTTCAGATTCGTTCGGCGTGAGTACCCTGAGCGGTCCATCACATTACAAATCGTTAAAACAATTTCGTTTCTCGAGTCCACTAAAAAATGGCAAACGTCGGTGCTTAATGTGTATGTGGAAATATTGATTTTGTTAAGAGAAGCCTCTGTTATTACACTGCTTTCATTTCTACATCTCTTTTAGTTACAACGTTCAATCAGTTAAACGACGAGCTTCTATTGTATTCTATTCTTGATGTACGGTTTCCAGTAACATAGCGTGGTCATCACTCTTTTAGAACATTGATTACAGCGGTACGTATCATTCGTATATTGAAGAAAACCGTTATTTTGCTATCTCAATAAATTTATTTGGTTTTCCACGTGTAATTTCACAGTTCACTCTCGTTGAGATCTTGAGAATGGTAGGGAATGGTGATGGAGAATAGTGAACGAGGAATGTACACTGAAACGAAGGGGATAGAATGAATAGCAGGTGCACCGCACAAACACCCGCCTTTTTGCCCAGCACAGATGGTGCACGAATTGTTCGGTTCACGAACTCGTATCTGGTTGTGGAAAGCGAAAGCGATCACTGACGGCTACATTCCATGACTCGTCTGAAGTTCGCCCTTAGTTCTTGATCCTGATGGGACGTAGGTGACCCGTGTACCTGAGTCCTCTGTTACATGCTTCCTGAGACGTTTTGAATTAATAAATGGTACGGAGTGATACAGTGACGTGTGCTGTTTTCTCGCACGTCACAATCGTCGCATCCATGTCCATGCCGTGGGGGATCAAATTCGAATTCCCTTGGTTGTTTTTCCTTTGTAGTGTGGCTTTCAAGTCTACCATAACAACGCCTTACATGGATTCCGGTTACAAGAACGCAGTGTGCCTCCTGAAATAATGTGGAAACATTAGTTCAGTCTCTCGTATATACATTATCTTGAGAGTCGTTGGAATGAAATTCTGCTTCTGTGTAATTTTGCATACGCTTTCAGAGTAGGACCGGTTCCACGGGAAAGTGAGCAGTTGGGAATACAACTTTAGCTTTTCTTTGCAATTTGTACAGAGTGAATGTCCCATGGATTTCGTCTGTTGAATACATATTAAATAAATCTGTGAACGAAATGTGTAGGAGATTTTTACGTTTCCAAAACTGTGAATATTGCTGTCTTGTGTTTCTATTGTTTAAGTTAGGATGGAAACAAACACAGCTGCGTGATGTGTTGTATGAACGAATTCCCACTTTTTCTTGGAGGAGCAGTTACGAATAATGTCGGATTTACGTTTAAGTTCAATGTTTAGCTTAGGGTTTAGCTTGGGGACCTCCAAAAACTGAAAACCCCAAATACTGTTTCGCTTGTTACTCTACACTATTGAAAAGGTACACATCGGTACGTATCTCCAAATGTGGAAATTGAAATGGGTATTCTTCTATCTCATGATTCCTTATTGCTCAGTAGAAAGTTCATTTTCTCATATGAAAAGAATAAATTACCAACAAGATTCAGAAATGTTTGACTTTCCTATTTTGTTTCTAGACTCAAATATACTTTGCTTCGAACAAGTTTTAATGAAAATGAGATTTTTATAACACAAAAAGGTACAGAAAAATTATTTAAAACGTTGCCGACACATCCTTTTTCCATATTTATCACAATCATCCTTTACTAGCCTGGAAAGGGAATGAATTCCTTATGAAGTGTAAAGTGGAAGTAAATTAATTTCACCCCCTACGACGCCCCGTCCCATCCCGTCTGCTAACCCTTCCAGATTGTGATCGTAATCCGTTCTCCTCGCTTTCCCCGACCGACTCCCCCTTCCCCTCTCCGCTCGATCTAGTTTTCGATTTTGACCTTCCAAAATGAATTACTGGCAACCTAGTTGTGGTACCGGAATGAGTCCATAAGCATTTAATAGAAACTATTGTAGGTTATCATGAGACTTGACCTGTGGCCCATTTTTTTCAATGTTACCGAGATATTCGGGAAAACTGAGAGTGCACACTCAGGTTCTGCAGGGAAAGGAGGTGGGGTAATTATGTACAAACTCTCATGTAGACACTAACTTTTCTCTTGTTTGAAAGTTAAAGAGTTTAGAACTAAATTGAGATCGGAAAAAAATGTAGATTTGCCCATTAAACAAACATCCTTTATATAAATATTATTTTATACTTATATAATCAGCTGAAAAAGTTGGCTAAATTATGCCCGACAAAATACTATATATCTCAGACAGTATAATCGAAGTTAGTTTAGCGTTATCCGAGATTAATCCGGACGGACTCACAAATTGTAAATACAATTTTTATATGAACTAGATTGCCTTATAAGCTTAGAAAAGAGTTATTTTGAAAACAGACACAACAATTTTCATATTATAGATTACGTTTATATATTTTTATTGAATTTGTATCTTCACCTATTTTTACTTTTTGCATTTATTTGGTGTTTCGTAATATTGTTCTGTTTATTACTTTAATATCACAATTTTTAAATCGTATTTCTTAAGTTCATATTGCTTAGATGTAAGGTATTTCAATATTATTAGCTGCCTCCCAGTAACTCAAGCGTAGGGTCCTCTAAATTATAAATCCCGATTACAAGCACGTTAAAATATCTCCCATTCTTGGGCGCTTCGCCGCGGAGCGGAGACAGCGCGGATAAAGACATGCCAACGCAGCGCCGTTTCGGTATCCAAAGCCCCGGTTGCACCGATGTTCAATGATCCCGGCGGCTGCTCTTGTCGATCCGGCGAGCAACGTCTGTGTGTGGGTGTGTCAGCAGCTGCAACCCACGGAGTCCTGGGCGCTCCTTATGACATCGAGTTTCGTTTGAGGTGAAGGTCAGGGCCATTGCTAAAGGGGAACGTGTCCCCTCGCGTTTTCGTCACATGTTCTGGATGATCGGTGCAGTGTCCCGTTCAAAATTAAAGGGAAATTCGGTCATAAAGTCAGCGATACTACTAAAATCTAACAAAGTGTTGAAATTTACGTATCAATTACGGTCGCACTTAATTAGGGCGATGTGGACTTTTGAGCGTCCCTATCAGTTACTTGGATATATAGAATATATAGTGTTATTTATGTAGGAGTTTTATCTGTCTGTATCCTGCACGTAAAGTGTTTCCCCTATTGGAAGCAAAATGCATTTTGTCGTGGACCTGAGTTGTTTGAAAAATACCCCAATTAGGGTTGAATTGTCAAAACAAATACTATTATAGTGTCTGTTTTAAATACTTTTACAAGTTATGTAGTAGTTTCATTAACGCTTGACTTTAATTAGCGTGAATATGTATACAAACTAAGAGGTTGCATAATTTACATTCTTACAATGTAACATTGCACGATAAAATGCAAGCTTTGCTTCTGAAATTGTTCTTTGTCGGCAAATGCATCTACCCTGTCAGATTCAGTAGGTCATTGATAACAAGACATTTTTTTACCAATCAAGATTATTTGTATCTGTAAGATTAACGTTTGTGGCGAGTTTGTCCCAGAGATCGCCTTGGATCGTATCGCAAATGAATCACGCATATAATAGAAGTGTAAGCTTGAATAATTCCTTCGTCTGTCAGCGGCAGTCATCTCGTCCATTCAGACAAAAAAGAGGCTGTTACCTAGAAGAGCAGTCCTTAATGACGCCAGTCTCGCAACCAGTGCATTAATGCGGAGGGAATGTAACGTAATTACTGTGTCTGTTCGTCCTAGACCACACTCCGACAGATCGTGCGGGAAGGGTCAGGTTGCCCAATGAAACATAATAAACCCCTCACGTGTATGCGAAAACATTAACCAAGCGTTAATGGAAGTTTTAGAAAAACTATAAATAGCAGGGTGCTGAAAATTGAACAAAAGTAATGAAAAGCTTTTTTATGAAGAACGTTCGAAATTAATGCTGTGCATGTATTATTGTAAATGAAAGAAGATAACGTCTTTTTTTTCTATGAATGCGTAGTTTTTAGAAGGACGATGGCCCATAAACTATTTTTCAGCAAATCTCTCATTTCAGCTTGTATGTTGTTTTTGTTTCCTAATGCCCGGTCTCTAGAAATTCCTCCATTGCCCAACCCCCTGGCATGGGCTATATTGTTGGGAAGTTTCCAATTTGGCTCCACACTGGCGCCCAACTCAACCACCTAACGTTTTCAAATATTTGCTGCCAGGAACCATCACAATGCAATTTAAGAGTCAGTATTTTACTTTTGGTTGTGAGATGATTTATTTTTAAATGATCGCTTCATTACAATATTGTGAAAAACTTAATTGGCCATTCATCAGAGGTAATTTAATGATGTCCACAGTTATTGTGGTATTGAATGAATGACTTACGTACTGTCCTCAACACGCCCGCCTTAAATGTGTGTGGATGGAAATGTGACTATTATTTCCCTTTTTTGTTGCTGTCACTCTACATTACATGGTCACAGCGTCATGCTGCAAAACGACGTCATGAGATTGAAAATAGTAAGGGTCTAGAACAAGCAAAGTAGCGTATGAGCCCTCGAACGTCCACATCCTCACCAACTCGTTAATGGACGTTCGGACGGGGAGAAGACGGAGTTGCAAGAGACTATTGCCCTACGCCTCGCTTGACTCCGCCTCTCAAGAGTTTTACTACTTCTATAGAAGAAAAAGGCGATTAATCGTCTTTGCCGTTTACGATGTGGGACGAATAAACGCATGACGTTAAATGGGATGCATCTATGATCAACATCAGCGCCGCCATTCGAAGAAAGTCTCTATGGGTGGTGGGGGACGCTGCGTTTTTTTTTTTCGAGGATGCCACCTTCCAGCACCCCTCGCGTGCCCCTCGGCCGGAGCCGCGGCCGCGTGAATAGGCTTCGGCCGGGAACCCAGAACGGGTTACTTCTACCTCCCAGCACCCCTGCCACACGTGTTCCTTGATGCAGCCCTAAAACACACAGCCGTCGCCGCCACCGTCGACCAGAGCCCGCCCCGCTCCGCCCCGCCTTGTCCCGTCGGTGGCAAGAGGTTTCGCCTCTGGATAAACAGGTAGGTCGAATTCAGTCGCTGTCTGGTGGAGAATTATGTCTAATTGGCCGGCTGCTCCCATCGATAGTTTCCCTTGGTTTCTCCGATCAACACCAGGCGAATGTCCAAGTAGAACCCTAACAAACGGGCCACGCACCGCGCGCGATCATTCCTCCCTCCTTCTATCCTCACCCCGTACACATACACTCGCATGCGCTACACTACCACACATGTCGGGAGCTTAGAGCTTGTCCCGGCTGGAGCGGTGCCACGCAGGTGGGATATACCTGATAAGGGATAACCCCTCAAGCCGGCGAATCGGCGTCGGATATCGCCATCCAGCGGAGGAAGATCACCGCCACGCACTTCACTTCCGGGACTAATGCCCTTTGCAAATGACGCTCCTGGAATCACTAATCAATGAAACAAACGCGTCGCGCTGTCGCCTTGCGCTTTGCGGTCTGCCTGACGCTAGTCGCCGCTGCTAACCTGACAGTATCTCACTCTGCCGATTCCCCCCCCCCCCTGCTGCCGGCTTCCCGCTCGCGGCTGCCTACCACCTTCCGCTGCCGCCGTCCCTCGCGCCCTGCTGTTGCCCCTCCGCCACCTTGCCCTCCCGCTGTTGACTCGCTTGCCCCGCCACCATCCCTGCTGCTGCCGTGTCCCCGCTAGTGGGGCGCTGTCGCTTTGCGTCTGCCCGCGCCGTGCTGTCGCTATTCCTCACGCCTCGTCGCAGTCCCGCCTTCGAGCATCGCCATCTCTCCTGCTTCTGTGGGAGGTGTTCTTAGCGACTCTGTTAGGGTTTGAGTGGGAAGTTGAGGAGTTTTTAATTATTTTTACTTTAATGATTACAAATTTTGCAGATGAAAGATTATTTAGTAAGCTTTGAAGGGTTAAAATATTACTACGATACTATTTCTGATTTTGTGGACAAATATCGCGTAAACGATATTTTAGTCAGTTTTCTTTTCATTAATAATTAATATAGTGTTAATTATATATTGCAGCAAGTTTGGCATATGAATATTACATTATAGACGATTTTTATCTACTTTTAAATAAAAAATAGAATAAAATTAGTATTTGAAGTCATGTTGTAATAGTTTAATTAGTTTTGAGTAAAAGGGTTATAATCTCCAATCTCAAAAATGAAATTGTCGATAGTATATGGGGGCCTCAAAAATATTTTAGCTTGGGGCATCGAAAATGGTAAATCCGCCGCTGTCATTACCTTACACATCCCTTTCGCTCTTCCCTCCGATTATGCCTCCCCTCTTTTACCTACGCCATCGCCCTCTGCTGTTCTCTCCTCCCCCTCCCCTCTCTCTCTCTCTCTCTCGCTCTCGGCGAGCGCGGCGGCGGCGGTGAGCTGCGAGGAGCCCCCTGCATGTAAACACTAGTTTGGTGCAGGAACTGGGAATTATCGTTGTTTGCGCGATATGACGATGGCATGCGCCCCGCCCCTCACCCCGATCGCCCCGCGCGCTGTGGTGTTAAGATTAAGGCGGAGGTGTTACGAGACGCCCCCCGGGCGCCCGAGCGCGCGTGGAGCCAAGATTCCTCCGGGCGCCCCTCGTGAGACGAGAAAAGGTCAGGATGACCCCGGCGTGTTGAAATGATACGGCTTCTTGTTAGAAACCGCGCGCGAACGAAATGACGACTGCGCACTTCCATGGCATCTGTGGGCTTCCTTTTCACGCAGGGCAGTTACTGCTTGTTTAATTGTTAGTCAATCTTAGACGATGCTTTTGTTGTCAGAGGCTGTCATCTTACGAAAGGAACGATATCTGTGAAGATTTAATAAAGTTTGATTTGCATTTATTCGGACGTTGACATCACTGCTCGCGTGGTGCAATCAGGGTCAGGTAGTGGAAAAAAGGGTATTGGAGTTGGCAACGACAGCGCGCTCTGATAGAATCGAGAGTTCAACGCTGTTTCATTGCTGGTGTCCTTACCATTGTTACAGACTCGTCCAGGTGTGTTCTTATGTTTACTGGCTATTGTGTATCATCGTAAATTTTTACAAGAACTCATGAAGAGGGTTCTAGTAACTAGCGCTCCTCTTCCACCAGCTATATTGTGCATAACATTTTATCATTTGCTAAAAGAGCGACGCTCTATAATGCATGCAAGTAGTGGAAACTGTTTCAATGAACGGGGTGTTATTCGCTAGATGTTTTATTTGCAAATGTCATCTGCGGCACTAACGTGTATTTTGGTGATTGTTATTTACAATTCCGAACAAAAGACATGCCATTCTCTTGTTCAGTTCACTGAGCCGGCCTGGCAGGAAAACAACTTCTTCTAAACCAGAACCTTTGTAGAAGCTTCCTTTTAAGACGGGGTTCTTTCTTTCCAATACATTCCTGTGCGGCGGGTGGACAAATTTTCAGAAAGCGAAGTCATTCGACCATGAGGACGAAGCTCTGGAAGCTACTTTTCTAGGGGAGTCGGTTAAATGCCTTCCGTAGAAGCACGAACTATGCACTTGCTGGTAAGTGTTGTCGTCTTATTCACTCATGAGGACGAAAATTGGAGATGTTTTATAACTACTGATCCAGAGATTTTCCACGACATATTTTATCATCAACAGGTGCTTACCATCTTCACGCACCTTTTTACAATTTCACTTTTTCACAAGATTTGTGATGTCTTTATCCCAATTATTATCAAGAACAGAATACATTTCAGTAGGTTTGTTGAAAGTTACGTTTGGTTTTATTCAGCGAAAGAATGATATTTCTATGGGAAAAAACGTCAGTTACAAAATTTGGTTTTAGAAGGCTATATTTTCACACCCAAGTCAGATTATGTAAGTGAAGACTCCCCCCTTCTTGTTAAAACAACAATATTTTATAAGATATTAACCAAGAATACATGTAAATTAGAATTGTGCGATTAGGTATTATGTTGACCATCAAAAATGAAAATGTTATTTATTTAACAGTGATATAAATACATTTTTTACCGTTTGTATATGTGTATTTCCTGCAGTGTTCCTGCCTGTGTTTACTGCAGCTTCTGTGTCAATGACACATCTCGAGGAGGTTTTTCCTTAAATGTCCCATGATCCATTGAGGAAGTACTGACATGTCGTAACGTTTTTCTTTTGATCATAAATGTAGCTTCGCTATTCTCACGTTTTATGGAGCCCTCTTTTTGCTAGTGACTGGAGGAGTAGGGTGGAGAGGTGTGGGTTTTTTATTTCGTCAGCAATACTTTCAAATAAAATCTGTAATTCTTTTGCGGAGGCAAATACTTGTTTTGTGCTACTCGGGATGGAAAATACATAGTTTTCAAATGTTGCCATCCTGTTTTTTCACCCTTAATAATAATCTCAAACTGTACTCATGATCATGGGGAGTAAAATACACGGGGAGGGATACGAGAGCTGAAGCAAACGTGCGCAGATTGTACTTCTGTCCTAACATACAAAGTTATTTTCTGTTTTTTTAAGGCTAAATAAATGAAAATGGTCGCGTCCGGCGGTGGCGGCGGCGCGCACGCGCGCTCTTCACCCGCCGCCCCTCCAACCAGAATGTGCGCGCTCGCCGCTCCTTTTGGTCGCTTTGCCAGCACCCGCCTCGCCGTCTCCTCTTCCAGCGCATTCCAATGCCCCGTGGCGGACGAGAAGGAGGAGGAGGAGACGCCATGCCGCCGCCGAAGAAACGCCCCGGAGAAATGCACTGGGGGTTGGGGAAGGTTTTGCCTTCTCAGGGCGACCCGGCGGGGGGATGAGCCGGACAAGAAAACGGCGTTGCCTTTGTTCGGGACGGTGAATATTAATGGCGAGGTTCCGAATTTCTCTTTTAAGTGGCGCTTGCGGAGAAAATGTTTTCATGTTGATTGCAGGCGGGTAATGAAAATTGTGCGATTCTCTGCGATGTAACGATGAATAGTATTCAGTTGCGTTGTAGGTAATAGCGGATTCCGCTTTCGTCGGCGTCCGTAGGGCGGCGTATTGCGGTTTAGAATAGTACGCAGTCACGTCTTACACCCAAATAAAATTACCCCATCACTCAGTAAACTAAATCAGGAAATAAAGAATAGTACGTGAATTCGATCGTGTTGCGAATTGAAGAGCGTATTTCCTAGGCCAAATAGCTCCATTTCTGTTTTTTCTTGTTTGACGTATTAATATATTCTTAAGATGCCTCTTATCATGTCGCAAAACATTGTGTTTAATAATAGTTTGTCCCATGTTATACGGTATCCGAAAACACTCAATTTTATCACGAACTATAAAGCCGAATTTGAATATTCCCTTCCTGAAAATTTGTGTTTCTTGACGATTTGTCCTCGCTTTGGAAATAAGCTTTTCAATTGCCCTTAATGAAGATCAGATCATGGGATTAGTGCTAGTTTTTGTGGTAACCACATTCACTTATTACGTTTAATTTATTTTATTTCATTGGCATTTCTATAAAGTTTTGCTTTTTAAACGTTTTCAGTAGATTGTTGTATGCAAGTATATTTTTTAGTAAACAGATGTCTTATATGTTAATAATTTTTCCACACCTAAAGCGCAGTCTTCCGTTCTTAATTTGGAATTTTGCAAATAGTGCAGAGCAGATTCAAAATCCACAACACCTTGAATCCAATATTTAGGGCAGTTTCGATTGCGTTCTCTGTTATTGGCCCTTTTTTTCTCTCGGTAGAAGACCACAGTGCGGCGCGGCGCCCAGAACTGGTTGAGGCGAATCGTGCCGGGAGGGTTGGGTTCCTGAACCGCTCCGTCTCCCCAGGATTCTACGTGTTTCGGTCCCTTCGTTTCCAACAGGAGCGCTTGCGCCCCCTCCAGTGTAGTTGGCAGTCCAAAGAGAACATGCTGGCTGCCGCATGTCTGCGGAACGCAACAACGTAAATATGATTGTAGATGGAATCAGTGGCTGAAGTAATGATAAAAATGCATGTTATTGAAAGTTATCGTAGAAGTTTCGAGAAAGTATTTTACGTTCGTGTATTTCGTTTATAGAGATGTGCTTGTTTCCTAGAATTAATTGGAATCCCTTGTTAGATTTTTGTAAAATCATCCTCGATATCATCCCTCTTTAGATTCTTGGTCACCGCATGTCTTCTGCAATATGATGCTTCTCATGTACTATATCATTTGTTTCGCATACCATACGTAATGCAAATACGAAAACAAAAAAACAAAACAAAAGTGTTCTCTTTGATTTGTTATGAACAGCACATCAGCTTTAATTCAAGAATTATTTTTTTAATATTCTGGAAACACTCTCTTCATTCTAGCCAAAATGCTCATTCACTACCCGCCTGCTTATGTGTCTGTCAAAAATTTCAATTTGATTTCTGAATATTGTTACTGAACCCTATCCGACCGCAGAGAAGGGCTCATCCTGACATGAGTAGTTGGATGCACACATGGAACGCGCTTGCTAACAAAGGTTGTGCCGCAGTAGGGCATGCATGGACGCGACTTTCCCAGCGCGGTCCCCGAGGAGTCGGACAGGTTTTTTGCTCGGGTTAAGGTATGAAACAACCGCTAAACGCCGGCGCGACGCGTCCAGTTATCCACTTACCCAGAGAGAATGAATGAGAGATGGAACTGGCTTCTGAAAGGTGTATTACTCTCGTTTTCTGCCGCGTTGGCGCTCGCCCGTTTCCAGAAGGGTGGCTCTCCAGTAGAGCAAGGGTGCTAAAGAGGTCGCATCTTTCAGTCGTGGGACGGATTTACCCTCTGGCAACTAGGCACTTGCTTAAAGAGGTGACTGGCGCGTTTGTTATGAAAGTGCTTGTAACAATAAATATTATTTAAAATAATTGGGAATTCGTTGCTCATAATGTTTAAAGATTAAAATTTTCAAAAGTTCAAATTTTCAGTATTCCAAAGGTTCTACTTGCAGTTTATTAAGACAAAGAAATTAAATTACACATTTTCAAGTAATATTGTCGTACATACAAGTAGCAAGGCTACATAGTTTAAAAAGTTTGAGCAATAAAATATTTTCTCTACAAACCGCAAATTTCATAGTTCATTTGGCTCTTTATACTTCCAAATTTTTTGTTATAGCCTTTACTAAGGTTGTGAAGAAGTTGACTAAAATGCTGATGTCCTGGCCGCTTCCCAAGGTTCGAAATTGCATTTATCGGTCTAGGTATGACAAAAAATATGAGACAATTTTTATTTGCTTTGAAATATTGGTGCCTGGATGCCGTTTGCCTTCTTTCCGAAGGAGATTTGAATTATTTCATAGTTTGGCAAAATGTTAACTTGTCTTTCATTCCACTTTACCTACTAATGTGTCTTCCCCCTCGGTTAGCCTTTGGATGAATAAATTATGGTCAATTTGTTCTGTCTGACCCAATATTTCATTGTCAACTAGGAGCAGCAGCAATTAAACTACCTTACTTGTAAAACGCGCGTACGCGCCGAGGACAGCACGAGGTGAAAGTCCACGTAATTAGATACTTGTATGCATCAGCAACTGGAACAAGTCAGCATTTAAAGCCAGCAGCAAGCATAGTTGTAGGATCCTCTTTCCCTTACTTTCTTGCAGGAGAAAGATCCATGTCCGGAGACCGTGGGTATGCTAAACTTGAGCGTGCGTGCTAAATGTGTGCAAAGCAACGATGGATTTTGCCAACGTCTTGTATATTAAATGTGCGCTGTTCCTCTACACTCTCAAGGGAAATCGTTATGAGAAAATGAGTATTACTGGAGACATAATGTGCACATATAATTTGTTTTACTAGACAGTGATTTGTTTCAAAGGTGTCTGTCAACTGAGGTTTCGATTGGGCGAGATATGGTCAGTTCAACAATTCATATAACCAAATCATTTTGCATTATATTTATGTCCCTTTATATTTGATCTCGTTTCTTTTTAGAAATTTTACATCTAATTGTCTTGCGTAACAATTGTGTATCTTATAGATATTACCTTGCGCTTTTCTTTTCTCATATATCATTCGTCTGTGTGTTCGTCTGTCTGAAGAGTGAATACACCACACTGATAGTCTGATTTTCCCTTCTCTTTTGTGTTTTCTCGCCTTCCTCGTGACTTTCTGTTTCACACCAGGATGGGGCAAGAAATTTATGGAATCCTAAAGGCCGTTTTGACCTTCAACGTCAGAACTACGAACGGATTGAGTTATGTACATTGTCTTTAGCGCACGTATGTATGTTCCAACAAGTACCAGAATGCCTGTTGTGCCACAATAAGTATACTCTGAAGATATTCCAAAGGAAAAACGCATTTATCTTGAGTATTTTGAGAGCGAGTTAATAACGTGGGAACGAATGGGAACGTCATCTTTCGAAGATGGCTCATTTTATGAAAATTTTAAAGGAGTAATAACACTATCAAAACTGTGTGAATGTGGGCAAATGTGCAATCTCTTATATTAAATGGATTTGGTAATTTGCATGATGTTTGGAAGTGGTGTGCTATCACTCTGAACTACTTTCGCTACTATCGCTCGAACATGAGAGCGTATCTGGAGAGCTAAATTTTCCTCCGAAAATAAAAAGAAACATGCGTATATTGTGTTAATCAGTTCATTGTCATATGATTGCTTAGGAATGTTAAATTAACCATTACATAACATAACCAATCTACATCAAAGGTGCACAGGCTTCAAAGATTGCACTCATTGTCTGAATCAAAACATACATTGTACATTGATTATTCCCACAGTCATTATTACACTCCAAACATTCTTAAACTCACACTTAATACAACCATTCACCTTCAGAGCTATCTTTTGGCCTGGCCTAAAATGTGTCTGAATCAGATTGCTGCTTGTTTTCCACTATTGAGTATCATGTAAAATATACCAGGCCCAGGCGCTAGCAGATCCACATTAATTGACACTGTACTGAGCGGTCCCTTTAGTCCATATTTCTTTCGTAACACCCGCCCGTAACATTCGAGGCGCCCGCGAGTGTTCTTTGATGAAGTTTGAAAGTCAAAAGATCAGCTGTAATGTGTCAAGTTTGCGTAAATATTACGTATTGTGCATTTGACACCAGCGTCTGCGGGGCGTGCAGCGCTGATTCGAATGAATATTTAATTAGTATATTAAATGCAGATCTTTCGTATTCCATGGAGAGGAAACCGTGGTGGGTTTTCAACACGGTTTCAAACACGTTTACATAATATCGGTGTTCATCGGTTTAGCTCGTGGAGCTCTCTCCGAAAGAAAATTCCGACATTGTTCGTTGGCTTCGGGCGACGACGTGCAACGCTGAACAATGAAGTCACTCAGTGCCGGACAGGAACCCCTCGCTGAGGGGACAGTTTCCACGTGCGGCGGTGGCGGAGGAGGAGGAGGAGGGGGCGTGGTGCCGGTGTGCACCCGGCGTCGCGAGGGGCCCCCGCCCGCCGCCCAGCTCCGCAGCAGCTGAGCTCTCAGCTGGCCGCCTGCCTCCGTGCGGCTGCACGCCCCGCCTTCCGTCCCCGACGCCCAGCCCAGCCGCCGCCGGCCGCCCGCGCCTGGGGATGGCAAAACACATCCATGTTTTTAAAACATCGATGTTTTCTTCAGTTCTATGTACCGTATTTATGCGAATCTAATGCGCAACCCATATTTGAAACTTAAAATCGTTTGTATTGAGTGTATTGTCCACCAATGACTGAATAATAGGTATGGTGTTTTATTTAAATTTATGTAATACAATGGATCATAAGACGTTCTTCTCTGATTGCCGTCCTTATCGTAACTAAAAACCATCAATAAGAATAGGCCAATGATAAATGAAACGAAGTTGAATTTGAAAACTCCAGCAATCCATTGTGATGTAATAAACGAAAAAATTGAATGAAGTTACTGGCGATTTGCACTCAATCTAATGCGCACCACGATTTTCAGTATTACATTTGGTAAAAAAAAGGTGCGCATTAGAGTCGTGTAAATACCGTATTTAGGCGGAAACAACGATGTTAAAAAATCTCATGATATAAATAAAATTTCCAGAATCTATTTCTCTTGTGTATTATTTTGCACGTGGCAATATCGTTTAACTGCGATTTGAACGTTGACGCCATAGAAAATTAATCAGAAAATTAAGATGACAGTTGAATTTAAGGCAGAATTTACTTTAAAATATAAACTATAACTGACGTGCTATGTATCACAGAATCACATTTTACTTCGAAATGTATCATCATATTTAAACATCGATGTTTTCGCCCACATCGAAAACCTTTTGGTGATGTATCGAAGTATTGATATATCGATGTTTTGCTAAACTTTGCCAGCACTAGCCGCACCTACCGGAGCAAAGGACCGCCTCCCCAAGCTTCTCACTGTATTCAGTAGTGCACCCAAAGGGGGCAGTTCATGAGGCTTTAAACCCCTCCCTCTCGATTATCACACAAAACTAGTGAAAACTGAATTTGTGAATATGGGTCTTCGGCTTCTGGGGAAGAGTGTGCTACAGCTATTGCACATATTCACAAATATAGTTTTTACTAAATTTGTATGGAAACAAAGTCATTCATTGTCTCAATTGAACGCTAAATAACAATGTACCAACAGATACAAATACGTTTTTAATTCAGCGTATGTGGAAAATTATTTAAGAAAATATCGAATGGACACTGGATGTCCCCCTCCCTCTAGAAAAATCCTGGTTGTCCCTTCTACAATATTTTATGGAAACTATGGAGCCTTTCTTCGAGATTCGCCTACATTGAATCACATATTAGGCTCGTATTTCCAGCAGTTAATATAATTTCTAACGTGTAGGGTACGAGTGTAGGGGAGGGACGAGTTTTATGTCTTCCTCTCATTTTCTGACAATATATATAGCAATGGCAATAAAAGTTTGTCTTTTCACCATGTGATGATCGTGAAGGGTGAGTGATGGTGATAAATTAATGGTCCTGTATGGGATACGTGGCGGTTGGAGAAGCCAATTACGCCACAAACGCAGTAAAAGCACCCACGTCTTATGCGGGATGCCAACCCACAGCCTGCGGTTTCACATACTAGGACAATGCTCCCGTGTTCCTGCACTTCCGAGGTTGACTAGATAATGTCGAACGACAGAATAAAATGGTCGCGATACTGGTAGAACGACTATGGTTCTGAGTGTCGTGGGCGCGATGAGTGATGCTAGTATGCAGCGTTGCGTGAGCAGTGATTGCAATTGATGCTCTTGCAACCTGCCCTGGCTTCAGCCTAACGAAAACAGACGGTCAATCGATATTGCATTACATTACAGAGCAAAGCTAAGAGTAATTGGTGGAGCTACAACAGCACATAATTTCTCGCATTATTTGAAACGTTTGTAATTAACGAAAATTCAGGGATTTCAACGCAAACGAGAAGTATGCCAGCGTGCATTTATCTATCCGGCAACGAGGTTCAATCTAGAATTTTGGTGTCATTTTTGAGAAAATTTAGAAAATGTTGAGGCTTCATGTCTAGTACTCCCCAAAATCAAAATATCCGTTTCAAACTCGTGCATCCTCGAGTTCGTTCGGATCGATCGGGGATTATCAGTTTTGGAGAAAATGGTGAGAATGGTTTAGGCGCCAAAATTAACCATAGACGGTATACGTTTTGTCGTCATTCGATTTTCGGGCAACAAGGACCCCCAAAACATGGATGCCGACTACCGACTACACATTGTGTGAGAGGAAGTCATTTACTATGTTTAGGAACAAAAACTATCTTCTTTTACGTTACTAGGACCCGGAATAAGAAATTTTCTGTCGAAAAATCGCGAATTTCCGGTCCACAGTTTCAATACTTTATTTTTTTACATAGTAAGACGAGAAAGGAAAAGTATTTAATTGATAATACTGTAAAAACAAAGTATTTGAATATGTAACTATGAAAATGATTGTTTAGGTAGTTGTTTCAGAACAATATTATTCTGGAAAGCCTCTCGCATTCGAGGCAAAAGTCGCCAGCACTCTAGCAGGTCGTCATTGTCGTCATTAATTGCTCTAATGTGATCATGCGAGGACCGCAGGAATGGCCTCCTATTCCTGGTTTGAGAAGATAGGAATGGCCACTGGACGTTTGAAGCGTGTCGTGGAGTGTTGGAGGGTGCCAGGTGACCCTGGCGAAGCGGTGGCCACCACCCGACGGCCGGCCAGCCGCCCCGGCGCCGCACGGCAGCCCCCCAGGTAGCCACAGCCCCCCCCCCCGACCACCAGCCACCCCATCCCCCTCCCCTTCCCAGCGGTCGCTCTCTTGTCGGGTCGGGGCCACAGCCGTCCTGCCGCCGCGCTGCGCCGGGCTGTCTTGCCGCTGCGGTCTGCCCAGGGACGACACTCGAGCGCCCTGCATTCATTACGTAATACCACGATGAGAGTGCTTTGGGGGTAATTGAGTGAGAATTTTTCGAAGCAGGAGTGGTGGGACTGTTTCGCGAATAGATGCAGTAGTAAACGTGAATGGGCGATAGAAAACAAAAATGACGGAAAGAATGGTTGGCCCTCCGCAGGATACAGGTCCTATCCAAGGACTTGGGAATTAGGGAGATATCTGCACAGGATGTGAGCGATGCCCTGTAGTGTCGTCTTTTCCATATTATATACTTTTTATGATGGAGTGTGCCGCTTTATAAGGTGTAGATTTTTTGTAATTGTCTCTGGGTGTGACACCTACAGGTCACATCAAGTGCTGAGACAACCATGACCTTCCGTTTCTATTTTTTCCATTTCACCCGGAGGATACGCTATTTCGAATTTTTTAATCTCTTCTTCATCTACTCTAGAAACTGCTGGGATAGTCTAAGTTTTCGACCGCCTTGCCTCACTGTGCTTTCCAGTGATGAATTCAAACGTATATGTGTGTGAATCAGGCAAAAATCGCTCAAGTTGACTCATTTTGCTGAGTATCAGGAGTAGTAGATTCGGATTTTGCCGACGAATGTTCCGGAAACAATTCTCCCGAATGGCTGATGAAAGTACTGATTCAAAAAAAGATGTCGCAACTTTCAATTTATGTCAGAAGTATAAAAACAGTCGTTCCAGTCGATGTCTCTTATGTTGATTATCTTCAAATTACCGCAAGTGCTATCGTATATGCCATAAATTCAGAACTATAAATACTTGGGATCCTTGTTTACGAAAATCTAGTTTTTTGTGACTTCGACGAAGCAACCAATATGGCTGGAAATAAATCTTGTGTATGTCTGATAGGTATAAATGCCAGAAAAAATTTACCTTACTTTCGTTCCCAAGGTTTTTTTATTACTTGTCATAACAAATATGAAAGAAAAGCACCTCGAAAGTCAAATGGAAACGTATTTTTTCTATAAAAAGCAATAATTTAAACGTTCGCTTGATACTACTCTTTAGATACCAGCGAAACTCATTCTTGGTTATGATGTTCGATTTATTGGAAAAGTAATTCCAGCTCGGCAACTTCCGTAACCCTAGAACAATAACTGAGATTGCTTGTCGAACGCTATTGTAAGAAAATATTTATCACGCGCTATCTGCTGAAGAGAATATCGTATATCTGAGTGATACTGCGTGAGTTTTATGTCTCAAGCGTACAATGGCCATCAATTTAGTAATTTGCCGAATATAGGAATACACATTAATTTTAATTGAGTGCACCGTTACTCTTGCGAATGATGTCTCTTTTCTTCTTACAACTGTTCGTCGTTTCTGTGTTGAAAAGAGTGCTGCTTTATGGGCAAAAGGATGAATGCCCCACTTCTTTTCTGAGCGTAGGTGAGAGAAGTCTTCTATATTTATGTTCTCCACCCGACAAACAGATTCTTCAATAAAATATTGTAGTTAATATCCATTTATTAACATTTCAAAAATACGACGTTTCGAGGCCCAATTTGCCCCATTTTGCCCCAAGCTTATTATAACTTATACTAAATTCTATCTAAGAAATAAATTGTAAAAAATTGTTCGGCAATCTCCAAAAGTTGCAAAAATCAAACGTCCCAGCCGCCATTGCGGACAGACTTGTCCTGACGTGTCAATTGCTTTGTCGATTGCTGTTCGTCGGATGAATGGCCAAAACTTTTTTCTTTGTTAATTGAGAATGGTGGACGCGAATTTCAATAATGTATATGCTACCCTTTCTTGTGTAGTTGATCGCAGCATTGGTTTTCCTTTGCCCTCCCCTGAATGAAGGATTGAAAACGAGAATGTTTATGGGTGAGATGACGATTCAGACGACACGTGGGTGGGGTGAGCCACCCACGCCACAATCACATGATGAAAACATACGCGGGATTGCGTTGAATTGGATTCAATTATTTACCGGCTGAATTTAGGTCAGAGCTAGCATTGCTGCTGTTTGTGGAGTGATTAACCAGAAGGTCCTAGCCTTCGAATCCCGACGCGAATTTTCAATACTAGTTAACTAGGTCGAATTCAGCCGTAGTCTGGAGCAGAATTCTAAATGCCGGCCGCCCTGATAGATAGTTTTCTGTGGTTTCTCCGATCAATACCAGGCGAATGCCGAAGCAGTACCCTAACAAATGGGTTACGGTCCGTGCGCGATCATTCATTCATTCCTCTTTCCTGCCCTTTATACACTTACACACATTTACTTACACTTCTATGCACTGCTACCACACAAGTCAGGAGTCCAGGCCGGAGTTTAGAGTTTGTTCCGACTGGGGCGGTGCTTAACTAGGGAGAGATACCTGGCGAGGAAAATCCCGCGCCATACGAGTGGGTCGGTTCCGAATCTCACCATCCAGCGGTGTAGGAATACCGCCACGTTCCGGAATAAAATAAGCACTATACTAACGGTACCGATGGCCATAGATATTGAAGTGCCCGGAAACATCAATCAATCGAAGAAATTACTTTCGGGCCCGCATTTATGAATACTGCTTTAAGTCCCTGCGCCACCTGTGCGTGATGCCGGGTGTACGCTGGGAGTGGAAATAAAGTTGAGCCTAAAGTCAACTCGTTCTCAGCTTTTGTAAACCGAATCTCGCGATTATTGTCGGAAGTTATAGGCTTGAAAATGGTAATTTTCTGCTGCAGTGTATAAAAAATATCCACTTCCTTGTAATTCCATCTTCAGAGCAGACTCCACAGAACCAGATAATTACCAGTAGGCTAAGAGTTATTAATGTGAAAATATGCTATTACCAATAATTGGACCATGGAATCCATCGCAAGAGTGTTCGCGAACCAGCGTATATTAAATTACATTATTAGTAAACGCTGACTTCTCCCAGAAACAATCGAAAGAAAGTTAACTCAAAGACATGGTCCGATTTATTCCAGTGAATTATTCAATTGAGTCCTCCATGGAAAGGACTCGATCTGCCCATCGTCGGTAGGAGCAGCTTCCGAGGCGCCCTTCAGGAACTCGCTGGCCAGCCCTGCGCCCTTACGGCTCGGTGAGGCTCGCCGCCACGGCATCCTTCTCCTTGTCTTCCTCCTCCTCCTCGTCCTCTCGAGGAGGAGGAGGACGAGGAGAAGGGCGTACGCGCACGCCTTTGTGAGGAACCGGTCGGCCGCGCTGAGGGCGACGGGGACGGCGGCAGCTGCCGGCGGCGGCCGCGACTTCGGAGGCGGCTGCCCTCCTCGTTTGCCCGCGCTAAAGAGCCGGCGAAGCCCCCGCCGCCCCGCCCCTCCCCGCCCTACGGCGCCCCGCTCCGCCCCCGCCATGCCAAGCCGCGCCGTACCCACGCGGCAACGCCCGAAGGAGCGATATCTGCCTTGGGCGGCGACGCGACGGGAGATGGAGAGATTCTCGTACTCAGCCACGTGAAAAGTGTTAGGAAAGGAACGGTATGGGACTATTGAAATTAGTCCATTACCGCTTATGCGGGGTAGTCCGCGAGAGTAGAAGCTGAGTCTGTAATTGAGGTTGTGTGGACCGGGAGGTCCTAGCTTCAAGCCCCGAGTTCAGTTGTAGAGGTCGCCTGCTCTGATTGGTTAATTCCATGGTTTCCTTTGATCAATTCCAGCCTGTTACCACGGCAGTAGCTTCATCGCGCCATACACCGCGCGCGATGTTTCCTCCCCTACTCCCCTGTTTAGGGTGGGGCGATGGGCATATCCCATACTCGAATGGCATATCCATATTTTGGTCCAGATTTTGATGCGGGTATGAGAATGCTCGAAATGGGTTTTAGCGTAAACATTGTGTAATAGGAATAAACTAGAATACATACGATAGAATACGCAGAAAACTAGAACACGCCTTAAAAGCCACCTGCAAAGGTCAAAGTTGAATATGACAAGAAGTGCACCGTGTTAGTGGCCCAGTTAGTATGCAGACGTGTCAATCACACTTATTTTCAGTCGGAGAATATTCTTTGGATCACACATCGGAAGTACATCATGAAATATTCAACAGCATTAAGGAGCGGCTCAGTGGTCACGTGGTCATCAACTCAATGAATTTCCCTTGATAGAAAATTGTATTTTCTTCCAACACTAAAGAATCGGAAAGGAAACAATGGTATTGCCTACTGAGTTTTTTTAAATAAATGGACAGGATTTCATCAAACGTTTGTGACGTATACAGCAGCGCATTCTAATTTTACAAATAGAATATCGCGAGCTTGTTAACTTATCGAATCTTGTGAATGTAATAAATTCAATTCGTTCTCCCAATCTTAAGGTAAGGTTTCCTGCTCGCGAGTGAGGTTGCCCTTTAATAGAATTTTTACGTGTACTGAACTTAAGAACTTATGTTTAGGTGGCTTGAATTTCTTCTGTAAATTTGTTTCTTCTGTTGTGATATAAATACATACATTTAGTTATATTTTGTGAGAAATCTTTGTCTCCCTTTCCCAATCATAGCTCTAGACCAAACACTGACCTTCGCGTCCGTCAGTTGAGCGCATGTGATATTAAGTCGACCAGCGATGGCATTTCAAGAAGTGCTTTCAGTTTTAGCAAACGTAGTGAGAATTCACGTTCCTAAAACGGAAGACCGTTCTTTTTAGTGTATTTCAAGAATTCATCAAATCTGTGTATTGCATTTAAGCGATCTTTTGCGCAGTGGCCTCAGGGCATCAGAGTGTGATTCAAAAATAGAGAATTTGCTAATATCCGCGATAATTGCGATGTAATTTTTGTAACATTACGAATAGCCAGAAACAAAAAGTGTTCATCGTGTTGGTGTAGAATCCTGTCAATCGGGAAAATCTCACTGACCTGCAATGCAGCATTTGTAATTCATAAGAAATCAAGACTTTCGGAATCTGGTCTGTTTGATATTTTGTATCACGTACATCATTGTGCCCTCATATGGGTTATCATTATATTACGATACCACATGTCTCAATTTCAGCACTCATGGAATGAATCTTATCAGTAGATGATAATGATAGTGGAACACATTTGGAATAGGAAAAAAAGAAATCAGAGTAAGAACCTCCAGGATATAAGCAACCAACCTCCTAGAAATCTGCCCTTTTGTTCGCTAATTTCAAATCGGATTGCCGAGAATTGAACAGATATACCACGGAGAAGCCAATGAAGCGGGCTGTTCTATTACGTGTCTCGTGCGTTCCTTGATACAGTAAAACGTGCTCATTGAGGAATCCCATGTGACCAGTATTTTTTTTTTAGGATTGGACAATATATTCCGCATTATACAATGTAATACTTTAGAATTTACGAATGCCAGGAGAGCAAGTATTTCTATAGTCGGTTGGAAATAGGAACATGAACGAAATCTCGCGTACTTCCAGTCGACCACGCTCTGAAGGGCCGCGCCGCGCCGCTCGCCTGGGCCCTCTGCGCCCCCGCACCGCGCGAAGGTCGCCAGGTGTACGCCGCGCCGGCCCTTTATCCTCCCGCCTCAAAGAACTCGTCCCCGCTCCCCGCCCTGCGCCGGCTCCTCTCTCCACTCCCCGATCCAGGCGCTGTGGTCCGCACCGGGGAGGAACGGCGGGCACAAATAAACCGCACCCGAAGAAGTCTCTCCGCAGTGGCACTTTGCTAGTGAGAGTGCTAGCAACAGAAATTATTTTGGTAGCACGAGCGGGAGCTTGTAAAAAGTAAATTGCGTACTCACCACGATCATAACAGATGCTGGAAGTGTTGTCCCCTTCGCTTGTTTCTCAGTGATCTGGTTTCTTTCAACATAAATGCAATTTTTAATGCCAGCCCCTGACTCGGCTCAGTGCGGGGAGACTTTCCTGGCACACTATTTTCCTTTAGTAAAATGAAATACGCATCTGTATCTTCGAAGACAAGTGTATCTAACGGCGGCTCCACGCATTCGGCATCGCTGGTAAGCGAACTAGTGCTCGCTCAATCCCGAGCAGCAGGTGTGTTCGGTGAATGTTAGATTCATGCGATGTGTTCGAAAGACCAACACGCGCTGGGTATGGCGAGCACCGAATGTTCGTCGCACGGTTAATAGCAAGCAACCCATCCACGCTATTGTCCGAATAATATTTCTGTCTTCTTGACAGCTGGGACTGACGAAGAGCGATGTTGCCACTCTCTCGGGTGGCAGACACGTGGTCGTTGCCGGTTGTTCTGCCGTGAACTCAAAACAGAAGCAGTAGTAGCAAGAAACTAATCGCAGTGACAGCACCCAACAGTAGATAACACAGAACCGCACACACTCTGCATAACCAGAGAAGTAATGACGCTCTTCAATTTACTATTGCTTCTCGCTGTAATACTTTATTTCTTAGTAAGTATGGGCAACTGCAGGGACATAATCAGAATTGGAAACTTCCGATTGGGTATCGAAATCCCGTGTCTTCTGTCAACCGCTGTCAAGTAGATAGAAATATTATTGGGACAATACTCGGAACTCGGCGAGCGGTCGCTCGCTGCTCGTCGAATACCGAATGTTCAGAGCCACCTTTAGAGCCGATTTTCTCGTTTTCTTTTGAAGAACGTTTTCGGGGTGTTAGCGAACGCGCGCTGGGATCCCAGAAGCGGCACTATGCATGCGCCCGTTTATCGAAACTGGCAAACTCGTCACAAAGAGGTGTGCGACTCAGATTTGAGGTTCGATTCCCGGCAGGGACGAATTTTCGACGAGAGTCAAACAGCCGGATCGAAGCTGACACGCCTAGATGAGAATTCTACAGACCGGTGCTCCTAGTGTCGTTTCCATGAATTCCAGGCAGATGTCGGAGCAATACCATAACAACGAACGATCACTCGGAATCCCTCTTGCCTCATTACCTTAATTAAAACTCGACGTTAAAATGGTGGAAGTTAAAAATAAAGTCTTCAGGAATGTATGCTCTAGACTGTTTTTGTAATTTTAGTGAAATTTTCATGATATACAATTGTGTACATATTTTAAATACCATTATAAATATTAATGCAATGTTGCACCTACTAGGCGTGACAAATGGACAATTTTGTAGCATTGCCAAAGTGCAAGGGCAATTTAAGTTTATTATAAATTGAAACCGGGTTTTGTTGAATTGAGTGAAATATGACTTAATGATATTTATACTTAATGCTAATTGATAAATTTAAAACACATTTGATAACAGGTTGAACTGTTTTCTTGAAGTTCCTGAGGGCTCTGCATTCTCATTAAGAATATGAAAGGCACGTGGGAACACTCTTTTGGTAGATGGAGTAATTATTGGGCATATATGCGTAGCGTCACTCGACGCCTGTAACGTCAGACTGTGCACGGCATATTACATCGCATTTCGGGCACAAAATAGAAAGTTGTTTATAGCGACAGATTAATACAAACGTTAGCGAGTAAAGAGGTACGTTGTATCTTATCATATACATTTTAATTTTGTTTTGTTTTTTAAATAGACGTTTCTCTTTATATACGTCAGAGGATAGAAGTCGTGCTTTCGGTGAGGCGTGCATGTACCCATTGAATTGAATTCTTCAGTCTGGCGTTAAATGATCTAATTCGGTAAAATGATTGAGTCAATTTTTGTAATGAAAGTGATACCTTGTCATCGCGAATACGACTATATCTAGGCGTGGAAAACGGTTGCCTGGAACACTGGGCAAAGTGGTGCCTCCACACGTCGCCTAGAAATGGCGAGTGTATCCTTCTCTTTAGCGGTCGTTAGCGGATCGGGGAAGAATTGCGTGGGCGGGTGTTTGCGTCTGACTATATGATTAATCTCGTCGGTGAATGAAGTTTCTCTGATGATACTCTCAAACAGAGAGGTAAATTTTTCATCCACATTTAGTGGGTGGTATGACGTTTTTTGTGTAGCTTCACGTGTGGCTGGTATTTTGCACATGTTTTGAGAAAAAATCATGTAATAGTCGTAATTTTTTCACTTTGTTATTTCAGGAAGTTAAAGAGCTTTCCACAAATTCTGTTTGAAAGCAGTCTGAGAATTGCTAGTATCAGGTAAATCAATTGATGTGATGGTTGTGTGAATTTATTTGGATGTGATGTGATGGTGGCGTGAAAATATTTCTTTCTAACAAATAACCATTTGCTCTGCATCCCGAAAAATTAAGGACATTGAGTCCTTTAGAGATTACCCTGCACATTTAACTTTGTTGTTGTTCTTGTTTTTTTCTCTAATTTGTTTCCAGTTTCTCAACAATTGCCCTTTTTATAGTAAGAATAATTGAAAAAAGCTGTAATAATTTACATAAGTGTTATCGATGTTTGCGTATTATTGGATATGTTATGTGTATATTATAATCAGTATTTTTTATAGAAATCTAATGTACTGAAAGTAATTAATTTTTGTGTATTATTTCACAATAGTTTTATGTCTCAAAATATCTACAACAAACAAGGTAATTCAGTTGAAAATAATCGGTACCAATCGTGCTTCGTGTTGACGTATATCAACAGTAGTTTAGATGACACCACAACCGATAGATTCCTTAAAAAGTGATCTGAACCTACTTACCTACCTAGCTCTTGTGGTGCATCTCTATCTCAACCCTTTTACTTGAAAGCTGCCTTTATTCATTTAGCTAATTTGTCATTCATCAAAAAACAGAAAACAACGATATGTGATCTTTAGGGGGAAGGATAAAACAAACTACCGATTCTGACGAGATTTTTTGCGTGATGAATAACAGTTAAGCAGGCGTGAAGCAAGGGACCATCCCATAATTCGCGGGTTGAAATAAATGTAAAGATTCGGGGAACGTGTGAGAAATTGGCGCTTCGGAGAGGCGTGAGAAGAGGTGTCCACAGCCCGCGCGATGCCAGGAGCCGCGCGGGCGCTGGGAAGCAGCGCAGAGCGGCCCGGCGGGCGCGGCGGCGCGACTAGCGAATTCCTGGCAGAAGCCTTACTGCGGCGCCATCGCGTCCGGGGCCTGTGAGCGGTCTGGCCAGGCTAGGGATGCGACAACGCCCATAAGACGGCGATGTTCAAAATTAATCTATAATAAATAAATCTATTTTACCCATTCATCACCCAAATCCTGACTAAGGAGGTTTAATAACCTTTATCGTTTTTCGCACGTGAGGTTTGTTAATTGACAGTAGCCGTGTTTATTAATTTAAAATTAAAATTTAACGGGCAAGACAAAGTAAAGAAATTAAGAAGAACCTACAATAAAACTTGTATTATCATATTCAATGTTACAAATATAATGTAGTAAGAACACATGTATTGTTTTTGTAATAACAACGTTGTTGTGTAAACATCGGCATCGCCATTTTGCGCGTGATTTGCTATGTGTCTATCGAAAAAAGCAACAATAAAAAAACACTGATGTTGTTGAACACGAGCTTGAATAAACCGATATTAAAACGTCGATATTTTTATAACATCGATCTCATAAAACATCGACTTTAATGAATGGATGTTAAACCATGTATGTTTTTATGTGTAATGTGAAGGAATGTTTTTACAATTTCGTAATGTAGTGGAGTGTTCATTCAGATTTAATTTACAAATCACAGCCTGGATCAAAACAATTTTAAAAAGTTATCTGATTGGATAATTCATTTATCGATTTATTATGTCTGAATAATGTTAAATTTACGGATATCCGGAAATTATTGTAGGTTTTTATTATGGTGATACGTTTTTAAAAAAATATTTATATAACATAAAAAAAATATTTAAAAACTGTGTTCGATGTTCTAAGGGGAGAAATGTATTCACGAACGCATCAGGCACCCGGGTTCAAAACATTAATGTTAAGAAACATCAGCTTCAAAATATCATTGTTAATTATAACGATGATTTTATAAAAATATGTTGTTGTTTTTTTCATTTCCCCTCCGCAGTAACGCTGTGGAGGCTGGAATTTATTTTTATAAGTCTGTTACTTTACGCTACTTCCTTGCGGCTTAAGCACCTTGGGAAGGGGAGGGGCTTTAGTTTATCACCTAACTAAAAATTTAACGTAATGAAATTGTATAGTTAAAAATTCCTTCAGTTTGGCATGACTGTCTTACGGGTAGCCTGCTAATCTTAACTTGGTGTTTTCCTTTTTGATTGGTTACACATTTATCTACAGTGAAGCATCATTCATATTGTTACCATTATGTACGTAAGCACATGGATGCTGTGAAAACACTGACATGGACGTCGCATCCCTAATCCGTAGGGCAGGCAGGGCCCTGCGCGGCGCGGCGCGGCGCGGCGCGGCGCGGCAGCGGGCACGTGGCACGTCTCGGCCGCCGGCAGCAGCTCAGGTGCCCCGGCGCCGACCTTCATCCCCGCATTCCTGGGCGCGGGCGTCTGGGGGTGGAGGGCGGTCGGGGGCGGCGCGGCAGCGCGGCGGCGCGAGGCGACGCGGCCGCGATCGCCTCGGTCCAGCCTCACCAGCCTCGGCGTGGTTTCCCACCCTTTGTGTGTGGAGACGACTTGGAGGATATTGTCCGGTTCCATTTTGGGTGTCTTGTAGTGTCTTATTCGTGATGGATGTGCGCGAGTAATTATGAGAGAAGTGATACTGGACTTAACCGCAGCTGAAATGAACGTTTACTGAGGTGGAAGTGTGAAATTCATGGTCGTTTGGCATTGTCTTTTTTGCCACAATTACTTGTTTGAGGATCTACGCGGCAACTTTTTTTAAAGTGCTCTCTATTTGTTCCGGAAAAGATGGCCGATAGGACAGGTGAGCGTTTGATAGAGATTATGCAGATATAGAAAGTGGACATTTCCTTTAATTTTTCTATATTTGGAATGAAGTTAGGAATGCTTATGTCAAAACTGTTTATTTAAATTTAAACAATTTTTTTCTTAAATGTACTTAAAAATACTTTTGTGCATTTAATAAGCTCGTACACAAAATCATTCAATTCCCCAATATTGCATTCCTTTCGTTTTCACGTCTCTATGTGAATAGAAAGGTATGACAGTCACATATTTGGCAATACGGGGTTGACAATTGAAATAAACCTATTTAGAACACACAAATATTAATGCGGTGCAAATATCATGTACTTCACGTCTGGTTTTCCTCAGCAGACTTTCGAATTATAAGAGCACTACTGTCAAGAGCATAGATTCCCTACGGGGGCCATACCGCCTCTAGTGCCCGCTGGAGCCTTCCATGATGGCGGCAGCGGGTCCAGAGGAACGTGGGGAAGGCGTTGAGGGAGTGATCAGCTCCGAAATATTTTTTATTGTGGGCCCCTTACACCGAAAAAGCGAATTTTTCGTTTGGTGGGAAGCAGTTTGGTGAGATTAGCTAGAAATGTCGTGATATCTAACATACACAAATAATACGAGAAAGTGCTGTTTTAGGACACTAATTTCTTGTTGTATTATCTATCGGTGCGTCTTGCAGAAATGCGTCGCTACGTTTCTATTGCGGTAGGACCACTGTAAACACTTTCGAAACGCCTGCCTTCGTAATATTTCTGATGGAATTCTGGTATTTCCGAAAATTGGTCCCCGACCCACGTTAAGAAAACGCAGTCTCGCGTCCAAACCACCGCCGAATTCTCACACAATGGAATATTTGGTGGGCTAACCCCAATTGCCCGTCATTTCGCTCCCAAACACGTTCAGACGCTTCTTTAAAAAACGGAAAAGAAAAGAGCGGCTATTTGCGGTGTGTAGCGGATCCCAGACAGACGCTGTCTGCGGTCTGTCACCTAACGGGAGTACTATGCTTCTGAGAGGGTCGAAAAAGGAGAGAGCGCCGGTCAAAATCGGCACTGACTCCTATTAACAAACGTTCGCAGCTTGTGGTGATATTCCGGTTGATGTGTTTTTTTTTGGTAGTTGCCCAGTGACGCTTAGATGAATAAAATGATGCATTTTGTGGTTAAAAGTGAAATTATACTACTGAATGTACAATGTATTTGTAACCCATTAAGCGATATTAGTACGAGTTTGAATGTCAAACAAAATCAGGCACAGTGCTCAGTGCTATTTATTTATGAAATATTTCTTGGTCACTATTGTCTACGAAAGAGTAATACATCCCAAGCATATCTTGAAACCCAGAGTACTCAGATGTAATAATTTCTACATATTATTTGTATTTTTCTGATCTAACTGGGGTATTGCAAATCTATAGCTCTTGTACTCTGCATTAAATGTAAGGCGAATTGAGAGCGATCAGTTGGAACGCGAGTGTCCAATCGGCAGCTTCGTTACAATCAAAATTTTTGATATTGAAGGTCTTAATTGGATAAATGCGTTCCAGCTGATCAAGAGTCAATGCGCTCTACATTGAAATTGGAGTGTAGGTAACGTTATCTCACAAACAGATTATTGCAATGCATCGCATTGATGATTACTTGTTGTTCTGTTGTTTTTTTCCGTTGTGCGCCATGTCGCAATCACCAGATAAAAACACCAATGCAAAAACAAAACAAAACTTTCGATAAGAACAATTTGTGTTATTCTCGTAATAAGGTGCGAGAGTACCGTAAAAAAACCTTCCCAAAATTATGTGCATATATTCATCATTTAAACTGTTATTCATAACGAAACAAGTAGCATATAACCATCATACGAAAGTGAACAAATCAACTGTTAACATAAGGCAATATTATTCCCCCTGGCGATACACTTCACTTTTACACAGTACATTTATTATTATTATTATTATTATTATTATTATTGTTATTATTAAAGATACCTCAATATATGGGGAATGCAGCCAAGCAATACAGAAGTTGTTTGTTGTGAATAAAATGTATAGTTTCAAAATGTATGCATTTGTGGACATGTCATCCATTTTCCCCATCTGCTTCACTCTCTGCCCCGTGCTGTACCCCGGTTGCGAATGCGAAAGCCTGGGTTTCGCTCTGGCTGGAGCTGTACGTTCGCCCTCCCCTGTGCCACCCAAGCGGGCTGCCATGTATTGCGTAGTAAGTACACGAGAAAGTAAAAGCGGTACGTCTTTGCTGCTCCCTGGGCTCATCACGTTTCCTCCCCCCCCCCCTCTCGCTCTGCGGCGCTCTTCGTTCTTCGTTTCCCTCTTCCATCTCGCGTTCCCGCTCGCACTGCTTCTGCCGCTGGCCCGCGTGCTGGCTCTTCCCCTGCGTCGTGAACCTGGCGGGCACGTGGTAATTTATGAGCGGCGCCTTTCCCCTGGGCCCTCTGGGCAGGTAGCCGCCGCACCACGCCGCGCCGCGCCACTCCGCCACTCCACTCCACTCCACACCACGTCGCGCTGCGTGGCCTTAGCACGTCCCGGGAGCACTCGCCGAGACGCACCGAAACGCCCCGCGACGCCCCGCCTCGTCGCTCCACGCCACTCCGCGCCATGTGGGTAATAAGGAAGGAGCCCGTACATGGTCCGGCGAGGGAGTATGTCGTATTTCCGGGCGGGTATAGTTTTGTCTCGCCTACTCTGCTCATTAGACGCGTGAATATAGTGCGTGTTGTGAGCGGGAGGTGGTGGTGTTCCTGCCCCGCTGGAACGTGATATCGAATACCGACCCACACGTAAGGTTATGGCGTTCTCTCCTCTAGGAGGGGCACCACTCGAACCGGGATAAGTTATAAACACCCGACTGGTCTCCCGATGTGTGGGGTAGTGTAGTGCATGCAAGTGTGTGTGTGTGTGTGTGTGTGTGTTGTGTTTGCACGCGCGCGTTTAGTGGAAAGGAGTGACAAGGATGATGAAGGAAATATTGTGCGCAGTCCGTGGTCTGTGTGGTACGTTATTTCTCTAGCATTCGTCAGAAATTGATAAAAAAAAAAAAACTACCGATCAGAACCGCTCGCTATAATTGTCCTCCTTAAGCGGCTTAGCTAAATTCGACTTAGCTAAATCCGTTAGTTTTCACCTACACTTTACAGTTTTTATTATGCGCAATTCAATTTCTTTCATTAGTCGAACTGCATTCTTGGGAATGCTGCCTCAGTGGAGCGTAGAGTATAATTACAAACATTTAACTTTAACTTCCTAATTTACAGTAAGAATGATTATTCCACTTGTACGATGCTAGTTATAATAAAGTATGACAAATAGACTTCCAGATTGTACATCTCACTGGTATTCTTCGTTTAATTACATTTTGGTGGATACTATACACAAATAATATACTCTATAAATATTAAAAGGAAGAGTCACGTTTCAAGTTAATTCATATTTCGTCATTTTTTCGCTTGCTTATACATTTTATTGTGGATTCATTCAATAATCAAAGTAATTATAAGGTGTCCAATGCTGAGTAATTCTTTTTATTCAGGTAAGAATATGTTCTACATGTCCCGCACGGGTTACTAGGATATAGTTCTAACATGGGGCATATTTCTTCTTTCACTGGACTGAGTGTTTGGTGGGGTATTCTTATCGTCACCACAACAATTGAGAAGCCGTGATTTTCCGTCTCACTTTCGTGTTCAAATAGCGGACGGAGAACAAACGGAGAGTGCAACAGGGGAAGAGCGCGGACGTGACAGTGCAGAAACGAAGAAGTTTGATCAGATGAATCGGGTATTGTCAATAACGACGCAAATAATTGAGAAACGATATCGCCATTTCGAAAAGGACGGGGGTGCATGCATCAATATCTTAAATCACTCATTGACAACATGGAAGGCGTTATTTATTTGAACTCGAAACTAACTCCACACACCATATATCGTAGTTGCAATTTCTATAGCCTGCCTTCTCTTTCTCCCTCCTCCTCCCCCAAATGAGAAGAGGATAGGGGCTAATGTTGACAAAGCGGTTAGCGTGACTGCGATGGTGACAGTGAAAGCACGACGTACTATCCATAGCACTCGTATGGGAAAGAGATGTCCCGAGGGGACCCATAGTTCAACGGCCAGCATGCCGTTTGTCCCCCTTTGGATAACGAAGTTCACATTCTGTACTCTCGTGGCAAATTTATGACGAACAAATCGGGTTCACTGCCTGTTTCTGGGAATTATCCCTGTTCTGCTGCCTCTCGTGTTCACTATCACTGTTCTTTAATTATCATTCATATCATTAACATCATTCATCCATCACAGGTAGGGTCACAGATTGATTCAGCTATCATAATAATTAACAGGATGCTTTACGTACGTGAATGCAACATTACACAGATATCCGTCCCTTGGAAGCTTACTTTGAATACCTCTTTAACTACCGCCTTCGCTACCCCGACCTTCATCTCATAATTTGCGCAATGAATTCACAGATCAGCACAATTGCCTGTAAATATTGTGGCCCGGTCGTGACCCGCAACAGGGCATTGCGTAGCGCGTCATTCAATAGCACACTCGAGGACACGTAGAGCGGAAAGATAAGGGGGGCCGAGAAGGATTCCGACGACAGAACAACACTTGGAGCGTGTCTTTCTCAACTCGCGCACAGCCGCTGTCTTCGCTTCTTAGAAGCACGCGAAATGCCGTAGGGGGTAGTGCCGCGTGAACTTTGCGTCTTGGATATGTCCCGAAAACTCCCCAATCCATGTGAAAGTAAAAGTTATTACCACAATGCAAACCATATCACAGATTAATCATTGTAGAATTCACGACCATGGTGTAATGACGGATGTATTTCACGGGATTAGGTTTTATTCCATCCTCAGGGCTAGTGCAGACTAATGGTTTAATAGTTTCTACTAACTCGGACCAAATCCCTTGAACTAGATTCCTTACATGACAGGTATGCAAATGGGCAGGATATTGGAAGAGGGAGCAATGGTGTAATTAAAGTGTCGCAGTGGGCGACACTTTCGCGATTCCTCCTCATTGTCGAATAAAAATTAAATAAAAATTTCTCGTAATTTGAATTGTGTTTCAATTTATAAAATTATATATGGTCACCCTAAAGAGGATTCTTGAACCTGAGACTTAGAAGTGCGTTGAAGTAGAAAGTTGGAAGAGTCGAGAGGCCTGTCCCAGACACCAATCTCTTCTTCGCGTGAATGTGTTTCTTGTCGCCAGATACATCGCACCCTGTACTGCGAGAGAAAATGAACCTGGTTTTTCAATCGGAAAGAAGTCGCGTCGATAAAACGCTCTGTCCCCAGCCGAGAGGCGGGTCGTCGCCGACAAGGGGGCCCTTATCGTGGGCGACTGCGCCCGCCGAGGTGCCGTGGCCTTTCGGCCCCCGAGGGTGATGGGGGAGGGGGCACTCGATTCCTTGTCCCTCTCGGCGACGCCTCAATCCGCCTGGAGTTGCCAAACTTTTGTGTGTCGCAAACCATTAAAATATTATTTTTAAACCCCATGGACCACTAAAGTGAAAATTTAACACCTTTGTTTCATAATGATTCGAAAACTGCCATTTTATCCAAATTAATTATATTAAATAGATGTTACTATTTTAAAATTAGTTTTAGGTCTCTTTGCCCCCCCCCCCCCCTAACTCCAGCGTCTCTCGCTTTCCCTATGTCCGAAACACCTTTGCAAACGAATGTTTTCTCATTACAGGGATGTGTGATGATACCCACCCCACCGGGCTGTTTGAGGAAGTCTGTAGGTTCATCTCAGCTCTTTTATTTTATTTTATATATATATTTTTTAATTTCATTATACGCAGAGGTACCCCTCAGACCTCTTTCGGCTCCTATGAACGATGTGACCCCACCTTTAACACTGCTTGTTTCTAAAACACCTTCCTAAACCTCTCCTCATATCGACCTGGCTCTCTGAGGATGCCTATAGTTCAATCGCAGTATGCTCTTTTTCTTCCTTGAAACGCATACCCCGGAGGTCGAGCTCAGCTCTTTAAGAAGCGGGGCGGGGGAGAGGGAGAGGCGTCCCCGCCTTCTGCGTTGTCCGTGGGGATTTAAACGTCAGCACTCGCGGGTTGAAGGTGAGCGTGCTCGTTGCACCACGGGTCGCCTTCCTTTGTGAGTTCACAGGCCCACGTGTTACAATGATCTCTTTTGAATGTCAACATTTGATACATCCAGAACGGGCGGCCGTGGTCGGCTGCGTGCATCTCTTTCGCAGGCAGTGCACGTGCGTCTTCCTCCTCGTTGCCTTCGTCCTTGGGTTGACTTTTGAGAATGTGATACTTTTAGAGGCGTATGTTCTAACAAAATGGCTGCACGCCGTGCGCTTCGTGAGTGAGGGAGCAAAAAAGCACCGTATTTTCTGGAATATAATTCCCCCTTTTTTTTTTTAAAAAAAAAAAAGCAACGTAAAATCGAGGCTATGCCAATATGCGAATGAATTGAAATATAGCGAAATTTGTTTCTTCTTCAGAAATTGTCTTTAATTTTTTAACCAATGTTACAAGTAGTAACATTGTTATTTAAGGCATCCTGCCTGCTATTTTCTTAGGACGTACTGGCTATGAAAATTTGAGAGAAGTAGCAGCTTTAAAACATTATTGCAACGAATAACATACGAAATACATGCCGAAGTTTTCCGAAATTTGATTTAAAAAATGAGGGAGGTTTATCCACTGAGGGGGGGGGGGGGGGGCTATATTCGAGAAAATGCGGTATTTATTGTTTTCTTTGAGGCTTCACCTAGGCCCTCTTCAGGGCTTCCTCTTCGAGGCTTCATCGACTCTAGGACCTCTTCAACGAAACGGCGGAGGCAAAGCTGTACTGAGCCACCGCAGTCGTTCGCGCGCTTCGTGTGTTCACCCCCCCCCCCCCGGCCCCTTTCGCTTCCAGCCCTTTGTGTTCTGTCTCTCCATGCTTCCCCTTTTCTTTGCTCTCACGTGTATTTGGTCCTAAGCTTTCAAATCATTTTTCACAGCTTTCTTTAAACATTCCCTGGCGTTTTGTCTCTGTTCTAGTTCATTGCGTTCCTTAGTTGTGTTGTTTTCGGTTTGCTCTGACTTACTAATTTCATTCACTTGATCATTCCACTCAAGAAACCAGACATCTCATTTTCATTTTTTTAACGTATTTACTTCTTTATATATTGTTTTCTAACCCCCATATACACTTGCCTTATTCCCTAAGTGCTTAAATGAAATTGCATTATTACAATATTGAACATTAAAAGCGCAGGGTATATATGTATGTTTTTGGCATTTTAGGGTTGAATGAAACCGATTTCTAACAGCTAGCGGTGTTTCCAGGAGTGGGCCCTGTTTTTATTATCCACACCTGGGGAGAAGAAAGACGTGACGAGCATGTCCGTGTATTCCCATCGCCGTGTCTAGCATACTTGGTCTGCCTGATATTTTCTTTCGTCACACTGCTATAGAAACTGACTCGCTTGTAATGGAAAAATACAATTGTATTTTTGCCCCGACTGAGAATTGAAATTTTTGTCACACTACACTGTCAGAAATGTCATTAAATCTAATGTAGATTAATGAATTGTACATGTAACTTAATGTAACATTGTACATTAAAATTAGCTTAATATATTTGTACATTAAATTTATTACATGTGTTAAAATCAATGTACATTTTATGTACATGTTCTCCCGTTTCCCCTGCCTCTCATCACTCATATCGGAAATTCATAATCACCAGTCCATGAAGGTCATTCATTCATTCATTCCTTCGGGATATGACCATAAATCTTTGACTCTTGTATCCTAATGTGCATGTGTACATTAAATGTAATACGCGTTCATGATAACTACTTTAATGTAATTTACAATAAAATAATGCGAAAATTTCTAACAGTGTACGAAAAGCTATCACGCTGTCCAAGAGCCACTCGAGCCTATCTAATAGACGATTGTGATAAATGCGGGGTAATTATGTTAGTATGGAAATAAAAAAACAAAAAAAATTAAAGGAAAAGGGAGCGCAGAAATGTAGTTGGCCCTTCCTTCTGCCTGAGGGTGCGCACGCCGATGTGCTGTTTGCGCAGTCATAGTCGCCCGTCTCCATCCCGTGTTCGTGAGGCGCGCCATCCCACGGAGAACTGCGTGCTTCGGCGATACGCGCGCCCCGCCGACCTTTCGCCGGCAGGTCCAGCGTATCGTCTTACTACGGGAAGCCTGATAAGACACGTTTGCTTTGTCGTGGCCTGGATAGCGATACGGCAAGTTTCACACCGTTGTTGCGCCGTTATGCGTCTTTACGATGGCAATTTTTCATTCGCATGAACCTCCGCTGGCGTTCGTTAATGGCGTATCTGCTTGTTAGCGAGGAATATCTGCAAGTATGTGGCGGGAATTTCTTCATTCTAATATTTTTGTGTAAAAAACGGCAACTGCTATGTTAATGAGGTGTTGGTCTTGAAGTTCTTCTGCTGTTCAATCAAAACATTTTCTATTAATTAAATAAAAGAAAATGTTTGAGTATTGTGACATTCTTTCTAATTAGAAATGATTTAGAAACTATTCTTATGTTAAGAGCAGATGGGAATAAATACATGGAAGTCAATTTCTTGGATAGAAATCATTCATAAATAAATATTTTTTTCGTTAATGCGATTTGTCGAATTATATTCATTGTGTATAGATTCTATCGTTTTCCCTGGAGGGTAATACTGAAAGGCGTGTATTGTATTTAAAAATGGTAGTCCACATGAACGGCTAATGCTTCTCTCTTGTCATTGTCAATCACATTTTAAGCGCCTGAATCTCAAGAGGGGGCATTTCAGGCTTTCCAGAATACGCACACACACTAATTTATATTATAACCCTCAATTTGGCGGGTATTGAATCTTCTTATGAGTTCCTGCGGCCTTTCTAACTTAACCGGCTCTACGATCCCTGCCGGCGAAACGGGTCTTTATTATCAGGCATTGCGAAGAAGGAAAGCTGACACGCGGGAATGCAGGAATCCCGGGACAGTGGTCCATTGCGAGCGGGCCGCGAGGACGTGCCGAATTCCCGGAACGTTCTCACATTCCTCCTCCGTGTTTAATGTTTACGACGTGCCGGCGCCGCCGGCCCCTGACGTCTATCGCGCGAGCGATAAGCCCTCTGTCAGCTGCTTCCGTCCACACAGCTTTCACCCTCCCCTCCCCCTGGCTCCCCCCACCAGCCGATATCTGCTCTTGTGGTGCAGGCCACGCAAGCTACCTGGGATCGGCCCTTTTCACTTCCGATCGCGGAGAATTGGCCAAAGTGCACTGAGGTTTCGATAATCCGTCTTATCAGTGCAGCGGTATAATGCAACGAATGTGCTAAGTACCCTATCGAGTACATTACGATTTTGACGCAATGCTTTCGGTTCGAAAAATAAAAAGTAGGTTTCTGATATTGACAATAAATTGAAAATGCTGCTTTCGTGGAATGTATTGACAATGGAATGAAAACGTTGATCCATGGAATGTTCAGATATTCCTTTTATTGTAATTAATAACTTCTCTACTTCTATGTATTAACATTCTGACTGGAAATCTTAAGAAAATACTAATTCGAAATTAAAAATCAGTGGAACGTAATGTTTTGCCATTGAGCAAATGCTGACAAGGCCCCTTGTTTTGCTTCTGGACTTAAATGTAGCTTCTCTATGGGTACATCTTGATGAGCTCTCCTTTTTTAGTTGTAGTACGAGTAGAACCGGAGATATATGTTTTTATTTTGCTATCAGCACTTTGACATAAAGTCAAATCTGTTGTTTGTTTATGGATGCAAATAAATGTTCTATAACTTGTATGGAACAAGAAGCTTAAGATTCTTTGAAAAACGTTCTGGAGTTATGGATTTTCAATTATTTATTTACATTTACCATTTATTTGTAAAGTTTATACTTTTTTTGAGAACTAATAGTAAAAATTATCTAAGAATCAAAATTAAACTATTATTTTTTAGAATTTAAAATTGTTATTCTATTTTTTTAAATGGTTCCTCAAATATGTTCTTTATATTTTTCTTTCGTCTTGGGACGATTGCAGCTTAGCCAAACAATAGCAAGCGCAGTCCACGTCAAAGTGAAGAACAGATTACAACAAGAGTTAATCTGTGAAACTGGAAACATGAATTACTCATCGCTGCCAACGCCGCTCTTCTCTGTAAATGAAGCAAGCGAGCCAGTGAAAATGCGGGTACCCTAGTAGCAGCTCGGGTGCGCGCCGCACACGCCCGCAGCTTCAAATCAACAAATGCAGATATTTGGGGATTGTGGTTTCAAAGTATCACCTGGACAAAGACAGCATATCCATACACTGCGCTCATTTCTTTATAGATTTAATGGCGATTCTTCGCTCACTTGCTACAGTGTTTTCACGGAGAGTATGCGGGGAACACTCCATTAGAACACATGATTAAGTTCATCAACTTAATCATGAATTGTTGCTCCTGTGGCTTTCAAGGCTTTTTTCCCCTAAAAATATTATGTAACAAATTTATAATAAACAGTGCATGTCAAGGTAACAAAAATGAAAATGATTTAAAATCTAATATGGCTGAAACGATATCGAACGTCTGTCCCCCTCCCCGGTGTACGTCACAGGTTTTCCGATTAACTCGCCTGCGCAAACACGACCGTGAATGGCCCGAGCCCGGCGGGTAGAACTGTCTCGTACGAAATGCCGAATTTTCTTTGGGGGTTCCGTGTCTGTCTATATGATTTGTGCATGTATCCCCGATCCGCATGGTCCTCTGCAGGGGAGGAAGCGACGCGCCGTCGCCTTGAAGAAAGTTCTCCTTCGCCCAGAGAAAACCTGCCAACCTGCAATTGTCGGTCGGGGAGTGGAGTCGACAACCCTCTCCAAAATCTCCTAGAAGATCCAGAATGAAGAGACCCCTCACGGCGTCAGGCAAACTGACCATCCACATTTTGCGATGCGATACTCTGGTCGGACGGCACGAGAGCACGACAGCACGGACAGCTGTACAGCCGGTCAGGGAAAACAGGGAGTCGGTGGGAATCTAGGTTCACGAGGTGCGCTAAAACGGGTGGTAAAATCATAACGTATATCGAGCGTATATATGCCTCCTTATGATTTTTTAAGGGCCATTCACAGTGCAAAGGTTAACGTAGATGTGCGGAATAAAACAGGTACTTCAAACATGAATACGGTTTCATATTATTCACAGTGACACTAAGCTAAAACGTAAACTCAGCCACTCATCTATAGCCAAGGAATGTATTCGGCACAGCCAATATACACTCGAACGACGTTCATTAAAATTGACCCGATCGTGCGTAGATGATCATTATTTTGTATATCATGAGCGCCAGGAATGATTTTATGGAGCGCTTCACGAGCAATTATGATGGCGAATGACAATGTAAGCTTCTAGAACCTGAAGAATTTTCTGTAGCGAAAAGCTAAGAAACCCTTCAAGTTCTTCGGACATTGCTCTACGGTACACGATAATGTGTTATGCTCAGATCACGGTAAAGTGAACATGGAAGCTTGCAGTTTGCGAACTTTGACGGTTGTTTCTTATGTCTATGTCCACGTGTGCGTTCACCAATGTGAATCATTCCATTCAGTTGCATTTCTCCAAGCTTCTGCGCTCAAGTTAGGGTTACGTTTAAAAGTATTAAAAGTCAAGTGAACGACCTTTCAGGATTTGGGAGAGCTGCGTTGGCCGGCTGAGGTGACTCAGGGCATCAACTGATGTCACTGCAGTGCTTCTGACCGAGATGATGTAGGGTTGAAGTCCCGACAGTGTCAGGATTTTCGACAGAAGCTGGAGAGCTCGGTCGAATTCAGCCGCTGTCTAGAGGAAAATTCTTGCAGCCGACGCCTCTGGTCCCTCTCTTTCCTTCCTCTTCCTTGTCCTATCCTCACCCCTTACCTACACACACTAACACTTACATGTACTACACTATCACATATGTCAAGAGACCAGTCGGTAACTTAAGGCTGTCCCGGCTGGGGCAGTGCCTTGCTGGTGGGAGATACCTGGAGGGGAATTACTCGCAAGCCGACGTGTACGTCGGCGCCGCATCTCACCATCCAGCGGGAGAAGACCGCCTGCTGTAGGAAAACAAAACAAAAAAACATGGGCTCCCCGTAAGTGATTTGGTCCACGCGAGGTCTTCGGAGGCGGCGGGACTCTTTGTCGGAAGGTTGGGGAGGCGTCTAGGGTGGGTCGTGCGAGGGCGGACCTCCCGCCGAGGTCACAGAAGGCGAAATGTGGGTGGGGGAAGGCAGGGGACGAACGGAAACGGAAGGGGAGGGTCCCAAACATTTTTCTTTTTTGCCTCGAATCTTCATCTACGCTCAGGGCTACTGCTTGTTCTGTTCCTCAGATGCTACTGCTTGTTCTGTTCCTCTAACACGTGAAGTTGTCAGAATCGATCTTTTGCGGGTCCTTGATATCAGAAAAATCAAAATTATTAAAAATCAGTATTAAAGATAGTTGTTTTCACATTATGAAATCAATTCCTCAAAGACAGATTTTTAAATAAGATCACGCAAGATGATTCGAAATAACAAGTAGTTTCTCGTAATTTTGCCTAAAATACAGACTTTTTCTTAGAGATTTTAAAAACAATAGATTTTCTCGAAAACAGTTGAATTTTTTCTTTAATTTTCTTGATAAAGCAAATCACGCTTTATAAAAGTAACGCAGGTTCCATTTTAGTTCTAATCTGAATTTTTGAAAATTATAGAAGTTAAAAAGAATCCTAGTAACAACGTACTGTTCTTACACCTCTACATATTTCTGGGATTTGATTTTCTTTTTCCTCAAAATATCCTCTAGCTTGCCCTTTCGTGTTTCTTATACGAATTCTCAACATTTTCGGAAGCGTTCCAGCCACATGGGAGGCGCCATAGAATTTTCTCCTCGCTCGTCTCGAGTACCAAACAAAATACCAAGGACTTTCAAGGGAGGGACCCTCTCTGTCCTTGATGAATGGACAGCCGTTTCCCATTCACGAAACGGATGTAGTAGAAAAGGAGTACTACGGTACTACGGCGGCGTTGGAAAGTGTGCTGGGGTGGGGGCGGGCGGCCTGAAGGAGCGCGACGGGAGGGTTATTTTGTCCCAGCCCGGGAACCGTCACGAATGCTCAGAGATTTAAAAAAGATTTATTGCCTTTAAAAACAGTATCCGGTGCGCGACTATTGTGGAGTGAAGGCTCCGTTTGCGTTGCGGAATAAAATTGGCTGTGTTCGTTGTAGCTAGAGATATTGGTAGGTAGAAAGAAAAATGGCTCCTTTTTTTCTTTCGTGGAGGTCGATCGAATCGTAGGAAAGTAGTACAGCGATTTGAATGTTGTTTATGTGCAGATGGCCATAAGTAATCGACCTATGCCGTCTCTTGTGCGTGTTCCGGCGGGCGAGGTATCGTAGCCCAATGAGTGCGTATCAGCGGAAATGCGTGTTTGGTATTGACGCTATCACCTAATACATTACTCCATTTCCTCAATTAGGTGACGAACGGCTACCGTAGTGCGCAGAATTAATGGACATATGCGTGATACGAAATCGATGGCATTTTTCCTTCGGTAACTAGTTTTGCTTGTCAATAGTCCTAAACGTAATAAATACGTTTCGTGTCATTGTAAACACGAAGTATTTGAATATGATTCATGATATGCCATTTATTGTACGACCTAAACACAAGGCAAAACATTGTTAGCTGACGTGGG